>SJYV01020910.1:152410-290897 GCA_006410875.1 Neotragus pygmaeus | reverse complement strand
GATCAGTCCTGGGTGTTCACTGGAAGGACTGATGCTGAGGCTGAAACTTCAACTCACTGGAAAAGACCCTGATGCTGGGAGGGATTGGGGGCAGGAGGAGAAGGGGAAGACAAAGGATGAGATGGCTGGATGGCATCACCGACTCGATGCACATGAGTTTGGGTAAACTCCAGGAGTTGGTGATGGACAGGGAGGCCTGGCATGCTGCGATTCATGGGGTTGCAAAGAATCGGACACAACTGAGCAACTGAACTGAACTGAACTGAATAGTTTTTAAGCCCCAAAGACACAAGTGTCCCTCGAGGGCCACAGTCTAAGAGAGCCTCTACTATATATTCTGTCTGCTTGTGACAGCATTATCCAACCATTTATCTACTGCTAGAACCTCTGCCTTTATCTGAGAGACCATTTGCCCAGAGCTCTTTACCAGTCTTTTTAATTGGTTTAGGAATAAGGATGAAAAGAGGAGAACAGGGATTTGGGAAAACTTGTGTAAGAAGTGTCCCCTCGGTGACCACTGAATTTCATGACTCAGCAGAGAAATTAACCCGTGCTTTTGTCCTTTTGAATTTTCAAAAGCAAAACTTCATGTACTGGACTAACTGTTGATAAGTGCTATATTCAGATAGAGGATTTTTCCCCCATCAGATTGATTAATGTTGTTTGGACTCTGGTAAACCACCTAATAATTTACTGGGGTCAGAGCATCTACAGAGAGGCCCCTGCACATTCCAAACTTGGCTTCATGGAATGCTGGTATTCAGAAAGCACACTTTTAGATCTGTTTTATGCTGACCTTTCACAACGTCTTAATGGCTTGTACAGTAGGCATTAGAAGTCAAGGCTGGCAAAATCAAGGAAACCGAAGGGAAAATCTGAAGTTTTTATTCAAAGAAGCACAGCCAAGATGAAACAAACAGTGGAAACCATGTCAAACGTGGACCAGGTGGAGAACAGGGGATATTGTTGCCAGACCGTTGAGGAGAGAGAAAGTGAGTTCTTTCAGAGGACACCAGGGGTAATAGGAGATGGTAGTCACCTCCAGGAGCCTTCTCCTGGGACGCTTCATACCTCAAGTTTCTAGACACAGGGTAAGCCAGCAATTCACTGGAACATTCTTGAGAAGATTCAAATATCAGATGGTATCAGACTGGTGAACATTTATTTCTAATCTGCCTTGAACACACCATGTGGCCCGCCAGGTACCTCCTCCATGACCTGTGAGTAGGACATCTCCCTATTTCAGTTTCTCTTGTGTTCTGTATTTGAACTGTGACTCACTGTCTAGCACCCCATGTTTCACTTAAAAAGTTTCAATAGGACAAATTCAAGTGTGTGTGTATTTAGGAAGACAGACCATTCATCACCCCTCACCTTACCCTGATTATCTAACTCTGCTTTCTCACCTCCATTTTTTGATAAGTATTGTAGATCAGACACCTTCCTAAGAAGATAGGTATGGTCTCTTCTTATATTCTCTGAAAAGAGACAGTAAATACATAAAATGAGCACAGTAATTATAGTGATTATATGAGGGTGATGGGGGTGGCCTTATGGGTAACTTTAGACACAAGGGTTTACAAAGGCCTTTGGGGAAGGTGATTTTAGGTGCATGCATGCTAAGTCACTTCAGTCGTGAATGACCCTATGGACTGTAGCCTGCCAGGCTCCTCTGTCCATGGGATTCTCCAGGCAAGAATACTGGAGTGGGTGGCCATTTCCTCCTCCAGGGGATTTTCCCTACCCAGAGATCAAACCTGTGTCTTCTATGTCTCCTCCATTGGCAGGCGGTTCTTTACCACTAGCACCATCTTGGAAGCTTGATTATTAGAAGGGCTTAGTAGTATGAATTCCTGGCTCCATGAGAAGATGTTCACTAAAGTAGTTCTTCTGGCCATTATTATCTTATTTCCTGTTTATTCCACCTCACAGAGTAAGACTGCCTTAAATTATTAATTAGATAGAGAAAAGAATATTTTATCTTTACCACTTCCTGCTTTTCTTCTGTTGTCCAGGGTAAAATAGCCACGTAATCTCTCTTCTCCTGCCTCCTCCATGCAGTAGCATCTCTTGCCCTTGAAAGTTTGTATCTGAGGGTGAGATAAGGCCTTTCATGTAGGTCAGTTTAATTCAGGTCAGAGAATGATAGGATGCCTGATTCTATATTCAGTGCAAGCTGGGGTTTTCAAAAAGAAAGTTGAAACTTTTATCATCTACTCTCAGATCTGCACCCTGGGTGGGGCTGTCTCCTCTGAGAAGCCAAGTCTTCTATATCTTGAGAAGTTAAAAATCGAGAATTTCATGCAAAACTCTTGATTTCTAACTGTTGGCAATAAATTTGAAAATGTACATGTATTGTGCCTCCCTGAAGAACGGGTACCAGACAGACCAATAAAGACAAACATTGAGAGTCAGAAAGAGCTCACACTAAGGGGTGCGGAGAATCGATCAGAGATATGAGCTTCAGCAAGGAGGCCTGTCAGGTGGTTGATGGGCCTGGTGAGGACACTGACACTGTGAGTAGCAAGGAGGGATAAGTCAGAGCCACTGAGCCACGTCCACGAGAGAAGAGGAGAGGCTGAACTTGAATTTGGTGAAGGGGAGAGTGGTGGCATCAACCAGTCTACCACTGAACCCCAAGAAGGAACAGGATCAAAGAGAGGGGGATACTTGCACACGCTCAGCACGGTATGCAACTTCCTGCTCTGGGGTTGGTAGAGCCCCCCTAGATCACAGGAACCAGTGCCCCCTCTATCTGTGCCAAGGAACACAGTGACACGTTACTGAAGAGCAATTTAAATGAGACAACATTAAAATAAGGAGCTCTCCCCAAGGCAAACAAAAGAACCACTAATCTCTCTCCTGATCAAATGATTATATGATTTTATGTGAGAAGATTAAGTTCTGCTTTTAAATAGAGCTGATGGGTAATATGAGTATGAAACAAATACAGAAGATTTGAAATTAAAAAAAAAATCAGTATTCTCTATAAAATAGGTGTCAACTGTTCATAGATAATATTTTATGTATTTCTAAAAAGGAGATCATTACTAGACGTAAAAGCTACTAGAAAATTAGTCAAATTTGCACTCTTGGTTTCTAATTTTCAGTTCTCTCCAGAAAGTATTCAATATATTTATTCTTAGCAGCGACAAACATAAGTCTCACAGGATACATGCAAGTCTTCGCTTTGATTTACAGGCTTCAGTGGTAATTAAACTAATGCCAACTATGCTAACAGTTTGGAAATCCTTTGACAAATACCCATGTAAATGACAGATCTGGAACATGTACAAATAGAGGCTTGCCTGATTTTTAAAAGGTATTTTACAGACTTGGCTGGATAATTCTTAATCTATAACTGCTCATTTTATTCTGGAAAATGCTGTCTGTAAAATTTTGGAGAGAAATTGCCCCAGAGTACACATTGAGAAAATGTGTTTGTTCTTGGGTGTGTCATTTATTAAAGAAGTGATTAGTTCTATTCTAACAATCTGTATTTTTATTTTAATGTTATTATATGGATATATTTTATGCTAATAGATTTTAATAAGATCATAAAATGATAAAGTTA
Source organism: Neotragus pygmaeus (assembly GCA_006410875.1). Classification (NCBI taxonomy): domain Eukaryota; kingdom Metazoa; phylum Chordata; class Mammalia; order Artiodactyla; family Bovidae; genus Neotragus; species Neotragus pygmaeus. The sequence continues at coordinate 287,323 of SJYV01020910.1, read as the reverse complement.
TNAAAAAAAAAAAAAAAAAAACAGCCTTTATCACAGAAAAATCTTTTTACTTTGGAAACTTATTATGAGTACTTTTGATTCTACCACTTAGGTGTCTCTTAAACCCACCTGCCTGTCTCAGTCAAGACCACCACAGTCTTTGTTCAGACTTTCATACCTTTTCATCTGGACCCCCTGCCACTCATATCTACATTGCTGCCAGAGTGATTTTACTGATTGGATTGTTTATTTTCTGTTTAAAACCCTGAAGTAGCACTCTGTGACCTTTAGATAAACTTCAAATTCCTTAACATCTCATGTAAGATCTTTGTGATCCACTTCTTACTAAGCTCTGTGGCCTTATCTGTCATTACTTCATGTTCTAGCCAAATTGAATTATCTAATGTTTCCTAACTTCTCATGCATCTGTGAGCCTTTACTTATGTTATCTCCTTTCCCTGGAATGTTTCTGTTCTAACTCTTTCCCTTGTTTTCTCTTACTCATCTTTCTAGACTTTGCTGGATCAGCTCTAGGGAGCCTTCTTTGATCACCTCTTCTTCTCAATACCTCATTACATTTATTATTGTCTTTAATTATTAGTTTGTCTTTCCTCTCAGACCATCAACCACTGGAGGATACAGATCATAGCTTTTTAAACTTGTATCCCTTGTATCTAGCACTATGTTTGCTGTGTAGTAGCTGTTTGCTAAATCCTTGTTGGATAAGTAAATCTCTTTTAAAAGACGAAAAGGTCATCTTCTGTAGTGAAATAACTTCCCAGTCTTGTGATGTATAGGATAGTTCCACTAAAAACCCCTGAAGTCATCTTGTCTCTCTGTAAATTAAGGGCACAAAGCATATCACCTTTATGAACTTGTTCAGTTAATTTGATGGATTGTAGCTGATTGCTAGTTTCATCTCAGGAAGTTTTAGTTCCTGCTTCTGTCCCAGTCAAAGTCATAGCCAAGGCAGATTTATTCCTAGACTCACTTTCACTCAGTGCACATTTACTAAGCATTTGTGCTGTATAGACTCTGGACTAGGTGCTGGATATTAACAGTATGGTAACATAGGTCCTTATCCTCAAAGAAATGTTAGTCTTATGAGCAAGTTCATCACCTAGAGTTTTGAGTCATTGTATGAGTGAATTAAAGATGTATGTAATAATAGATACCTTTGAGTTCTAACATATTTGAATGAATCAGCCAGCAAATGAACTGTTTATTCTCTGGTAATGAGGGTACTAAAGAACTGGAATTTGTGGGAGATACTACTTTATGGACTGTTAGCCAGTAGACAATTTGTCTTTTTAATTAAGTAGCATTTTCTTCTAAATTCACTTGCTGTAACTCCTGTCTCTTCTGAAGGTGGTTGACAACAGTGCTGTAATATAAAAAAATAATTTTGTTTATTAATAAAGTAATATATTTGAGATATGTACACACAAAAAATTCAGACTGTTACAGATTCATTTGTAGATGCAATGCTCTCAAATTTAATGCTTGATATCTTCTCCTTCTCTATTCATTGTTACTTGGTAAGTTGTTATTTTTATTAGGAAATGTCGTTCCTTGGGTTCCTTCTCACAATTTTGCATGTGTGAACCAGTAAGAACTCACCTTGGCTCATTGATGAGAACACAGAGAAAATGATGTTAATCGTATTTAGAAATGAGCAGTAATGTCAGTTACTCTTCTTCATTTTACAGAGATGAACGAAATCAGTCCATCATTGTAAGTGGAGAGTCGGGGGCAGGAAAAACAGTCTCAGCTAAGTATGCCATGAGATACTTTGCAACAGTCAGTGGTTCTGCCAGTGAAGCCAATGTTGAGGAAAAGGTGTTGGCTTCCAACCCCATCATGGAGGTAAGACAGCAGCAGCCATGGCCTTCTTACTGTATCCTCACTATAAGAACCACACTGAAGAATCTGATTGAAACATCACATGTCAGAAAGTTTGGGACCTCCCAACCACTATGAGTAGGAAAATACTGTTCCAGATATTAGTAAGAGATCTAGGAAAAGTAAAAATTCAGTAGAGAAGACATTTTAAGTAAAGTCCAGCTATAACGGGTTCCACTGTATGCCATAAACCTGTGTTTTTAACCTACCACTACATTGTTGCCTCCAAGTAGCTGGCAATGGCACTTCTTTTCCTCAATTGATGGAGTTGTATCTATTGCTGCTTGTACTGGAAGTATAAGCTACTCCTTTTCCCCCAATCCTGAGCTTATTTAAGCTCCTTCTAAAATGTAGGGTTCACTATGCTCAAGCATGAATGAGTTTTGTTCTTCCTTTACCCACATTTATTTTCTGTGTGTAGTCTAACCTGTTTAGCTGTAAGTTTTTACATTTTTCCAGGTAGAACTATAAACTTAAATCACGATCTTGGAAACATTTTTCTGCATGTTTCTGTCAAGCATATCACACAGTTTTAGATTAGAAAAAGAAGTTTACTAACATAAATTCTTGAAAAAAGGAAGATCTGTGAAAGGATGTCCTTTTCCCCGCCTTTTGTTAATTTAACTTAAAAAAAATTTCTTCCATTCAGCAACACAAATCAGCCATAATTATATATACATCCTCTCCCTCCCTAGCCTCCTTCCCCTCCCTGCCTCCATCCCATTCTTCCAGGTCATCACAGAGCCCCAGACTGGGTTTCCTGTGGTACACAGCAACTTCTCACCAGCTATCCATCTTATACCCAATTGTGTATATATTTTGATGCTACTTTCTCCATTTGTCTCACTCTCTCTCTTCCCCAAGACCATTCTCTAATGGAGTCCATCTGTATCTCCATTCCTTCCTGCCAATAAGTTCATCAATACCATTTTTTCAGATTCCCTATATATGTGTTAATTTATTTGTTTTTCTCTTTCTGATTTACTTCACTCTGTATAACAGGCTCTAGGTTCATCCAACTCACTAGAACTGACTCAAACTCATTGAAAAGATATCCTTTCAAAAGTAGACTATATAGACAAAGTATACATGCTCAGACCAAAGAAAACACCTTTTCATGTGAAAATTTGAGTATTTTAGGATTTGTAACTGGAGGATTATTTGTGTATTGATGTGATTTTAGGAAAGATACATTAAATGGAGAAAATAAGTCTCAGTAAATGGAGAGAAATGACTTTAGACATGCAGAAACAAACCTTTTTTTTTTTTTAACTAATAATCCTAGTCAGCATTCTTTATTCCTGATTCTTTCCCTTTGTCAAGTCTTATTTGTCACCCAAATACAGATGGCGTTTAGAACAGGCCTGGTGCACGAGTGATACAAGTGGTTTTTGCACTAATCAGTCCAGAGGTAATTGTGCCTGGTGTGCAGTGCTGTGTGTGACACTTTATTATAATATGCTGTGACCCCTTGCCCACAGGGCTACCTCTAGAGCAGCAGGACTTCTGTTCTTGGGATTGAGAAAATAAGAGATGCTGGAGACGTTAAGAGCCTCCTGGACTGGGGGAGCTATGGAAAGAGAACTGGAAATGTTTTCTGAAATAGCATGGACAAGAGAAAACAGATGCTTATGTCAAAAGAAAGCAGTAAAGATCTTAAGAAAATATTAAGATTTTGAAAGAATTTAAACTATATAGATATAATGGTGGATCCTACTCATGTTACTATTGTGATAATATAGTCTGTGTAGCCCATTTCTTGTTTTGGTTTAGATAACAGCAGGGATTTACTTTCTGTTGTTCTTTTTACTGTTTTTGATCGTAACAACAAGTTCTTGGTGTTCAACAGTAGTTTAGACCATTCTTAGTCCCTAACATTAGAAGATACCAAAGTCCTGATTATGATGGCATTAGGAAACCCCGTCTCTTCTAGATTCAGACCGTATAATAACATATAAGTCTGGAATGAAGCTTCTGGAATATGTCTAGTTGAATGAAATGTTTTATGAAAATAGCTACATTTTTTCCTACAACACAGATTTGTGTTATGTAGGAGTGATATTAAAATTTGAAATGGCTACAGATACTACTTTTTAAATACAGTTATAAGGAATTTACCTCATTTGCTAGGAAGAACAAAAAAGATAAAGACAGCAGTTATACATTTAAAAAATTAATTTATTAAAATTTTTAATGACAGCAGTTATGCTTAGCTTCTTCATTCTATAATACTGTTTAGTTTCTCTGCAGGAATTTGGATTAATAAAATTTGTTAAAGAGATAACTACTTTTCAACAACTACAAATAAGGGCATCCCAATTTGAAAGGTTAAAATGGAATATAGGGCTGAAAAATGGTGACAAAGGGTTTACAGTTACAGGAAGAAAACATACGTAAAATATTGAATATGTGGCCTAGAATATTTTAAACCTGCCTTGGGATTATGTCTCTGTATCAGAGCCCTTTACTGTGATGTCAAGAGGCATGTCTATGTCTCCAGTGATTACAGTCATCCCACACCTTGAACACTGTAGCCCAGTGACTTATGGGATTTGCACATTATCCTTTAGAAAGCCAGCAGCTCCTCATCCTTAGTATAGACTCCTTTTGCAAAATACAAATGATGTACAGAGAAATAAATGATTCTTTTTTGCTCAATTTTATGACATTTGCTTTTTTGCCTTTCTTATTTCCTAGAAATTTTTATCCTAAGATAGGGACCAGGAAAGTGATGGGGGCACACTGGATCTTAATAGTTCTTTTTACTCTTTAATAAATTGCAGTTGAAGATTTCCATCTCCATTTAGTAAAGAATAATGCACTCAACATGTCATTGAAATCAGTAGTGAAATCAAGACCACAAAACTTCTTTCCTTTAACAATTTCTTGCTGATTGAAATGAAAATAACATTAGGGAGGCTGTTATAAATACAATATTTGTAAGGCTGATGAAATACTTAGGGGGAAAGGACAAAAGGCATATATCCAGAACCTTGTTTCCGTATCAGGTTAAAGGCTTAGAACCATATAGTTTTATTTTTGAAAGGGATGCTACTGCTCATCTATTCTAGAAGCTGAAGCTGAATGGTTCTATGAAGACCTGCAAGACCTTCTAGAACTAACACCCCAAAAAGATGTCCTTCTCATCATAGGGGACTGGAATGGAAAAGTAGGAAGTCAAGAGAGTACTCTGTTACCAGTACTCCAGTTACTTGGAGTAACAGGCAAGTTTGGCCTTGGAGTACAAAATGAAGCAAGGCAAAGGCTAACAGAGTTTTGCCAAGAGAATGCATTGGTCTTAGCAAACACCCACTTCCAACAACACAAAAGATGAGTCTACCCATAGTCATTACCAGATGTTCAATATTGAAATCAGACTGATTATATTCTTTAAAGCTGAAGATGCAGAAGCTCTATACAGTCAGCAAAAACAAGACCTGGAGTTAACTGTGGCTCAGGTCATAAAGCCCTTATTGGCAAATTCAGACTTAAATTGAAGAAAGTAGGGAAAACCACTAGGCCATTCAGGTATGACCTAAATCAAATCCCTTATAGTTATACAGTAGAAGTGACAAATAGATTCTAGGGATTAGATCTGATAGACAGAGTACCTGAAGAACTATGGATGGAGGTTCATAACAATACAGGAGGTGGTGATCAAAACCATCCCCAAGAAAAAGAAATACAAAAAGGCAAAATGGTTGTCTGAGGAGGCCTTACCAATAGCTGAGAAAAGTGAAGCGAAAGGCAAAGCAGCTCCTTGGGCTTTGAAATCACTGCAGATGGTGTCTGCAGCCATGAAATTAAAAGACACTTGCTTCTTGGAAGAAAAGCTATGACAAACCTAGACACCATATTAAAAACCGGAGACGTTACTTTGCTGACAAATGTCTGTATAGTCAAATTATGGCTTTTCCAGTAGCCATATAGAGATGTGAGAGTTGGACCATAAAGAAGGCTGAGCATTGAAGAACTGATGATTTTGAACCATGGTTTTGGAGAAGACTCTTGTGAGTCCTTTGGACTGCAAGGAGACCAAACCAGTCAATCCTAAAGGAAATCAATCCTGAATATTCATTAGAAGGACTGATGCTGAAGCTGAATATCCAGTACCTTGGCCATCTGATGCAAAGAGGCGACTCATTAGAAAAGACCCTGATGCCGGGGAACAATTGAAGGCAGGAGCAGAAGGGGATGACAGAGGACGAGATGGGTGGATGGCATCACCAACGCAATGGACATGAGTTTGAGCAGGCTCTGGGGGATGGTGAAGGGCAGGGAAGTCCTCCGTGTTGCAATCCATGGGGTCACAGAGTCTTACACAACTGAGCCACTGAACAACTGCTGCTTGTCTATTCTAGTCAGTTAAAACATGAGGACACTAATGCTCTTCAGAGGATTAAATGATGCAAGTTGGTGGTAGGGCCTGCTGTGATACCCAGATCTTTAGACTTGTATTTAATTTACTCCTCTACCATTCTTTGCTGCATGTTCATATACCTTATACTCAAAAGGATCTGTTTCAACCCTGGCAATTCACTGCTACTTCTTACAGAGTGTAGTGATTTTGGCAGGTCCACTCCACACTCTGAGGAGATCCAAGGGAGGTGACATGTGGAGGTTGGGATAGGAGTCGGGAGGGAGGAGAAGCTGTGGACCACCCTCTCCCAGCTTGCGTAGTTGCTGGGGAAGGTGCTGAGGACAGTGCCCCGGAAGCACTCAGTGACTCTCACTGCTCTGCCGCCGCTACCACATGTAACCTCGTCTGCTCTTTGACAGAGTGTGTTGTGTTGAAAGAAAACTTTGCATTGATCCATTAGTTTCATTTTCTAAACAAAATAAAATAATAGAAATATATGGAGACTTTTTGTTGTGTATTTTGTAGTGTCAGGTTTTGCTGGAAAAGTAGTTTCCAGCCATTCTTTCCATCTTTAATGTTAATCTTAAATTTAGCAGTGTTCTCATTGTCAAAACAGAATAATACCTGTCATATTTCAGAGACTAAAATGTTTTCTTTGATTGATCAGAGATTCTAATGTGTTAACTTTTGTGGCTGTGCTACTACTGTTTTCATCACTTGTGCCTTTTTTTTTTTTCTCTTATATTGCTTTCTTAATGCTGCAGAGCATTCGCATATCTTTCTGCTGCGGTTTCAGTGTACTAATCCTAGTAGTCACAGGCTTTGCATAGGGAAAGATGTTAATTATATGAAATTATCTAATTAAGCATTTAATATATGCACTGTGTGAACCCTTGCTTTTCTAACTGTAGCATGCTTTTTGCTTTGCCTTGAAGGTAAAAATTATAGAAGCATGTCACCTAAATCAGAAGGCAGTACGTATGCCATTTAAGTGTTTAAGATTATATTCAAAATTTAGCAGAAAGTTACATTCTCTACATTCTGTAGCAGATGTCTTGCAAGTTAGATACCACTATCAAATTCAAAGCCAAATTTTACTGTCTCTGGTTTCTGAAAATTGCTTTGAATTGAGGGGGTAATTATTAACACTCGACTAATAAGCAATTCAGCTGAAACAAAGAGACCCTGAACACCAGGGCAATATTTCCAGGAAAATATTAATTTGTCTTAGCCAGTTTTTTACATGAAACAGACTACACTTCAAGAAATCAAAAACCTAATTATTTAACCAGGATGGCTTGTGTCTAGGCAGCCCCTGGTCCCATCTGTTGTTTTCCTTTGCTGACATGAATGAGTGTGTTCCATGCCTTCTTCCATGGTGAAGACCTCCCAACCGCTGGCCTCCTGTCTGCTGTTTCTGAAAATCACTTGTGTGAAAATAACAAGGCTGATACCAACTATTAGTATATACCTGTGTCATTGTGCAGTGACAAAGCATGCGGTTTGCAGGGGCAAAATTGGTTCTGTTTTTAAAAGAATCACTTTTAAAGGGTTGTGTTCACCTCTGTTCTGTCTCTCCCTGAACAAATCTGTTCATGTCAGGGCATGAATTGCACTTCTAAAACCGTATTTTTTTCTTCTTGTTTTTCAGTCAATTGGAAATGCTAAAACAACCAGGAATGATAATAGTAGCCGTTTTGGGAAGTATATTGAGATTGGTTTTGATAAGAGATATCGAATCATCGGTGCCAATATGAGAACTTACCTTTTAGAGAAATCCAGAGTGGTGTTCCAGGTAAGCCAGGCCAGTATACATACAGATTGCTGTATCATTCCAGAGCTCACTTTATTCCCAGATTCTCTTCAGCATGTTATGTCAGTATTACTACAAACTACATCTGGACGGAAACATGTGAAACAATGCCTGTCAGAGGATATCCCTTAGACTAATAGTCTTGGGACTGGACAGTGATTTAGGTTTAATGGTTTTTACTGTTTCCTCCAGACACTTGTACGAAAAGATTAGTTAAGAAGAGGTGCTGATAATTTAGTCTTGTCTGTCACATTTCCCAGTTGATAGGGAAGACATTGGTCTATGCTTCAATGAGTGATAGCTTGAACTCAGTTCAAAAAAAATGTTCTTGCCCTTTTTCCCTCCTTCTTTTCTTTCAGAATATGGTATTGTTTAGATAGAATGTTGGGAGTTAATAGATCCTCATAACTCAGTTGTGAACCACTGTCAGAGAACACACTCAAGTCTACGTATTGGTGTAAGACTTTCATTCACACATATGCTCTTAGTCCTTTTGAAGGGGGGAGTGGGAGTGGCTTCCAGGATCTCAGTTCCCCAACCTGGGATTGAACTCAGGCCTTGGCAATGAAAATCTGGAATCCTTCCCATGCGAGGGAACTCCTGCTCTTACTCCTTTTTTATTTGTAAATGGGAAACACTATGCGTTACAACACTGACAGAAATGTTTATGCTCAGGGAATGTGAACTTACCATTGGAAAACTCCTAGTATAGGACTCCTGGTGACCCACTGCAAACTGAGATGGGGTTCCTCTAGCTCCTTCACTGGATGCCTGCCTCATGGAGATTCCAATAGCCCTGGCACTGCCATGTAGCTGAGTCTGTAGTTTCCATCACACAAGTCTATTAAGGCTTAGAACGTGTGTAGGATAAACATACTGAAAGTGATGAGTTTGGGCAGCCTAGAACTATTCAGGCTTTGACTTTAGGGATGTGCCTGATTTGTGGCTACCTAAATGTAATACTGTGAACTGTGGTGTTGGAGAAGACTCTTGAGAGTCCCTTGGACTGCAAGGAGATCCAACCAGTCCATTCTAAAGGAGATCAGTCCTGGGGGTTCATTGGAAGGACTGATGTTGAGGCTGAAACTCCAGTACTTTGGCCACCTCATGTGAAGAGCTGACTCATTGGAAAAGACTCTGATGTTGGGAGGGATTGGGGGCAGGAGGAGAAGCGGACGACAGGATGAGATGGCTGGATGGCATCACCGACTCGACGGACATGAGTCTGAATAAACTCAGGGAGTTGGTGATGGACAGGGAGGCGTCGCAAGGAGTTGGACACGACTGAGCGACTGAACTGAACTGAACTGAAATGTAATACCTGCTTTGTATAGTAAAGCAATAGTTACCCTCCTCCATTGTTCTAATATCTAGATAAACGCAGAACAGTGTTATTGTACACACATGTATGCTCGAATGGGTTAAAAAAATATTTAGTAGCCAAAAGAAACAATGGGGGAAATATATGATCTAAGGGAAAACTGAATCTAAATAGTACAAATTTGATAGGTAGACGATGAAAGGAAAAATTGGTATGGTGACCAAAGGCTAGTAGTGGGGCCTAACCCTTCTTGTCTAGAAACTGAAGCAATTCCAGCCTTATATCATGGCTATATAATATTGAGGATGTTTGGTTATATCAAAGTGAGTCAGACAGAGAGTACATATTTGATATTCTTTCATGTACAAACATGATCAAGTCATTTCTGTAGATTCTCCAGCTTTTCTAGTTGTCTATGTACTGAACCCCCTAAAATATTGCCTGAAAAGTGAAAGTGGCTCAGTCGTGTTCGACTCTTTGCAACCCCATGGACTATACAGTCCATGGAATTCTCCAGGCCAGAATACTGGAATGGGTAGCCTTTCCCTTCTCTAGGGGATCTTCCCAACCCAGGGATCGAACCCAGGTCTCCCACATTACGGGCAGATTCTTTACCAGCTGAGTCACAAGGGAAGCCCAAGAATACTGGAGTGGGTAGCCTATCCCTTTCCAGCGGATCTTCATGACCCAGGAGTCAAACCGAGGTCTCCTGCATTGCAGGCGGATTCTTTACCAACTGAACTATGAGGGAAGCCCTCATATTGCCTATTCATGCTTATAGTCATTGGTATATTATTTTTTTGTTTAGGGTCTTCTGTCCATGTAATAAGTTTTCTTTACCAGACACCAGCCCCCATTATGCATGAAACCTGATCTTGGCCTTACTTGCTGTATTCTTCTGTCAACTGAGTTCAGCTGGTAGAGAATGTGCCTGCAGTGCTGGAGACCTGGGTTCAGTCCCTGGGTTGGGAAGATACCCTGGAAAAGAGAAAGGCTACCCACTTCAGTATTCTGGCCTGGAGAATTAAATGTACTGTATAATCCATGGGTTCACAAAGAGCGGACACAACTGAGTGACTTTTACTTTCACCTTCTGTCAACTGAATACACTGCAGAATTCAGGAATATGATGATAGAATGTAAGAATTACATTTTGTATGAGCAGTAATATTACATTGTATTTTGAAAGTATATATGTGGAAGAAGGCAGTCAGAAAATACTAAGAAATGGTCTTAGAATTGTACACAATTTATTTTATTTATTTATTTATTTATTTTAACTTTATTTGACTTTACAGTACTCTATTGGCTTTGCCATACATCGACATGAATCCACCACGGGTGTACATGAGCTCCTTTTTATTGATTTTTAAATATATAATCTAAATTGATATGGATGATGTAGTGCATTCATGGATTTCTTACAAACAACTACAGTAGAGGGTCCAGTCTAAGATATGGGAAAGATGGGACTTTTTCTCCAGAGCGTTAGGAAGACCATGAATCTAAGAGGTACTGTGAGAAAATATGAGTTTTGGGCCAACAGAGATTTTAGTTTCCCCAAAAGTCACTGATCTCTTATGACAGTGCCATATAGCAAGCTATTTACTAGTTTAAAAAGCATTACTATCACATATATTATGTTGAATTTGACCAACAGATACACTCACACAGATCATGTTTCAATAATCATAGATATTAAACATTAAACTTTTCTGAGTTTTAGATTAAAATTCTCTAATTGAAAACTCTTCTTATTTCAAAGGCAGAAGAGGAGAGAAACTATCATATCTTCTATCAACTTTGTGCCTCAGCAAACTTACCTGAATTTAAAGTGCTGCGATTAGGTATGAATATGACATTAGATTTATTGCACTGGTATTATTTTCTGTTTATTTCCAAGTTAATAACTTTACTTCTTAAAAAGGAGATTATCTTGTACTGAAATATTTATGGATGAAATAAGAGGTCTACAGTTGGCCTCAAGATAACCCATGGGATGGATAAGGGGTAAGTGGCTGTATAAATGGAACAAGATTAGTCTTGAGTTGATACTTGTTTAAGATGAGTGTGATGAGTACTCAAGGGCTCATTATACTAATTTCTCTACTTTTGTGTATGTTTGAAATTTGCCTTGTTTAAAAGGAAAGAAAATATAAAGGAGTTTATGTGGTAGAACCATATGAAGTCTCTGATGAAGCAAGGAAGAAAGTGTTTGAAGAAATTATCCTAGCATGTAGATTGAAATAAAACCTTTAGGAAAGGACTGTTCACTTAAACTCTACAATGATTTTGCTCCTATTTAATTTGAGTCTTGTATTAAAATGTAACTAAAAATACACACAGTCAGACTCCAGACTCTATACAATTAATTGTGCTTTCACTGCCTCTAAAGCAGAGTGGACATAAGGGTAGAAGTCAAGGCCTTTTCATACACTGCAAATCTTTTAAAAAGTTTTCCTTAATTGCAGGAGATGCAAATAACTTTCATTACACGAATCAAGGTGGCAGTCCTATGATTGAAGGAGTAGATGATGCCAAGGAGATGGCACATACCAGGCAGGCCTGCACTTTGCTAGGTATGTAATCTTATCCTTGAATTCTTGGAAGCAATAGCTCTCTGACTCAAGCAACCTTTGATTTGGAATATTGGCTTAGCTTCATCTTAAGTGGTGAAAATTTGGGGGAGATTTAGCTTTTTTTTTTTTCAGATTTAACATTCTTCATAAAAAACATTTGGACATCAAATGGGCATGGAGTTTCTCTTGGGGATGATGGGAGCTATACTGAAAATATGTTATGGTAATGATTGTACAACTTTGTAAATTTACCCAAACTTTTGAATTGCATACTTAAGATGGATGACTTTTATAATATGCACATTATTCTTCAATAAAGCTATTTAAAACATACGTTCAGGGCCTCAGGGGAAAGATATGGAACTGTTTACTTTAATTTTTACAAAATCTGAAACGTAGAACTGAATGAAATGGGTCTCTGTTCAGAAACTCATGTTTTATAGGATTTTTTTGTGTATCTGTTTTTTTTTTTTCATTTTGGGTATTTTTTTTTTGCTTTCATTTTTTAATTTTATTTTATTAATTTTTATTTTATTCTACTTTACAATACTGTATTGGTATTTTGGGGTACGTTTTTGAGGCCTGGAAATGTGATTGAGCTGGCTTGGTGACAAAATAATGTATTACATGTAGTTTATTTGTTTCTGAAATGGCTCAGGTCACTGTTTTGTTTCTAGATTTAAAAAAATATATTTGATCTACATATAAATAAATTGACCTTTAGAAATGTAGTATACAACTTTTAGTGCTGAATTATTTATTTAAATCTTTCAGCATATGAATAGCTCTAAAGTCATATATTGGTATTTTGAGGAGTAACCTCAAATGAGTTAATTTAATTTTAAAGTATTGCTAATCAGAGTACTCTTGCCTGGAAAATCCCATGGACGGAGGAGCCTAGTAGGCTGCAGTCCATGGGGTCGCTAAGAGTCGGACACGACTGAGCGACTTCACTTTCACTTTTCACTTTCATACATTGAAGCAGGAACTGACAACTCACTCCAGTATTCTTGCCTGGAGAATCCCAGGGACGGGGGAGCCTGGTGGGCTTCTGTCTATGGGGTCGCACAGAGTGGGACACAACTGAAGTGATTTAGCAGCAGTAGCAGCAATCAGAGTACGATCCAGGACCACTATGGAGCTTGTAAAAATTTAGAATCTCAGACTTACTAAACTAGAATCTGCATTTTAACCAGATCCATTGGTGATTCACATATGCATATTATAGTTTGAGGAACACTGCTTTACTTCCAGTGCTAACTCTGTTTATAAACAGAAAATTGAGAATTTGAAAAAGTCATAATGCGGGAGATGGTAGAAACATTCCTTGTAAAATTAACTCTGAATTACCTGTATATGATTGCATTTTTGGAAAAAATTTTAATTTTTTTACTTAAACATAATATACATCTAATATTCTGGAAAAATCTTACCTTATTGAAATGTGAAGCCTCATCTGGTAAACACCAGGGGCTGACCTGCATTCTCATCCTGCCTGACCTTTCAGGTCCTGCTCTAGTTCTTTGCTTAGGTACTTGCTATGCCCCAGCCTGACCATTTTTAATTGTGTGGTCTCTTTGAATTATTCTTGGTCTGTAGTTAAAAGAAGCGATTGAATAATTTGACTTAAAACAATCTTACTGAGCCACAACTTGCATTTAGAGTAGAGCTAAATAGTAGTGTTAGTGAGATACTTAAATCATGTGATGAATTTGTTTAGCACTTACCATGTGTCACACAATGTGTTAACTTTACTAACTGTATTTTTTCCTTTAATGTTTACAAACTCCCTTTGAGATAGTCTCTAATGTCCCTGTGTCTCAAATCAGAAACTAGAAGGGTGAAGGTGTCTGCCTGTATGAGATGGCAGGTCAGGAGCAGAGCCTACCTTCCAGCTGAGGTCTGTCTCACTGCACAGCCCATGGTCTAAAGCATAGTGCTAAAGTGCATCATGTGTTAAGGTCAACAAAGGTGAAAGTGTTGTTAACTATGGCACATTATAATGTGTACAACATCTGGCAGTATTCAAGTGTTAAAAATTAAACTCTTAAAAAGTTAAATTTTCTGCTTTAATTGTTTAGTTCCTATTCTGAAATTAATCACTGTTCATTTACTCTGTTGTTTCAGGAATTAGTGAATCTNGCACATTATAATGTGTACAACATCTGGCAGTATTCAAGTGTTAAAAATTAAACTCTTAAAAAGTTAAATTTTCTGCTTTAATTGTTTAGTTCCTATTCTGAAATTAATCACTGTTCATTTACTCTGTTGTTTCAGGAATTAGTGAATCTTATCAGATGGGAATTTTCCGAATACTTGCTGGCATCCTACACTTAGGCAATGTTGTGTTTATGTCTCGAGATTCAGACAGCTGCACAATCCCCGTGAGTCCGGAGCAAGCTTCCTGTGATGACAGTTGATTTGTGTTTTAGTTTTGTTGATTCTTTATGGAAACAGTGTGTTTGAAGTCTCTCTTTAACTAACATTAATAATTATCAGAGAGATAATTACTAGAAAGATACACTGTCTAGAGTAGAATTTTGAACTGTTGATAAAGAAATGTGGATTCAGATCCCTGGTTCATAATGATTGCTTGTGTGTGTGGGAGAGATGGGGGAGGAAAGAACTTGAGTATATATGTGAGCTGTATAAACAGAGGTGGAAAATATTAGATGTGAAAGTTGGATTGGTGAGTCTACAGTGAAGATCTTGTTTGGTCCATGACATACATACCAGAATTGATAAGTTTATTTGTCCTGTGGACTATGGTTTAAAAGTTACTAAAGAAATTGTTAGCAGTGATTACTCCTGGGAAAAGAAATTAGATGACTGGAGAGAGATGGTGTCTTCACTATGATTTACATATTCTTCCCCATGTAGAGATGACTACACACTGAGAATTAAAATCCAATTCATTTTTTTAAACTGTAATAAAACCTAGTAGTCTCAATATTCTCATTGGGCATTGTGATTTGCAGTATTTTCTGATCACCCCTATCAAAGATCACACACAATGCAAACACTCACACATACATGTAGATACTTATTAAGTATTTTTTAACTTTATTAAAATGGAGGCAGTTGTAATATTATTAATTCTTTGTCCATCTTGCTTCCTCAAGGATTATAATAGGAAACAATTCTGAGATTTATGTTTCACTCTTCAGACACCCAAGTTGATATCTGCAAATCTACATGTAGATTAATTCATGTGACTAAATTTGAGTAAATTAGACTTTAGTTTTGAAATACATGTTTCAGCATCTCTGCCTGGGTTCAANGAGATTTATGTTTCACTCTTCAGACACCCAAGTTGATATCTGCAAATCTACATGTAGATTAATTCATGTGACTTAAATTTGAGTAAATTAGACTTTAGTTTTGAAATACATGTTTCAGCATCTCTGCCTGGGTTCAATCCCAGCTTTACTATTTATGCACTCTATGTTTTGGGGTGAGTTACTTAGCTTCTCTGAACCTTAGTTTCCTCATTTTTAAAATGAAAGAGACTTTGTTTTTTACCAATTTTGGACTGGTTGCTCTGATCTCACTTCATACTGGATAAATTATACTCTAAAATTATTTGTAATTAATACATAAGAACTTTAATAAATACATAAGAAATATTTTAATATATATATAAACTGAGTGAAAATGGGAACTCGGAACAGAGCAGAACCCTGAAGCATGGACTCACCTGAGAGGCGTTTGCTGAACCCAGTGACGTTGAGCTGTGGTTTTCATAGCCAAGTGGGATGCGGAAGACAAAAGGCAAAGCCTCAGACTCCTATAAACAGGGGAACAGGAAGGCAGACTTCTGCCTAAAGCTGAGACCCTAAATGAGGAACATGCTTACCACCTCCTCCAAGAGTACAAAGAAAAATCAAGTCTCTAAGCTAGGCGGGGGGTAGGGGGGAGGGCAGAAATAGTTCCCTAAAAATTTAGGGCAATGAGCTGCCCCTCATACTTATTTCCCAGTTTGTTTTCATAGTTCCTGGATGGTGCCCAACAGCAACATACACAAAACTTAGCTTAAATTGATCCTGGATTGGTAGTGCCCTGGATACCTGACAGAAGCAAATGCAAATCCACCTTCAATCCAGGCCTCAACAGAGTCCCGTGAGAAAGTTACAAGAAATACTGACTCATAGTCAAAAATTTCAAATCTCATGATAAAACAAAACAGAAAGAGCTAGGCAAAACAACAGATAGCAGTCAAACCTACTAAGAGTGCNCCAGGCCTCAACAGAGTCCCGTGAGAAAGTTACAAGAAATACTGACTCATAGTCAAAAATTTCAAATCTCATGATAAAACAAAACAGAAAGAGCTAGGCAAAACAACAGATAGCAGTCAAACCTACTAAGAGTGCTGAAAGAAATTAATAGCAGATTTGACACAACTGAGTAGATAAGTGATGAGCTGAAAGACAGACATGAAGAAATGATCCACAATGCAAGATGGGACCCACAGATGGAGCCCTTAACAATAGTTAAAAGAGATGAAGATGGAGTAATAGAATCTAATTTTAATATAATGAGAATTTCTACGGGAAAGAAAGAAGAGAGAGGCAGACAAAATATTTGAAGAGGCAATTACTAACAAATTTCAGAACCTGTGAAAATGATACTACACCACAGATTTGGAAAGGAGAAAAAATCCCAGATAGAATAAATAAAAAGAAACCCACCTCTAGGCTCACCATAATGCTACCATAGGCAGAGAGAAAAATCTTGAAACACAAAGAAAGATAAGACATACTAGTGTTGAAAAAGTAGCAATTAAACTGATTGCTCACTTCCCAACAGCAATAATAGAAGTCAGAAAACAGTGGACCATCTTCAGTGTTCTAGAGTAAACAATTGCCAACTTAGAATCATATATCCAGTAAAGATATCTTTTTAGAATGAGGAAAAGATAGATGTGTTTTCGGACAAATAGAAACTTGTGAGAATTTGTCACCAATAAGCCCTCACTAAGACATGGTTAAGACAGAAGGAAAGTGATCTGGATACAAGATCTAAAATTCCAGAGGGAATGGTGAATCAAATAATGGGCAAAATTTGATTAATTAAAAGAATAATAATTATAAATTGAGTTTCCCAGGTAGCACTAGTGGTAAAGAACCCACCTGCCAATACAGGATATGAGATGTAAGAGATTCAGGTTCAGTANTAAAATTCTAGAGGGAATGGTGAATCAAATAATGGGCAAAATTTGATTAATTAAAAGAATAATAATTATAAATTGAGTTTCCCAGGTAGCACTAGTGGTAAAGAACCCACCTGCCAATACAGGATATGAGATGTAAGAGATTCAGGTTCAGTACCTGGGTTGGGAAGATCCCTTGGAGGAGGGCATGGCAACCCACTCCAGTATTCTTGCCTGGAGAATCCCATGGACAGAGGAGTCTAGCAGGCTACAGTCCATAGGGTTGCACAGAGTCAGACACAAATAGTGTATTGGGCCACAAAATACTTTTTACAAAAAACTCATTACAGAGGGAACGGTAGAGAAACCTCACAGACATTCCTGTAACCAAGCAACCAGTCAGCATCACATGAGTTCTGATGCAGCATCCTGAGGAGGGTACACATGCTTCTCTAGTATTCTCACCAAAAAGGCATGCCGAATCTGATCATGAGGCAACATCATACAGACCCAAACTGAAGGGCACACTACCCTTCTAAAGTATCAAGTTCTCAAAAGACAAAACAAAATAAAAGAGTGAAAAACTCCTCAAATTAATAGAGATTAATGAAATAAGTTAACTAAATTCAATGTACGAACCTAGACTGGATCCTGGACCATAGAAGTGCGATCCTGGTCCCTAACAACCCTATTCTCAGAGGATATTATTAGGTCAGTCAGGAAAATTTACTAGGTAATAGGGTTGTATCACTGCTAATTTTCTGATTTTATTCATTGTACTATAGTTATATAAGATAATTCTAGGAAAATACACAGTAGAGTTCAGTTCAGTTCAGTCGCTCAGTCGTGTCCGACTCTTTGCAACCCCATGAATCGCAGCACACCAGGNTAAGTGTCTTTTAATTTCATGGCTGCAGTCACCATCTGCAGGGATTTTGGAACTCCCCAAAATGAAGTCTAACACTGTTTCCATTGTTTCCCCATCTATTTCCCATGGAGTGATGGGACCAGATGCCATACTGAACCATTAATATGGTACCATTATTTGGGCAGATAGTTGGCAGGCTAATTATAGCAGAACATCTTAATCAAAAAAAAGGCATAAATGTATTCTCAATTTAATAAACTAACTCAGGGTATGAATTTTCTATTTTCTCATGCAATGTCTTTTTCTACTTCATTCTCATTGAATTACTTGAGGATGTAGTATTCCTTATTCAGGACCACAGTAAGGTAAACTACATATTTCCATATCAAATAATTCATTTTATAGCTACAAAGTGATTAAAAAAAGAAAAGTAGAGCCAATGAAAATTTTTGAATATTACTCTATGCCTCACTAGTCCAAAGCAGTTGGCTTGATAAAACACTGAAATAACCTACTGGAAGTTTATTATTTATTATAGTTATGGCACTGGTATATACGAAATGTTCTTANAGAAAAGTAGAGCCAATGAAAATTTTTGAATATTACTCTATGCCTCACTAGTCCAAAGCAGTTGGCTTGATAAAACACTGAAATAACCTACTGGAAGTTTATTATTTATTATAGTTATGGCACTGGTATATACGAAATGTTCTTATTTCATGCTGTTTAACCTAAGCCAGAATATATTGATACAGAAGAGAACAGGATTCTGTAAAACTTTTTTGTTTTTGATTTTTTTTTCTCATATCAACTTTCCACAAGTTTGCGTTTTGAATAGTTGTTTGCTTGAACTGCAAGTAAAGACTGCCACCAGGCCACTTAAGTCTTTTCATACACTGAAACATGAGGCAAAGAAGACAATTCATGGCATAATTGATCCTGATTATAATGGAAAATCAGGATGTTACTACTTAAGATAACAAGGAAACCCATATATAATTCATAGAATTTTTTGAGGGTTTCTTTTAAAATTTTTCGGTTCGGTAGTAAACATCAAAGAAAGCCTATCACATCTGGATGGAGGTAAGGTCATTAATTTTCAAATTCTTTACTCCACCAAGAGAAGAACCTCAGCTAGTTGAATTACTGACCAATGAAAAAGGTGTATGGAGATAGCGGCAAGTGGATTTGTGTATATCAGGTAAAGCCTCATGTTAAAGAAACAAGCATTTATGTAGATATGGTTTTTTTTTTTCCTTGATTGCTAATTTTCAATTTCTACCCAGCCATTTTTTCCTATTTCCTTTCCTTTATTATTTTCTACTGAGAACATTGATTGTATTAAAATTTGGCATACCATTTCTACATTATAGATTTTCTAAGTAATAATTATCATACTTTAATAAAATCCAAAACAAATCTATAATAGGAAAAAAAATCTCCATGAACACCTCTATACTTCTGTGCCAGTTTAAGTTTTCAAGGACAATCTGATTTCAACATAGCTCATTTTATTCCCCTTTGCACTGATCCCATGATGTTTTATAAATTTGTCTGTAAGACTGACAAATCAGTCCTGAATATCCATTGGAAGGACTGATGCTGAAGCTGAAACTCCAATATTTTGGCCACCTGATGCAAAGAACTGACTCATNGATATTACTGACTTCTCTCAATTACTGATAGGTAAAGAAGTCTAAAAATTAGTTAAGTTATAGAAAATTTCAAACAATTAACAATGTTGACCTCATAGAACAAAACGGTAGTACCATTCAAATAAAATGTTTAGAGTGCTGATCCACTTCTAAATGATGTCACACAATTCATATATAAATGAATGAAGTAAGCTGCTTATTCAAGGGAGTTGATCCATGTTGATGGTGATGGTGCTGATTTGTGTCTGAAGTGATTACTTGGGAGGAGGGAACATGAAAGAAAAAAGGGACTGCTTCAGTGGGAAAGGACAGGGGAGGAAGATGTCAAGAGACCCAGGGTTTAATAACAATTCTGACATAAACTGGTGGTGTGCTTTTTGCCAAGCTAATCTTTTGGCTGTTATGTCCTAATTTGTCAATTAGAGATAGCAGTGTTCACCCTGCCTGTTCCTCAGGAATGTTATCAGATGCAACTGAAACATGTGAGTGAAGATGTTAAAAAATATAATGTACTAACATGAGTTAAATTAAATAAGTATTTTTAATTTATGAATACTTTGCATGCCTACTCATGCAAAACCTATGGAAGACATTGTAGGGGATACAGGGATCCCTGTAGGTAAGGGGTTCCCAACCTCCAGGATCTAATGCCTGATGATCTGAGGTGGAGCTGATATGATAGTAACAGAAATAAAGTGCACAGTAAATGTAATGCTCTTGAAGCATCCCCAAACCATTCCTCCACTCCACAATCCATGGAAAACTTGTCTTCTACAGAGTCAGTCCTTAGTGCCAAAAAGGTTGGGGATCCCTGCCAAAGATGATGCAGGGGATCCTTAGATTAGAAACACTAGTCTAAGAAGCCACACAAATAACTATTAAGTTGTCTGTTTATAACCTTTTAGTATCTCCACCTCACATCTCCCCGCCATTGGTCCTCATTGCTCTTAGAGAAAGACCAGCCATGGAACAGCCTCTGGCTTCATCCCTTACATTATCTCCCTCACGTAGCTTCAGTCCCTCACATCTCTGATTTCCCTCCCACCACAGGACTTTTATACCAGATGTCCCCTCTACTTGGAAGACTCTTTCACCAAGTTAACCCCTTCTTCTTCTTCAGATCTCAACTCCATTTCTCAAGGCCACTGTCTCGTGTCTCCCTGAATAGGGCACATTCCTTACACATGGAATCTTAGTATAGTGTCCTCCTTTGTAGTAATTTTAATTTTAGGGAGCAATCATTTAGTTAATGTCCATTTCCCCTAGTGACTGTAAGTTCTAGGAGGACGGGGTGAAAGTGAAAGTGTTAGTTGTTCAGTCGTATCCGACTCTTTGCGACCCCATGGACTGTAGCCCACCTCAGTCCATGGAATTCTCCAGGCAAGGATACTGGAGTGGGTAGCCAGTCCCTTCTCCAGGGGATCTTCTTGACTCAGGAATTGAACCCGGGTCTCCTGCATTGTAGATGAATCCTTTTACTCTCTGGAAGCCGGTACATGTCTATTTTTTTCTGCTGGCATATAATATATTTGTAGACAAGCTGACTCATTTTCTGACTGACTAAATGAATGTGCCTGAAGATGGATGCGAATAAGTACAATAAAGAGACAAAGGAAGAGGTCATTTCTTGAAGTGAGTCGTAGAAGAGATGACAAAATGCTGCCTAGATTCTGGTTTGATGGATGGTTGTGATTATCACTGATCAGCTTCAAATGCTCTTGGTTTTTGTTGTAGCAGAGAAATTGTCAGGTTTAATTGTTGCCTCTTTGTTAATATTTTTTTAGTAAATTCTTACTTTGATTGATCTGGTCCTAGGAAATAACCCATTCTCTTTTGTCAGCCCAAGCATGAACCCCTCAGCATCTTCTGTGGCCTCATGGGTGTGGACTTTGAAGAGATGAGTCACTGGCTCTGTCATCGGAAGCTGGCCACTGCCACAGAGACGTACATCAAGCCCATCTCCAAGCTGCAGGCCACGAATGCCCGTGATGCACTGGCCAAGCACATCTATGCCAAGCTCTTTAACTGGATTGTAGATCATGTCAATCAGGCGCTCCATTCTGCTGTCAAACAGCATTCTTTTATCGGTGTGCTGGATATTTATGGGTGAGTGTATTTGGCTTAGTGGTCTGAGCATTTCTTTCTAGACGTTATCTAGTAACTCCAAGTAGGCATTTAATTATGTCTCCTACTGGTGAGCTAAAGGGAAAATTAGAAGAGAATTTTTTAAAGTCTAGTTTCATTTGCTAGTTTGCCTTCTCTGGGTACCTTTCTTTAATGCTGAACCCCTTCCTATACATTTGTGCTTTTTGATGCCTAATTTTTCATCATC
The DNA here is from genome assembly GCA_006410875.1 of Neotragus pygmaeus. NCBI lineage: Eukaryota > Metazoa > Chordata > Mammalia > Artiodactyla > Bovidae > Neotragus > Neotragus pygmaeus. Next base: position 265,365 of record SJYV01020910.1, on the reverse strand, counting down.
TGGTTCACTTTTTTAAAAAACCTATGACATTTCTATTCCCCTCCTTCCTGTGTTTATGTAAACATTGTGAGTCTGTGAATTGACAAGAGCAGTAGCTTTATCATAATTCTGATTGTTCCCTACTTGGGGATGAATATGCCCTCAAAAACTCATACTATTGAATATATTCACATGCTGTAGCCTTGAAAAAAAATTTTCTGCCACTTTGCTGATGTCTATCTGCTGGGTACATATTTCGTGTTACTAACTTAGAAAGCCTTATCTTCACTGATGTGGAAAGTAAGTTTTGCAATGTTAGGGAATTTCCTTTTCTCTCTAATGTGCACATTTTTAATATTTTTTAAAAGCTATTTTTTCCTTTTTCTCCTTTTCCCATATTATTTTTGATTTTACAGATTTGAAACATTTGAGATAAATAGTTTTGAACAGTTTTGCATAAATTACGCAAATGAAAAACTACAGCAACAATTCAATATGGTAAGAATTTTCTTGCTTAAATAATATTGTGCCAAAAATTATTATTTGAATTCCTGGTATGTGTTTAAATACTGGCTCCTGAAGTGAAGTTATGGATTTCAGTTATTATCTATGGTTTAAAGCAGTTAAACTGCTGAGGAACTTATGATTAATGAATGATGCAACCTTGGAAAGATGTTTATGGTCCAGATTGGATTCAAGGTCATCTGCTGTCTGAGAATAGTAAAAATTTGGTCCAAATAAATTGAGAAAAGGAAGCAGAAAATGTGTTAGATAGTGACATAGGGGTGTGAAACTTTGACCCCAGGGATATCATTCAGTTGGTCGTCCCTGAGGCTAACCATATGTGGAGTTGATACTATCTTAGCCCTGGGTGTTCTTTGGAAGGAATGATGCTAAAGCTGAAACTCCAGTACTTTGGCCACCTCACGCGAAGAGTTGACTCATTGGAAAAGACTCTGATGCTGGGAGGGATTGGGGTCAAGAGGAGAAGGGGACGACAGAGGATGAGATGGCTGGATGGCATCACCGACTCGACGGACATGAGTGTGAGTGAACTCCGGGAGTTGGTGATGGACAGGGAGGCCTGGCGTGCCACAATTCATGGGGTCACAAAGCATCGGACACGACTGAGCAACTGAACTGACTGACTGAACTCTTACTTGCTGTATTAAAACCTTTGGACTATTTGGTCTTTGTAAAATAGTGCATAAAATATTGTACTTTGATAAAAATTTGGACCCTCCTTTTAGCAAATTAAGCTACTTAGTATAGTGAAATAATGTAGAAGTGATCTTAAAATTTTAAGCTGTTTCCATAAGAATGTGACTGGTATATTTTGTGTCTCTGCATAAGGAATATTAATAAAAACCTGTCAGACACTAAGTGGAATATTGTTTTTTCTCAAGGTTTTCCTGAGTTTCTCAATACTTTAATCAGCAGCGGAGCCTTCTGCTCTTTCCCAGTATATTTTGGCACAAGGTGACTGGAAGTATTAAGGAACTAACGCCAGCCTCATTAGGGACTAGCTAATTTGTTTATTTCTTGAGGACCTCATGTCTCCGCATGTGTGTTTCTGACTTTCTTGTTTCCCTTTCCCTCTTTCTGTCTCTATCCATCTGTTTCTTCTCTCTCTCTCTCTCTTTGCACGCGCGCACACACACACACACACACACACACACACACACACACTGCAGCTTAGCCTCTCTCTGCACGGGAGAGAGGCTTCCCTCTTTCTCTTATTTCTCTTCATTCTCTCTTCCCTCCCTCTTATTATCAGATGGCATATATTTTTCTTCAGATGGTATTTATTTTGTCTAGGTTTTTTTGTCCTGTGAACAAGCAGTGGTTGAGGTGCTTCTATCTTCTTAACTTGCTTAAATCCCATTCGTCTTGACTTCTTGCAGCATCAGCTTTCACTGTTAATAGTCTGTTTCCCAGTTCTTATATCTGAGAAAAGAGAATGTGATTAGCCCAGCTCATTTGTTCATCAGAGATCTCTGGTCCTTGGCTGGCTGTGCCTTGGAGCATGGGGTCTTACAGTAAAGAACTTGGTGCTCAGGCTGCTCCCACGGCAGGGGCTGTGGGGTGGGCGGTGGGCAGGAGGAAACATGGTGACTGGCAGGTTTAGTGCTTGGAGTCAATACCTTATCGAGTAGGCATCTCTCGCCATATTGAACCTCATGCCCTTAATTTTGCAATTAAGAATGGAAAATTTTTGAGGTCCCATGGATTTTGCCAAACTCAACATAGAGACTTGTATGAGAAACAGGCTCTAAAGTTTGGAGCAGTGTTTCTATTGTCAATGTGAAGACCACACTGCATATAGATTAATGAATTAAAGGAAGATAGGACTCATTTGCAAGGAATTATTGGTACCATCAGCCAGGGCATCTTACTGACACATGGTGCTCCATTTGCCTTCTCATTAATCAAAAGAACAGAAGAAATTTGCTTTCTAATTAGCATTACATAAATATTCATATGTATGACAAGTTTTTTGTGTTTTTTTTTTTTTAACTAAAGCTTTCACACCTGGTTAGACTATGAATGCTGCAAATGAGCCAAGAACAGCATTATAATAAGTATAGAATAAAGTCGGAAAGTTCCAGATGTGTGAGGAGAATAAAGTATCAGAAATCTTGGTAACCCTGAGGTTTCATGGGGGTTTGGCTTCTAGGAAATATGTGTTGTCTGGTAATAGCCACAGAGGGATAATCTTCCCAGAAAAGTTGCAGGACATGTGAGAGAACCAGTGTGACAAAGGAGACAAGAAAGGAAAGCAGAATGCTGCAGGAAGAAATGAGTACAGGTCGTTAGCCCCTATAGAAACTAGAATCTGTGGGCTGGCGCCATTGGCGGGTCAGCTTGATGCAGTGCTTCTGTCGCCCTTCCTTCCGAGACCAGCCCACCTACCTTTCACTGCAGACCTCGGCTCGCACAGCCCTTCCTCAAGGATGCCTTCTCTTGCTACCATGTTCCAAATTAGTTAGGGACTCCTGAGCTCATAGCTGGCCATTGTTTTTCTCTGGAACATGATTACAGTTTGTAATTCTGTTTCCTGTGATTGGTTTCTATCTGTTTTTCCCACTAGTCTTCAAAGTCTATTAGGGCTGAGTCTGTGTCTATTTTGTGTGTAGTGACTGGGACATGGTTAGACAGTCAATACATATTTGTGCTTAAGTGAGGGAATGGAGATGAGAAGCAGTGGCTGAAGCAGTTAGCAGAAATAGTAATGTGTTTGTAGTGGTTGCAGCTGCTGGCAGAATTGGATGTAGAAGCCAGAAAAGTGAGCCATAGATTCCCTGACTGTGGAGGATAATCAAGGCAGACACAAAAGACCAACTGTTATCTAATTCTGAGGCACATGAACTTCAATACCATGGTCCCTTAAAAGAATTACTTTGTCATGCTGTAAGCATCACCCAGAATGTTTCAGTAGTCTGGAGGGCATCCTGTCTGCAGGATGTTCAAGGCCAGCTAAGGCATTTCTATGCCCACATGGTTAGCAACACTGTGCGATAATTTAAGGGGCCAAAAGTACATAGTGTGGTTTTGGATATGTACATATCAAAAAATCAAAAGCTGCCACATTTATCAGATATTTAAATATTCACATACCTAGATTTTCTTGTTTGCCAAAAAGCTTATGTAGCTGAGGTTTTTCCATGTGTGGTTTATATTTGCTTTCTTATATTGTTCTCTGCCTGTAAATCATATTTCTCCAAGATTGCTGCTAGAAGCCATTGACTGTCTCAAATTTTGTTTTATTCATGTTTATTGACTAACATTTATGACAGTAATGTAGTAATGCCAGTTTTTTTCTTTTTCATTTCAGCACGTTTTCAAATTAGAACAAGAAGAGTATATGAAAGAACAAATTCCATGGACACTCATAGATTTTTATGATAATCAGCCTTGCATTAATCTTATAGAATCTAAACTGGGCATTCTAGATTTGCTAGACGAGGAATGCAAGGTAAGTATGATTTTCTGATGTATTTAATATATCAAAATTGTGTGTTTAGGTAAAATGGTAAATAGGTTTAAGCAGAGATTCAGTAGTATACCATGAAGTGCCATAGTGGCAACAAGTGGGGGTTACCCTAACTTGCATTCTGAAGGATCACTAGCTCCAAAGCGTTCAAAATATAGTTGAAACTAGGAGAATCTCCTTTCCCTTTTCAGCTGATTCTAAGTTTTATGTGAAAAACTGGCATTAGGTACAGCTACTACCAATTTTAGCCACTTTTGTTATTGATATGCTTATATTTGGTACATTTGTTCAATGGTATGATATAGTTCAGGAAATGTAAGAAATTGTACAAAAGGTATTTTGAAAAATAGTTCTAAATATCTATAATTTTAAACTTGACTAGTTGTTCTTTATTACTTATATGTATGGTAGGTAAAGAGTTTTAGTTTTAATATTTGAAGATGCAGCATGTGGAAAAAATATTGGATCCCTGACTTCACTGATGAGTGATTCTAGACAACCTATCCTTTCCCTTAGTTGTTCTTTAGTTTATATGTCATAAGTTACAAGTTCATGTACACTGATCCTCCTACGCATCCAGATTTCCTACAACATTAAGAATGCAAAGACAAATACTGTATGTTTTCACTTATATGTAAAAATCTAAAAAAATAAAATGGACAAATGAGTGTAACAAAACAAAAAGAGCCTCCTGGATACTAGAGAACAAACTAGTGGTTACCATTGTGGAGATGGTTGGTGGGAAGGGCAAGATAGGCGAAGGCAGGATTAAGAGGAACAAACTACTAGGTATAGAATAAACAAGACACACGGATGTAATGTACAGCACAGGGAATCTAGTCAGAGTTTTATAATAACTTCACATGGAGTATAATCTATAAAAATATTGAATCACTATGTTATACTGAAACTAATATAATACTGTACATCAACTATACCTTCAATAAACAAAAAGAATACATGTAAAGGTACTCAGTTTCACTTGAAATTAAATAAAACATAAATCAAGACAAAAATAAGACACAGCTTTTTACCTATCAAATGAGTTTAAATTTGATAATACCAAATTAGCATTTATTGCATATATACTCTTGATGAAGGACAAAATTTAGTAGAACATATTTTTGAGGAATATTTATCAAGATTTTAAATACACATACCTTTTGAACCAGAAGTAGAAATGCTGAGAGTTTACCCTATGAATATACTTACAAAGCAATCCAAAGTTTTTGTTTAAAAGGAGCCATTGTGGCAGTTTCCATAATAACAGAAATTCAGTAGCAACCTAGTAGTCATAAATACAGGAATGCTGTTATTAAGAAGAAAAAAAATACAAGGATGGCTAAGTTGAGGATCCCTCTTGGCAAATGTCACATTGCACATGAAAATATGTGGGTTATTTTTAAATATCCTTTGATACTGATTTCTAACATAATTCCACAGTGATAAGAGAACAGACTCTGTTTAATTTCAATACCTTTAGACCTTGAAATTTTTGCAACTTGTTTTATACCCCTGGATATGTCCCAGTGTCTCCTTGTTTACAGTCTATGGGAACTTGGATAGAATTTGTATCCTACTGTTGTATAAAAATTGTATAAATCTTAATTATGTTGAATTGGTTTGCAATGCTTTTCAGGTCTAGTAGATCCTTCTACTTCTCTGTATATTCATTATATTAATTTTTGAAGATTTGATATTGAAACTCCAACTAAAAATCTTAATTTATCTACTTAAAAAATATTGTAATATATAGTGAAACTATATGTAACCTTGTTCTATATTTTTCAAATCTCCTGTAAATGTGTTATCATACTTCCTTAATGTAAAAAAATAAAAAAATTTTTAAATGCAAGGAGTTTATAGAATGATACTATTTGTATCCATTCTATTTGTATCTATTTGTATACATTCTATTTGTATCTGCCTTTAAAGACAGATAAAGCAGTTGGTGGAAATGGTGAGAGGAGACTATTCTCTGTTTTATACCTTTCTGAATTATATAAAGAATCTACTATGTGCAAATATTGTCTTTATTTAACAAATTGTTTGAAATATATGATAATCATGGTGTATCATCTTTCATTTCTGAGGCTTTCATTTCTGAGACCCTTGCTATAAAAGTATATTGAGTATTTATTTGATGACCCTTGGTCCAGGCAGACTGAGTTACTCAAAGCTTGGGCTGAGTCACCCATGGGCAGGTCTCAGTTGTTGCTTTTCGTTCCCAGGTGGCGCTAGTGGTAAAGAATCTGCCTGCCAATGCAAGCGACCCAAGAATCTTAAGTTTGATCCCTGGGTCAGAAAGACCCCCTAGAGTAGGAATTTGCAACCCACTTCAGTATTCTCACCTGAAAAATTACATAGACAGAGGAAAACACACGCATATACCCCCCCAACACACACACACCCCCCAACACACACACACCCCAGTCATTGATTTGGGACCTCTGAGAGAGAAATGTGAAAAGAATGAGTTCCTGAATTGGATGTTAAAGTTGTTGCTGCTGCTGCTGCTAAGTCGCTTCAGTCGTGTTCGATTCTGTGTGACCCCATAGATGGCAGCCCACCAGGCTCTGCCATCCCTGGGATTCTCCAGGCAAGAATGTTGGAGTGGGTTGCCATTTCCTTCTCCAATGCATGAAAGTGAAAAGTGAAAGTGAAGTCGCTCAGTCATGTTAGGCAAAGCCAAAACACGGTCTCTTGGGTGATGCATCAGAAGAATCCCATAACAATATTCACCTTGTTTTCTTACTCTTTTTTGTCTCCTGAATGTAGATGCCTAAAGGTACAGATGACACATGGGCCCAAAAATTGTACAACACACATTTGAACAAATGTGCACTATTTGAGAAGCCCCGCCTATCAAACAAAGCTTTCATCATCCAGCATTTTGCTGACAAAGTAAGGAAGCTTTATTATCTCTTTTCTATTTGAATACTTAAGTTCAAAGAGGAAAAAATCAAGAATTGATAGACAGCAGTTTTTTCTTAGCTAAGCTTTCATTCTTTAGCTCTTTTTAGGAAAAGTAAGCCTAATTGTTGGCTTATTGGTTTAACCTAAATGGAATTATATTATGAAATAAGAGAGTGTTTACAGTCCTGTATCTATAATTCTGAAATCTAAGAAACTCTGAAATACGCAAGTATTTTCATAATTCATTTAGTGGCTAAACCTGATCTTTGACCTGAAGTAACATGAGGTTATTTATAGTCTTTATTTATTCCAGTTAGGTGGATATTTATATATTTCAGTGTAGAAATATTAATATGTTTGATTACGGATTGCTGCTTCAGATCTACTTAACGATTCTGGATAGTGACCCCAGAGGTTTCAGAAAAGAAATTATAGGCAAGTGTGGCCCTCTGAGATTGATCGAGTGGGTCCCTGCTAATAAGGCATGCAGATCTGCTGCTTCACAGGTTCTAGAGTCTACTCAGAACATCTGGAGCTGTGACACTAGTTTATATTTCAAGGAGGTTGTGGGGATAGGCTTCTGGTAAGCGTCCCATGGTCCCTGCCAGCAATTGAGAGTTTTCAGAGTCTATCCTGCATCTAGCTGGAGATCTTTGGATGGCTTCAGGGCCATCTAAGGGCTTTGTTCTACAGTCTGGGGACCCTTGAGTGGTAGATAGCTGAAGTCTTTTAGAAACAGGGAGAGTCCCGTCTCATGTAGTCCTACTTACCAGCTCATACAGTATTTACCCAGCCTCCACCTCTGTCCGTGATCATCACTTCAGCTTTCTGCCAGATAGCTGTTTGTTCCTTCTGACCCTCTCTCTCACTTCAGTCTCTTCTTAAAGGAGACTTTCCCCTACGGAAAGGTGAATCAGGTTTGGAGGAGATACAGTGGTTGGCCTTGGGGGAGCTCTCTTTGGTTTACCTGAAAGAAGAGAACAGCTTCTTATGAGTCTGCTTACGCATGAGTTGGGATCATCTTTTAGATCAGTTAATCAGCACTGCCACTGTTCTCTAGAAAAGGCAGTACTTGAGAGTTTTACTCTAGAGTTAACATGCTTCTTACCAAGAATGATACTAGTTTCTTAGAATAAAACTAATAACACTTCACTGAGAGCCCATCATATAGCCTGGGCCTAATACTTATTTTTGTTGTTGATGATAAATTGTATCTATTCAAAGCTTTTATTAGCTAAGGAGATTTTCCAATGTGTTTTCAGGTGGAATATCAGTGTGAAGGCTTTCTGGAAAAGAATAAAGACACCGTTTTTGAAGAACAAATTAAAGTTCTTAAATCAAGCAAGGTAACCTTGTATAGGCTTTCTCTAATTAGGATATATTCATTAAAATGTTTATGACTTAAGCCTTAGCTTTTTAATATATTATAATAATTTTTCTAACAAAATCAGCCCTACTATTGATTTATCAAATAGTTGTGTCATGTAGCATTTTAAATGCCTTACAAATGTTAATTCATCTAATCCTATGATGAGGTGATATTATCACTGCTCCCATTTTACAGAGGAGGGAACTGAGGTACAGAAACTTTATAGCTAGTCAGTTTCCAAGCCAAATTAAAATTCAGGCTGTTGAGCTGAGAGTCTGCATTTTTAACCACGATGCAGTGGTATTTTATGGGAAATTATTGCCTCACAGCAGTTCCAGGCTCTCTTGTGCCTTTGTGAGACACCATGAGAGAAAATTGATGGTTTTTGGTTTTGGCTGTGTCATTTTGAAGGGATGCACCAAAAACATGGCCTTAAGCACTCCATTCAGGTAAAAACTGACTTCTGGATCACTGAGTGCAATTTCAGACATGGTCTGAAGCATTTTGAAATTATTCTTCTTAGGCTTAGATACCGGAAACACTGCATTGTAGTAGGAAAACAATATTCCAGATTGTAACAAACTGTGATGTGCATCTGAGGTTGATTATGAGGTCGATCCCAACCTCCACCCTCTGACTCTCATCAGGAAGGCACTGGAAGGGGAGCACGTCTCATGTCCATCCTACAGGGAGCAAACCAGGAAGTTAGTTACTTGGTTACTTAGTTTAACAAAGTAGATATTCAAGTATTCAGTGAAAAATTAAAATTATTCATGTGAATTCTTACAAATTTCTGACCAGCACTTTCTGTTTTTTTCTAAGAAGGTCCTTTAACTTCAGTGGAATGTTATATGAACATTTTGATTCTTGTTTTTGGAATAAAAACTTTTACTTTCAATAGAAAGATCATATAAGGACAAAATTCTAGTTTTAACCCTTAGAAAATAATGAGTCTGTAGTCTTAAGTGTCTGTAGGAAATGTCAGGTTTTCACTTATCCTTGTAACCCCTGAATATTAGTGCTTTATAACTCATAGGAATGATGTGTAAGAGAAAATACTCTCACAGTGCCAATCATTGATGTTTAGTTTTTGTCGTTGTTCAAAAACAATCAGGTCCGACTCTTCACGACCCCATGGACTGCAGCACGCCAGCCTCCCTGGCCTTCACTATGTCCTGGAGTTTGCTCAAACTCATGTCTGTTGAGTTGATGATGATATCCAATCATCTCATCCTCTGTCACCCCCTCTCCTCCTGCCCTCAATCTTTTCCAGCATCAGAGTCTTTTCCAACAAGTCGGCTCTTTGCGTCAGGTAGTCAGAGTATTGGAGCTTTAGCTTCAGTGTCAGTTCTTCCAATGAATATTCAGGGTTGATTTTCTTTAGGATTGACTGGTTTGATCTCCTTGCAGGCCAAGAGACTCTCAAGAGTCTTCTCTAGCTCCATGGTTCAAAAGCATCAATTCTTTGGTCCTCAGCCTTCTTTATGGTCAAACTCTCATATCAGTACATGACTACAGGAAAAACCATAGCTTTGACTATACAGAGCTTTGTTGGCAAAGTGAAAAACCATGGAATTCTAATGGTACTACTCTAAATAATTTAGCCTACACAGAGCATTCATCAATTCTTACTCCCCAGGCACCCATAATCTTTTGTGACTTTATTCTGAACTTTTCTGATTGGCTAGTGAATCCTTAATTTCCAGAAAGTTGCTCTGCATTCTGAATCAGAGTGACTTCCAGTCTCTATGGGGCTTCCCAGGTGCCACTAGGGGTAAGGAACCCTCCAGCCAATGCAGGAGACATAAGAGATATGGGTTTGATCCCTGGGTTGGGAAGATCCCCTGGAGAAGGGCATCTTCTCAGTATTCTTGCCTAGAGAACTCCTGGATAGAGAAACCTGGTGGGCTGTAGTCCACAGGGTTGCAAAGAGCTGGACACGACTGAAGCGACTTAGCACAGCACAGCCAGTCTCTGTAGCACTGTTGCAGTTGGGATAGAGGTGGTGTGAGATGTACATCCAGGGATTCCAGTCAGCAGAAAAAACCCAACCCAAGGGTATGAACTTTATATTTTAATTTTTCTGTATCTGATAGGAAGTAAGTATAACCTACTGTTGATTTGTACTCTTGGAAGTACTAACTTTAGAAGATCAATATTTGTGTTATGTGCTTTATTTCTGTGGTAATACAGTGTGGGGTTCTGTTTGTATGTGTATGTATTTTGTCTTCTTTTTTTTCCTGTAATTTTGCAGCTTCTGACCAAAGTTGTCAACTTAAAAAAGAAGGTATTAAAAAACTTAACAGAAGGTGTCTTAGTTTATATTTTCCCACCATAAAAATATCTTCTGTTGCCACATCAAGTATCAAGAAACACATAAATTGGGACTCGACTAAATACTATTAAATTGCAACTCTACCAAATACCATGAAAAAGAATTGTAACCTCTGCTCTCAGTGTTGCTAATTGATGAGGGAAAGCACAGTTCATCTACTGAGTTTATGCTGCAAATCTCTCTGCAAAATAGAATCATGATAGTATCTTCTTTCAAGTGTTGTTATGAAGATTAAATAGGTTGTATTAAGCTTACAGAGTAGTGCTTCATGTATAAAAAGCTTAGTGGATAATGGTGCTGTTACTGAGATGATTTCCCACATCTTCATGAAGCAGTCACTTGGATGCTTCTGTCTTTTTTAATACTATTTCATAGACATATAAGTTCAGCCTTAAACTATTCAGATTCCTGTCTTAAGTATAGACAGATCAAAGAAACAAGATGGAATGTCCAGGCATATCTACCTACTTATATATCTGACTGTCTGTTTCTCTGCTTTTCTCTCTTCAAATAAAGTTGGAATCCTCAGTCAATAGGGTGAGGAGTGCTGAGACTGTATAAACTGGTTGGTTTGAGATCCATGAGGAAGGCCAGTGTGGCTGGAGTGAGTAGGTGATGGTAGGTGAGTAGAATGTGTAGGATGGGTAGAGAGAGGCCACTTTTTGGAGGGAAGTATAGTAAAGAGTTGGAGAAGGAAATGGCTTCCAATATGCTTGCCTGAAGAACCCTACGGATCCTGTGGTGTGTTACAGTTCATGGGATCGCAAAGAGTTGGATACAACTTAGCAACTGAACAACAACAACAACAACAACAACGGTAAAGAGTATGGATTTTATTCCTGTTGCTTTGGAAAGTTTGGACAGTTTTCATGTGGGGGATGCTATGCTATTGTGTGGAGATATGGGGGAGGCTGGAAATGGGGAGTAATAATCCAGGGGAAAGACAGTGGATTAAGATACTGAAGTTATAGCAGTGGAAATAGCTTATCATTTATTAGTGGGGAGAGTTGACAGGTCTTGTTGATGGTTTGAGTATGGAGAGTGAGAAAAGGGGAGAAATTAAAGATTATTTCTGTGTTTTGGGCCTCAATGCTGGATGAATAATGGTGCCACTTACTGAGATGAAGACATAAAAGATCAGGCTTTGAGAGAAAGAATCAAAAGAGTTCTGTCTTGGACTCATGGAGATGGAGAACAGANGGGGTGGGAGGCTGGAGTTAGCAGATATAAGCTATTATATATAGAGTGGATTAGCAACAAGGTCCTACTGTTCCAGCCCAGGGAACTATATTCAATATCCTATGGTAAACCATAATGGGAGATAATATGAAAAAAGAACAGCATATATCTATATATAACTGAGTCAGTTTGCTTTTAGTGGAAATTAGCATGACACTGTATGCTTCAATTAAAATAAAAGTTCTGTCTTGGACATGTTTTGCCTGAGATGGCAATTAAGTAGTCAAGTGGACATATCATATAGGAAGTTGGAAATGTAAGTCAGCAGGTCAGAAGGAAAGTCAGAGTAGGTCATATAAATTCATAGTCTTTAGAGCAAGATGGCACTTAAAGCAATAGTACTGGATAAGATTGCTTAGGGAGAACAAGTAGGTAAAAATAGTAGAGAATAACGCTTTCAACTTCTGGAGACTGGCCTGAGGAAGAACCAGGAGAGAAGTCTGAGAAAAATGGCCATGAGGAAGCAGGAACGCTGCCTAAAGAGGAAATCATAGAGTAGTTTCTAATATGACAATGTAAAACACACTTCTTAGAAATGGAAACTCAATGTAGAGAATTTTAAATTCATAATTTGTATAAAGAGGACACAGAACTTACACATGTGTGTGTACATATTCTGAACTCTCAACATTGGGCAGTTTTCTGGTAGATATTGTAGAGATTTGTTAAACTGTAGCACCGGTGGTGAATATGATATTTCAGACCAGCTCTATTCACCATTGTACACAGACAAAAACAAATTTAGGTAGGCAGTGCTAATGTAGAGCTAGCAATTAGCTTGTGAATGATAGAACAGTATAGACAGACTCCAGAGGACTTGGCCTATTATCAAGTAACTTAACATCTTAACTCCATGCTGAGTTTTCAGGTCAAATCTATCAGGAACTCTTATTTTTCCCCTTTGTAATACAATATAATGGTAAAACATTCCCCCCACCCCTACTTTGTAACCTACCAAGCTATGTGAACTCTGTAAATCAAAGGATATATTCATTTGTGTAGCAAACAGCCATTATTGGTATGTCATGTATAATAATTTGTTATATACATCATGAATTATATCTTAAATTATCCTTGTAGTTAATATACATATTGTAGCAAACAAAATTAACTGATTTTGTTGTGTAATGAAAGAATTCTCTTAAGAAAATTATTTCTTCTGGAGATACTCTGGGGTTATTAGATAAATAATTGGTTGTTGCAATTATAGTTTGACTTATAAGAAAGATTTATTTTATTTCTATGGAATGCATCACTATTGAAAAGATATGTACATATATCAAACCATTCCTGTTGATTAGTTTGAAGTCTCTTTTGTTCCATACATTTTTTTTCCAACCGCTTTAACTTATACTATCCATCCATTTATTGACTATCAGATCTTTTAATGGTCTTTCTTTTCGCTATCCTGATAGAACACAAAATTGATTACAGGAATTATGCAGTTAAGTTATAAATCTTTTGAAAACAAATGCAAAGCTTTACTCTTTTTCCTATAATCCATCCTTTCTAAAAATTAGTATTAATTCATGATTTTTAAAAATCTTATATTGTAGAACTAGTTCTTGACACCCTTCCCAATTGTAATGTTTTTTAGCTGGTGCTCACCATTTGAATTGGTGTGTAGATAAATGAAGCACGATGGTGGAATATTTTATGGAACTGAGGTGATAAGATAGGACTTTCAGTTAGTCTTTTGCTCATAAAATAGTTATCACTTAAAACCAGTAAAGTGTTTAAAGTGGGCATTTCCCATGGATTAAGATTTCAGATCTCAGAGGAGCAGTTTTGATTTCATTTTCCCCCCAAAAGGTTGTAGAATTATTGCATTTTCCACCTATATTTCTGTAGCACTTATGTCCCTTCTGCTCATATTTTTGGCTCCTACCACAGATATTGATGATTTCTGGAATATGGCTCTGAAAGGAGTAACTTAAGGAAGGGAATCACTATGGATTGCAAATCATCCTAATGTTTCTGTAAAGATTTCCATTTGAGTTTGGGTTTAGAGTGTGATTTCCTTTTACTGTGTCTGACTCAGTTTAAGATGCTACCAGAATTATTTCAAGATGATGAGAAGGCCATCAGCCCAACCTCAGCCACCTCTTCAGTGCGCACGCCTCTCACCCGGACCCCTTCAAAGCCCACCAAAGGCAGACCAGGCCAGACGGCCAAAGAGCACAAGAAAACAGTGGGCCACCAGGTGAGTGCAGGGAGCCGCCACGGCGCTGCTTCCCTTGTGGCTCAACTGCAGCCTCAGGTCGTCTTTTGTCAGCCTCCCAGGTGGGGTCCTCAGGTGACAAGAGGCTGGAGCGCTCACTCTGAGAATGTGGAACTCTGTCCATTCATGCGTCCATACTTCTCCTCTCATATCATAGACCCGTGACTGCAGAAGCTTTGCCCCAAATCATTTTTTCTACATTTTAATTCTTCTTGTGCTTATCTTCCCTCACAAACCACTGCTGCCTTTGTTTTGGTCTCTGGCTGTTTCCTCTCTAGAGCTGTACAACTGCTTCAGCCCAGGAACCCTTCCCCTGATTTCTGATGTCTTGTGCACCCAGGGGTGGGGGTGGGGGGAGGCCTGGGAAACATGACACACAAGCTTTGTGCCTGAACAAGGGCTCGGGCTCGGGCAGGGGACTGAGTACCAGTCAGTTTGTTTCCCTGAGGAGACAAGAAGCAGGGCCTGACACGGGCCCATAGCCCGCAGTCTCATCCCGTGTCCCAAAAGGGAACCCAGCCTGGCTGTACTCTCAGATTCTTCCCCTCATTTCCTATCCTGTTTTGAAGTCATCTGCTACTTTTTTCAGTATTGATCAGCAAGGTTTCCACTGTATATGATTGAATGACCTTAATATCCTTAAAGCAAGGCTATGTTTTTAGTCAACGTTTTGAGTGTACAACAGAAAGCCACAGAAATCTATATTAAAAGGGGAGAGGGGAATGTGTGTGGAAGAGTGAACTCTAATATAATAATAATGATGTGTCCAAATAGGTTCATCAACTGTAACAAATGTACCACTGTGGGGGGGGGGGGGGGTGATGGAGGCCATGCCTGTGCCAGGGCAGAGGGTATGTGGGAAGTTACTGTGTCTTCTGTCTGACTTTGCTGTAAACCTTAAACCATTCTAAGAAATAAAGTCTATTTTAAAGGGTCTGGGGGAGAGGGAAAACTAAGAATGTCACAGAGTAAGCATGTGAATGGTAGGGTTTAAGGAAATTTGGACCGAAAGCCCTAGCAGCTCCACTACTGGGGGCTGGTCAGGTTCACAGGTGGCCAAGTCATCTCCACTAGTGCCATTAGAAGAAAAGTTTAGTTGTTTTATGTCATCTTTGACTTTGACAAACCTTGATGCGCCTTTCTGCTCTTTTTCATGCAGTTCCGAAACTCCCTCCACCTGCTTATGGAGACCCTGAACGCCACTACCCCTCACTATGTGCGCTGTATCAAGCCTAACGACTTCAAGTTCCCATTCACGTAAGTATTTCTCAACTGCTGAATTTAAAAGAATCCATATCTCATAAGGATTGTCAAACTGGCAGCTGGGAAAAAAATACATGAGTAAATCTTCATGTCTTGTAGAAGGAATAGTTAATAGAATTTTTTTCAGTTTTTGTTCTATTTTAAGAGTTTGAGAACAGGGACTTGCCTGGTGGTCCAGTGGCCAAGACTCCATGCTCCCACTTGCTGGGGCCTGGATTCAATTCTTGGTCAGGGAACTAAGATCCACAGGCCATGCAGTGTAGACAGTCCCCCCCCACCCCCCGCCCAGCCCAAAAAAAAGTGAGAACAAATTAGCAGCTGGCCTTATGACAATTTTAAACATTTGAGGTCAACCACACATTTCTAGTTCTACTTTCTATTTTGAATTGACTTCAGTTTAAGACCTTTTTGGTTAATTTGGGCTTCAGTTAAAACCAGAGCTGGGTGAGATAAGATTGCTTTAGCAAAGGCTTACAGTCATCCCTGCTGCTTTTCAACTATTGAAAGCATCAGAAGAGTCTGCTTTTTACCATGCATCTTGTCCTCTATCAATATCATACGTGAGAGGAAGTTTTTTCCAAAACAGAAATATTTCTCTAATTTTGAAGGTAATGCATGAACACTGTAAAAACAATTTCCAGGAAATATAGAATAGTATAAAAGTAAATGAAAAACATTTCATTATACCTAGAGAGGTAATAAGTATTAACTGACATAGATCCTTCTTGATCAGTCCTTCCCTGCTCTGTGTGTGCATCTGTGAAAGAGAGAGAGAGACATTAATAAGAGAGAAGGAATTGTGCTGTAATTGCTGTTTTACTTCGCTTTCAACTTAATAAATTGTGAGTGTTTTCCATGTTCATAAATACAAATCGTTGTCACCATTTTAATGGCTACATCATATCCCATTATAGAGTCATACCATCGTTCATTTAAGTTATTCCCTGTTGATGGCCATTTGGGTTATTCCTTGGCTTATGATAAACATCTTTTGCCAAACATCTCTGTATATTTGCCTGCCTGAATATCTCCTTAGACTGCTTTATTTCTAGGACAGGAATTTGCGGGTCAACGATTAGGTGCCTTCCCAAACACTAGTAACACCCACTCTGTAACGCCCACTCTGCACCGTATGCGTGCTCCTTTACCTATGCCCCTGCCTCTCCTGCCCATGGGAGATTCTGCCTTAGACTGCAGGGCACTTCTCAAAGACTGTTGTATTCTTCTCACTCCCAAGAAGCCTTTCTGGAGGAGGTGAGAAGCAGGAAGAAGACTTCATGCCCTGGGCAACTCTCCTGGACAACCCCAGGGCCCACTACCTTACGTCAACCATCACCCACACCATCACCAACAAAACACTGAGAAGATGGCACCACAGAAACCTCAGATAGGTCATTCAGGGCATAACTAGGGAGTAAGGGGAGTGATCATCCTGTGAGAAGCAGGCCTTTCTACTTCCTCTTTTAGTATCAATTTAACATTAAGGTGCTGTTTATCTAGAGTGAACTGCAGGTAAGATATAAAATATTTTTCACTGACGTGGACACTGTTAATGATTAGTATGTATACAGTGAGTTAAATAGCTTTTAGAACACCAGTAATTAACAACAACAACAACAACAACAACAAAAATTTGTTCTTGTTAAAGAAATCTCCAGAGCTGGCCAGTCTTTATTCTGGGGTAGCTCTGGATGGTGAACTAAAGAATTATGAGACCAACTAGTCAGGCCAAGGCATGTAATGAGCATTGCACAGTACAGAGGAGCTTGGGCTTTTTAAATATGCTCAGTGGTATTTCTTATGAGTTTTTAGTGTATGTTCTTACTGCTGGTGATCTTCCCCACTCTCAAAATGGAGTTTTCAATTTTGAATCAGTACTCCAACATTTGAATTTGTTTTCTAATTTATTCATTTGGCTCTTTACAAAATAATTCAGTCTCTGGATTGAGGACAGTAGTTTGTGGCTAGAACCAGACATTTTTGTGTACTAATGATTTCCACCTTTACTCATAGGTTTGATGAGAAGAGGGCAGTGCAGCAGCTGAGAGCATGTGGTGTCCTGGAAACCATTCGGATCAGCGCAGCAGGTTTCCCCTCTCGGTGGGCCTGGCAGCTTTCAAATACAAGGGATCCTCATGGGGGAGGTTCCTGCTCCTTTAGATAAGCTGACATGAGTCTCTTTTCATAGGTGGACTTACCAAGAATTTTTCAGCCGCTATCGGGTCCTAATGAAGCAAAAAGATGTGCTAAGTGACAGGAAGCAAACATGCAAGAATGTTTTAGAGAAACTGATAGTGGTAAGAAAGATTTTCACTCATCTGTATCTGAACAGATGTTTGCCAAAGGTCTTGTGATTATAACCTGTACAAGTCCTAGGGGTGTCCAAATAGCACTAATTCAATGAAGTCAGGAGTGGGAGGGTGGAGAGGCACACCGTCTTGGAGTTCGAGGCTCCCTGTCTCTACGATGGAAGGACTAGTGAAGACAATAGCCCAGTGTCAAGAAACAGGATGGTGAGGCCTGAACCCAGACTTCAGATGCATTCTTTTTAGAACTGGATCATTTACAATAAAAATTTACCGATTACTTACTTATGAAAGACACCAGGCCAAATGTTGTGTGATTAAGAAAAACTAAGTCTTATCCTCAGGTAACATAGTATGTCTTTGAAATCAATGCATTTTAAAGACAAGTATAATATACCTTAGTGTCTATGAAATGCTGAGTGAATGAGACAAGAAATCAGAGGAAGGCAAAGCCACTTCTGCTGTGGGGAGGAGGAACAGTTCATGGGAGACATGTATTTTGAGTCAGGCCCTGAAAGGAGGGTAAGACTGTGAAACTGGAAGGAGACTCTCCTAGTAGGGAGCAAAGAATGTGGAAGCAGGAAAGCATAGTTTTCTCAAAAAAACAGTACATAGGATTTGTTTTTGCAGTAAAAAATTGGTGCCTGGGAAGTAAGGAATTTGTTAGGAAATCAAGGTTGATGTTTGAAGGGTCTTGCCTACCAAGCTAAGGCATTTGCAGACCTTAGAATGCATCAGAGTCACCTTCAGGACTTGTTACACTACAGATTGCCAGGCCCCTCCAGAATTTCTGATTTGGTCATCTGGGATGTGCCCAATAATTTGCAATTTTATCAAGTTCCCAGTGATGCTGATGGTGGTTTGAGGACTACACTTGGACAGTCACTGATGTACGCTGTGGAGAATTTAAGATTCATGAAATGTTTTTTAAAGAATATTGTATTTTCACTTATTTGACATTAGGTTGGATGGATTAACTCACTTTGAAGTAATTAGTAATAATTACTAGCTATTAATTAGATGTAATATCTCTTCTCTTGTAATAATTTTTTTTCCTTGAAGTAGCTTAGGCCACTTTCCTGGTGATGTGTAAAAGAATTGGGTCCATTTTGAATTTGGCCCAAGTCTTTTCTAGGGAATGAAGGGCAGAAAGTAGGGACAGTAATCCCACACCAGCTTCCTCCCCTAGACCTCTCCCTGCTGAGCTTTGGGACCCCAAGGCAGAAGAGGGCAGGCTTGGGGAGCAGGGAGAGGGGAGCTGAGATGAGATGGGGCTGGGAAAGGGAACTGCTTACTAGCTTTTCCAGCTAGCTTCCTTTGTAAGATTTATTGATTTAAACTGAAGTAGTTTTAGATGTATGTGATTTCCTATTTTTTCATGTACAAGGTAGGAAATATTTGCTTACAGTGAAAAGTTATTTTCTGTTTTCACTTTGAATTTTAGATCACGATATTGATTGTTACAAATAAACTCTACTCTTTCAATGTGAGATGCTTAATAAATCACATGCTTTTGAATTCATTGGATCAGAATGTAATAGACCGAAAATAGCATGCCTATCTATCTGCGTTTACTGCTCAACTTTGCTTATAATCAGAAGTCAGTGAGCATTATAAATGATTATATTTTTGAAATTTGTAGACAGACTTAATATTGATAAAACCAAGAGATAACTGTTGAGAAACTTAACTCTTAACATGAATATGCAGCATTTTTAATCTTTTTGCTTTTATTTTGTATGTATTACTTCCTGCCTTTTTCTTCACACTGGTGTTTTTGTCCCTTCAGCTTTCTCATGGAACTTACAGCCCGATGTAATCCTTACAGCCCGGGTCAGTCAGAGCGAGTGTCAGCATCTCCATTTCCTTGAAATATTTAAAATACAAACAAGCAAATAGTAGCTGCTTATAACCCACAACCAAGTTTTGGGCTTCAGATAATAATTCCAGGTAGACTAATTCTGGAAAATAACTCTTAAACTGCAGTTTTCCTTAAAGTCCCTTCTATTCGCTCAACTTGCCTAGGATCAAAAAGCTGGCTCCATTAGATATCTGTGATGTAGCCCAAGTTTTAGCTAATAGTTTCATCCCTTTACTGATACTGCTTTTAGACATATTTTTTTAATCTCTTTAAAATTCACTTATTTGGTCATCATTTCTACTTCTGAGTATACAGTTTCTTCCAAATACAGGACAAGGACAAATACCAGTTTGGGAAGACAAAGATCTTTTTCCGGGCTGGTCAAGTGGCCTACCTAGAAAAATTGAGGGCAGACAAGCTGAGGGCTGCCTGCATCCGGATCCAGAAGACAATCCGAGGGTGGCTGCTGCGGAAGAAGTACCTGCGCATGCGCAAGGCTGCCATCACTGTGCAGAGATATGTGCGAGGCCATCAGGCCCGATGGTAGGTGTCCCAGTGGCATGTACATGCTGGCTCAGGGGCAGCCAAGATTGGAGAGTGCATCTGACTTATTGTCTAAGCTAGGAAAGTTTGGGGTGGGGTGGTCACCCTACCACTCAAGGCAGTTCAGTTCAGTCACTCATTTGTGTCCAACTATTTGTGACCCCATGAACAGCAGCACACCAGGCCTCCCTGTCCATCACCAACTCCCAGAGTTCACCCAAACTCATGTCCATTGAGTCGGTGATGCCATCCAACCATCTCATCCTCTGTTGTCCCCTTCTCCTCCTGCCTTCAATCTTTCCCAGCATCAGGGTCTTTTCAAATGAGTCAGCTCTTCGCATCAGGTGGCCAAAGTATTGGAGTTTCAGCTTCAGCATCAGTCCTTCCAATGAACACTCAGGACTGATCTCCTTTAGGATAGACTGGTTTAATCTTCTTGCAGTCCAAGGGACCCTCAAGAGTCTTCTCCAACACCACAGTTCAAAAGCATCAATTCTTTGGTGCTCAGCTTTCTTTATAGTCCAACTCTCACATCCACTCAAGGCAACACCTTATCTTTTCTTAGTTCCAAGGAATTAACTCATAAGATAGTTAAATAGAATATAATTTTGCTTACCTTTAGGAATCAGATTGAACCTCAAAAAAAAAAAAATTGCATGTTACTGTCTACTCATGTCCTCAGTATTTATTTTTTATACATTTATATTGGGCTTCCCTGGTGGCTCAGCTGGTAAAGAATCTGCCTGAAGTGGGTTTGATCCCTGGGTTGGGAAATCCCCTGGAGAAGGGAAGGGCTACCCACTCCAGTATTCTGGCCTGGAGAATTCCATGGACTGTATAGTCCATGGGGTTGCAAAGAGTCAGACACTAAGCGACTTTCACTTTCACTTTTAATGGACTTGGAGAAATCATCTGTAACTGTCTCTTATACACATCTAGATGTGTATAAGAGACAGAATGAGAGGTGAGTCGGCAATAAAGAAAAAGTTCTCCTGCATCTAAATTTGGTTCAAAGGCAGCCTACAGGCAGTCAGTCTTCTGTCAAACCTGTCTATTGCCATTAAAATGGAAGCACCAGTGATAGTCTCAGAGGGGGAAAAAATGTCCTTCTGAGATAAATATATAGCTAACTCTGCAACAGCCGAACTTGATTAGGAAGTTTCTATGAAAACTGATGCTCACAGAGTTATGCTTTTCTCCGGGAATATGCCCCAGTAGTGGGACTGCTGGGTCACATAATACCTCTATGTTTAGTTATTTAAGGAACATCTATACTGTTCTCCACAGAGGCTGCATCCGTTACATTCTTCCTAACAGTGTAAGAGGGTTTGTTTTTCTCCACACTCTCTCCAGCATTCCTTGTTTGTAGATTTTTGATGATGGCCATTATGACTGGTAAGAGGGAGACCCAAGAGGGAGGGGTATATGTATACATATGGCTGTTTCATGCTGTTTTACAGCAGTAACTAATACAACATTGTAACGTAATGATACTCCAACTCAAAAATAAATAAATAAAAAATGATGCTTACCTTTAAAGTTGGCTTGCTCATATTTACCCATTTTCTCTTTGTGGCATGTGAACACATAAAGGCGTCAGTCAAAATAAATGATAAAATGAAGACTGGGCCAAGGAACTTCTGTTCATTCAGATTCTTGAATAGCTCTTGAACTGGATTCTAAATATTTGATTCAGAGAAACCTAAACCCTGTTTGTCAACTGCATTCTTTTTCCCATTACAAAAATAAAATTAAAAGGCCTCCCATGAGTATAATGGTGGAAATTCAATCCGTATGTTTTCTGATTCATTTACACTTAGCTCACCAAAATATTTTGTAAGAGCTGAGCTTTTTGGTGGCCAAAGACACTTTGTGGTCCTTTCCCCGCTTTGAAACAGAAAAACTGCAGTTCATCATCAGCTTGCATAAATGAAGGCTGAAGCACACTCCTAATCTATTATCTCAGAAGGCTGGACTGAACTATGAGACCAGAAATTCTGTTTTCCCGAGCTGGCTTCCTCTCCCTTGTAATTCATCCTCAT
The DNA here is from genome assembly GCA_006410875.1 of Neotragus pygmaeus. NCBI lineage: Eukaryota > Metazoa > Chordata > Mammalia > Artiodactyla > Bovidae > Neotragus > Neotragus pygmaeus. Next base: position 243,297 of record SJYV01020910.1, on the reverse strand, counting down.
TCTCCAGTCCTGCCTGCGTGATGTGATCTTCTTTTTCACCACTCACATCAGCATTGCTGCTCTCACTGATAAGGACAAACTAAAGAAAAAAAGGATCAGCCTCAGGAGTGAACCAGGAAAGGAAAGAGTAGGCTCCGGGCAAAAAGTTCTGAGAAATGTTAGAGGAAAATGAATGTTTGGGAGTGTGGTGTGATTCTGTAGCCAGATTTCAAAGGTAAAGAGTGCAGTCTTCTATTCATCAAAAGTCGAAAGGAACAGCCGTGCCCAGACAAAATGCCAAAACCAAATCCACATTTATCAGAAGAACAGAGGAAGCTTTCCTTTTATTTTATGTAACTGATGTGCAGTCCTGATCGCTGAGGTGAGCAGCTTTTGCTCACAGCACATCAAGGACAGATCTGGGGAAAATACAGTCAGAACAGAAATCACTGTATAGATAGAAATACTAAAATCAGTAACAGAACAAGGCACCAACCAGTCAGCAAACTCAGGTCATGAGATGCTCAATTATCTGACCTTCCTGGATGTAGCGACTGAAAATTAAATGAAAATATTTATTATGAATTCATTTATTTTATGGGTTTAGCTTAGGTTACATGGCTTCCCTGGTGGCTCAGCAGTAAAGAATCCACCTGCAATGCAGGAGACCCGGGTTCGATCCCTGGGTCGGGAAGATCCCCTGGAGGAGGGAAGGGCAACCCGTTCGAGTATTCTTGCCTGTAAAAGGCCATGGCCAGAGGCGCCTGCAGGGCTGCAGTCCATGAGGTCACAAAGAGTCAGACATGACTGAAGCGACCTAGCATGCACTCACGCCGGAACTAAAGGCAGAAAGCCTGGCTGATGCGTAGACATACGTGACCTTTTCATGTTTTTCTTGCAATGGTCGGCGATGCTCTCGGCTCTACATTTTCAGAACTCACGTTGTCTGTAATCTTCAGTTGCTACCTTTTGTGATTTGCAGGTCTTCCATTCAGTACATGCTCCTGTTCTCCACATTCAGGTAACTCTCAGCAACATGGGATAAACGGGTTCCTTTGGTTTTGACAAAAGCAGATTAGTTTCTCAAAGCTGGCCAAAGTGACTTTCTTTGCTGTTTTTCACACAAACTAATTTTGTTCACTCTAATCATAATGAAAACTAAGGCCAGTTTCATGCCACGAAAAAAAATGGAGCCAGGCTTTTTTTCTTATTTTTATTGGAGTATAACTGGTTTAAAATGCTGTGTCAGTTTCTGCTGTACAACACAGAGGATCAGCTACCTGCAGACACAGGCCTCTCCCTCCTGGGTCTCTCTCCCATCCCCCACCCGCCCTTCCTGGTCATCACCGAGCACCAGGGGTACTCCCTGAGCTACCCAGCAGCCCCCGAGAGCTATGATCCATGTGGCAGTGTGTGCATGCCAATCCTAATCTCCAATTTCATTCCACCCTCCCCTTACCCCTGTGTCCACAAATTCATTCTCCACATCTACATCTCTACTTCCGCCCTGCAAGCAAGCTCAGCTGTATCATCTCTAACAGCTATAGTAGAGAACTTTCCTGGTGGCTCAGACGGTAAAGCATCTGCCTACAATGCAGGAGACACGGGTTCAGTCCCTGGGTCAGGAAGCTCTCCTGAAGAAGGAAATGACAACCCACTCCAGTATTCTTGCCTGGAGAATCCCATGGGTGGAGGAGCCTGGTGGGCTACAGCCCATGGGGTCGCAAAGAGTCAGACATGGCTGAGTGACTTCACTTTCTAGAGGTGATCTGATTTCATCTCAGGTATCTTGTGTCTGTTTCATTTTTATGTATTCCAGTTTATTTTTTATTTTTCTAATTTTATTTTTGTTATCATTCTGCTCTTTTTTGTTTCCTTTTTTTTTCCAATTTGGTGAGGAAGCTGGAGGGAGCGGGTCTATGATCCTTTCAGGTATCTTTTCTTCCTTTTTAAATTTTTATTGGAGTGTACCTGATTTACATGTTAAGTTTCAGGTGTACAGCAAAGTGAATTAGTTATACAGATACATACCCCTACTCTTTTGTAGATTCTTTTCCCACATGTGTCATTCTGTCATCCTTTGTGACATGTCATCCACATGGAAACCAGGACTCCAGAGGCGCAAACCCATCAGAACGCAAGCACCGTCTGGTTCAGAATGGTATCCGTCATGCCACGCAGAGACAGTGTTTCACTCCTAGCAAACACTCAATAACCATTCATCACGTGAATGAATTAATCCCAAGAGAAATCCCAAGAGATCAAAAGATAAGTGTCCACAAGAGCTTCGAGACTGATGAGTGCCCTTCACTTAAGTGCCCCCAAGTACGCGGCCATGAACAGGTCGAAGCTGAGCAGCCCCCCAGCCCTCTTCACCCTGCCGGGTGTGATAGAACAGTGAGACTGTCACCACTCCGAGCGCCACATCAGTCGTGATCCTCTGGGGCTACATCTGGATCTTGTCATCATCTGTAATTCTTTCACTTTCAAAATCTTCACTCATAAGCTCCTCGTCTTCCAACTTGCTTTTCCAGGCGCTTCTATGATGACAGCTTTTCAACTTCACTGGGACGCTGAGTACTCTGGACTTGCTGCTTTTCTTCCAGATCCATCCATTCCTCTCCCCAGGGTTTTCTATATCCAACTTAAACTCCTACTTACTGTTTTCTCCTTGTCCTCTCCCAAGCAAACAAGCAAGATGAGGAGAAAAACCCACACAACAGGGTAAACATAAGCCAGTATAAATATAAAACCATTCCATTTGAATGGGCCCACAGCACCGTCCAGCCATTCTGCTACAGCTATGGTATTCAAAGTAGTGTCTACACACCAGTAACATCAGCATCACCGAGGAGCTCAGAAATGAAGGCGCTTGGGTCCCATCTCAGGCCTACTGAATCAGAATTAAAAACTTAAGTAAGGTAATCAGCTAATTTATATGCACATGGAAATTTAAACACTCTGCACTGTGAGGATTCCCTGGCGGTCCAGTGATGAGAACTCTGCACTCTCACCGCCAAGGGCCTAGGTCCAATTCCCGGTCAGGGAACTAAGATCCCACAAACTGAGTGATGTGGCCAAAAAATTTTTTTTTAAGTGTCCATCCAGCCATCACCACTTGCTAACCTTCATCACTTTCTCTGAAAGTACATCTAGAAATCAATCTACTTGCAAAGGGATGCTCCCTAGAAGAAAACTAAAGGTGCAATATTCCTGATAGTACAAAGATTTATCACCTCTTCTTATAGGTATTAACCTTCCATCTATAATGCTTAGTTCAGTATTAGACATTTTTTCTTGACCATATTTTCATACTCTTTACGCATTGCTGTAGTTATCTAAAACCTCCAGCATGATTACCAAATTGTTATAAATTATTATTAAGCTACTGTAAGTTAATAGTCTGTAATACTGTTAGGCATATTGGGACTGACTGCCTCCACACCCCACTCCCCAAAGAGTTGGAAGTGATTCATTTTGCAACCTTATTTTGGCATAAGTCTCCTGATATCATGAGGGTCTTTGCCAAAAAAAAAAANCCACTCCAGTATTCTGGCCTGGAGAATTCCATGGACTGTATAGTCCATGGGGTTGCAAAGAGTCAGACACTAAGCGACTTTCACTTTCACTTTTAATGGACTTGGAGAAATCATCTGTAAATTAGGACAATCATGCATATAACCTGTTAAAAATGATTCCATTGAGGTGTTTTTAGGAGCAATAAGCTGAGAACGATAGAAAAGAATTAACTTACATGTGATTACATATTAGGATAATTTAAATTTAGAGCTATTAGAAGACATGAATTAATGATAAAAAACTTATGTCCAAGTAAATAGATTGAGGAAAAACATCATGCATTCACAATGGATAGAGCTCAGGCAGCTGGTGATAAGTAGGTATGGTATTACTGTGTAAACTGGTCTGCTGTGGAAACGGGACATAGCCTGGGGTAATGAGCACGGTCCTAAAAGGAATAAACCTTTATGGCCTTTAGTTTCTTTATTGTAAAATCGAGTAATATGGGACAGCCCACATTTTAAGGTTAGGTAAGGTTCATTTGAGATAACACATGGACAGATATTCAGGGATCATAAAATAACTACAAATATAAGAAATATAAATGTTGATTTAACATGTATGTTATTAGAATAATCAATGGAAGTACTACTTATTATGGCAAGATACTGGTGCTTTCATCCTCTAAAAAATGTGTTTCCTGGTTTTTCTGACTACTGACAACTTGCCACTCTTTCTCTACCAGCTATGCTAAGTTCCTGCGCAGAACCAAGGCAGCCACTATCATTCAGAAGTACTGGCGCATGTATGTAGCTCGCCGGAGATACAAGATCACGCGAACTGCCACAATTGTCCTTCAGTCTTATTTGAGAGGCTACTTGGCCAGAAATAGGTATCACAAGGTGAGGCATTGTTTTCAACTTTTTTATTCATTCCATTAATGTTAATCAAGTTTCACGTCTATGTAGGACTTGTATGGAAACAAAGAAGATCCCCTGGAGAAGGGATAGGCTACCCACTCCAATGTTCGTGGGCTTCCCTTGTGGCTCAGCTGGTAAAGAATTCACCTGCAATGTGGGAGACCTGGGTTTGATCCCTGGTTTGGGAAGATCCCCTGGAGAAGGGAAAGGCTACCCACTCCAGTATTCTGGTGTGGAGATTTCCATGTGGTTGCAAAGAGTCAGACATGACTAAGCAACTTTCACTTTCCCTTTCAACCAACAATTGAAATATATTTTTAAATATTAAATAATAAATACATATTTATTTATTTATGACATGACTTAGAAAAAGAAAGCTTACCTTTTTATTCCCTTTGCGTATGTAATTTGGGGGGGAAACTGACATTTTTGTTTCCTGTGGCTGCTGTAATACATTACCACCAACTTGGTAGCTAGAAACAAGAGAAATTTCTCATTGAATTTTCTCACAGCTCTAGAGGCAAGAACTCTGAAAACAAGATGTCAGCAGAGCTACACTCCCTTCAGAAGCTATGGGGGAGGACCCATTCCTTGCCTCTTCTAGTGTTGGAGACCACCACTATTCCTTATACTTTTGTGTCCATATCACTCCAAGCCCTGCCTCCATCTTCATTTACATCATCTTCTCTCTGTGTCTAACTTTACTTCCTTTTGTCTGTCTCTTGTGAGAACACTTGTGATGGACTTGGGTCCCACCTAGGATAATCTCTCCATCTCAAGATCCTTAACTTAATTATACCTTCAAAGATCCTTTCCCCAAATAAGGTAACATTTACAGATTCATGGAGGAATCTAGGGGTCTTTATTCAGCTAATTATGGTGAGCTTTGAATAGCTAAAGTATATAACAGATGAACGGAAGATTAAGAGTGAAACAAATTTGGAAGAATTTGCCATGATAAAGTGAAATCAAATATAATATCAATGTAGTTAAAGTTATCTTAACTAGAGTATGATCCTATAGAAATATTTGACAAGTAAGCTTTATGTCTAGCACTAATCATTATGACTAGAGATAGTGGATTACCAGATTAGTCTTACCTAATCATCACCTCTAACAATATATGGTCGGTTGATGAACAATTTTTCTCTCTTTTATTTCAGCAAGGTTTTGAGTCTGTTCTTTAGGTTCATCCACCTTATTAGAACTGACTGAAATGTGTTTTCCTTTTCATGGCTGAGTAGTATTCCATTGTATATATGTACCACAGCTTCTTTATCCATTCATCTGTTGATGGACATATAGGTTGCTTCCATGTTCTAGCTATTGTAAATAGTGCTGCAATGAACACTGGGGTACATGTGTCTTTTTCAACTTTGGTCTCCTTAGGGTATATGCCTAGTAGTGGGATTGCTGGGTCATATGGTGGTTTTATTCCTAGTTTTTAAAAGAATTTCCATACCATCTTCCATAGTGGCTGTATCAGTTTACATTTCCACCAGAAGTGCAAGAGGGTTCCCTTTTCTCTACACCCTCTCCAGCACCCTCTCCAGCATTTATTGTTTGTAGACTTTTTTATGATGACCATTCTAACCTGTGTGAGGTGACATCTGATTGTAGTTTTGATTTGCGTTTCTCTAATAATGAGCAGTGTTGAATGTCTTCATGTGTTTGTTAGCCATCTGTGTGTCTTCTTTGGAGAAATGTCTGTTGAGGTCTTTTTCCTACTTTTTGATTGGGTTGTTTGTTTTTCTGGTATTGACTTGTATGAGCTGCTTGTATATTTTTGAAATTAATCCTTTGTTAGTTGTCTTTTTCTTTTTTTCCCATTCTGAGGGTTGTCTTTTCTTCTTGCTTATAGTTTCCTTTGCTGTGCAAAAGCCTTTACATTTAATTAGGTCTTGCTTGTTTATTTTGTTTTTATTTCTATTACTCTAGGAGGTAGGTCATAAAGGATCTTGCTGTGATTTGTCATGGAGTGTTCTGCCTGTTTTCCACTAAGAGTCTTATAGTTTCTGGTCTTACACTTAAGTCTTTAATCCCTTTTGATTTTATCTTAGTGTGTGGTCTTAGGAAGTTTTCTAATTTCATTCTTTCACTCATAGCTGTCCAGTTTTCCCAGCACCACTTATTAAACATGCTATCTTTGCCCCATTGTATATTCTTGCCTCCTTTATTAAAAATAAGGTACCCATAGATGTGTGGGTTTATCTCTGGGCTTTCTATCTTGTTCCATTGGTCTATGTTTCTGGTTTTCTGCCAGTACCATACTGTCTTGATGATTGTAGCTTTGTAGTTTAGTCTGGAGACTGTTCTTTAGAACATATTCCTAATAAGCCAGAAATACCCTGATGCTGGGAAAAATTGAAGGCAGGAGGAGAAGAGGATGACAGAGGATGAGATGGTTAGATGGCATCATGGACTCAATGGACATGAGTCTGAGTAAACTCCAGGAGTTGATGATGGACAGGGAGGCCTGGTGTGCTGCAGTCCATGGGGTCACAAACAGTTGAACACAACTGAGTGACTGAACTGAACTGAACAGTCTAGATCTTAGAGCCCTTTGGGCATCGTTAGGAGAGTCAGTTGAGTGATATAGGACACTTCTCTAATCATAGGCAGTATGTGGGCATACCCTGGACCCTATTCATGTATGTATTTTACTTTCTTAATTTAAATTAATTTTAGACAACAAAGAAACATGGAAAGCTAATGAGGCTTGAATGAGCATATTTAAATAGCTGTGCTTTGAAGAAAATTTGAAGACAGTTTATCCAGGTGTTTCTGCCCATGCCTGCTTTATGGTTAGGTGTTGTTTCTTTTCAAGCATGAGCTTTCAAGGGAAGGTAAAACCTTATTAAACTTGACCTATTAGATACGCCAAACTGGTTACTCCCCTGTTTTCCTCAGTACTCTCTTTGGGAACATCTGAACTGGGGTTTGAGACTATTGGTTAGCAGCAGAAGTCTCTAGCCAGCTTAGCTCCCACTGTGACTGGACCTAGAGAGGGTACCAGCTTAGAGACTAGTTTATGTGTAGGCCAGTGGCACCCCCTTAGTGATCCTTCTAGCTGTGATTCCAATCTCAGCCTCCCCTTCTCCAGCTTTGGGAGGTCTTAAAGTGAAAGCAAGTGTTATTTAATGTCTCTGACTCACCAATGGAAATGAGATTGAGAATGGAAGCTCTAATTATATACCGTTTCCATTTGACTGAAATTATAGAAAGGAACCAATGTCTGAAGTTACATGGAAAAAGGAAATTAAATAGGAATTGGCATTAATAGCTTTGCTACTCTGTGCTGCTTGAGTTTTTTTTAACTCTGAAAGCCTTAAGTTTGCCATCACTGAGTTTTACCCAGTTTATTGCTGGTCATCCAGATAGACAGGGGCTTCCCTCAGGATTCTGATGTTGAGTGAGAGAGCAAAGGATGCCCTGCTTCACTGCAGCGTGATACATGGTGACTGCACTTAGTGGGAACTGAAGGCTACCTTGGCATTAGGAAAACAGCCCAAAGGTGCAGTCTTGAGTTAGCTGAAGACACTATATAGGTCTCTGAAACACCTATGTTTATTTTGCTGTTGTTTAGTTGCTAAGTCATATCTGACTCTTTTGGGGACCCCATAGACTGTAGCCTGCAAGGCTCCTCTGTCCAGGGGAATTTTCAGGCAATAATATTGGAAAGGGTTGCCATTTCCTTCACCAGAGGATCTTCCTGACACAGAGATCGAACCCACATCTCCTGCTTAGCAGGCTGATTCTTTACCACGGAGCCACCAGGGAAACCCATGTTTATTTTGTATTTGATGACTTTAAACACAACCACTTATTTATTTTGTATCATCTGGGATGGCATATGATTTCATTATTTTTCTCAGCTAGGTAACCTAAAAATAGGAACTGTTTTTTCAATGATCTTACCAAATTGCTACTTTCTGAATAGACAGTTTCAGAGATTTTTTACACATTTTAAAAAAGTTTCATAAAAGACATATTGTATCCCTTTATCATAATCACTAGTGAGTACTTAAGAGAATATATTGTAACATTCATATCACACAAGTTCAGTTCAGTCACTCAGTCATGTCCGACTCTTTAGGACCCCATGAACCACAGCACTCCAGGCCTCCCTGTCCATCACCAGCTGNATAAAAAAGTTTCATAAAAGACATATTGTATCCCTTTATCATAATCACTAGTGAGTACTTAAGAGAATATATTGTAACATTCATATCACACAAGTTCAGTTCAGTCACTCAGTCATGTCCGACTCTTTAGGACCCCATGAACCACAGCACTCCAGGCCTCCCTGTCCATCACCAGCTGCCGGAGTCTACCCAAACCCATGTCCATTGAGTCGGTGATACCATCCAACCATCTCATCCTCTGTCATTCCCTTCTCCTCCTGCCCTCAATCTTTCCCAGCATCTGGGTCTTTTCAAATGAGTCAGCTCTTCACATCAGGTGGCCAAAGTATTGGAGTTTCAGCTTCAACATCAGTCCTTCCAGTGAACACCCAGGACTGATCTCCTTTAAGATGGATTGTTCGGATCTCCTTGCAGTCCAAAGGACTCTCAAGAGTCTTCTCCAACACCACAATTCAAAAGCATCAATTCTTCGGCACTCAGCTTTCTTTATACTCCAACTCTCACATCCACACATGACTACTGGAAAAACCATAGCCTTGACTAGACGGACCTTGGTTGATAAACTAATGTCTGCTTTTTAATATGCTGTCTAGGTTGTTCATAACTTTTCTTCAAAGGAATAATCATCTTTTAATTTCATGGCTGTAGTCACCATCTGCAGTGATTTTGGAGCCCCCCAAAATAAAATCAGCCACTGTTTCCTCATCTATTTGCCATTTTATAAAATCATAGTTTTGAAAGGACCTCAAAGTCTTGCTAGTTCAACCCTTCCTAAAATTTAATAATTTTCCCATCATTCCTGGAAATTATTTGCACAATCTCTGCTTGATGGTCATTAGTGACAAGAGATTTATCTCATAAGGATGAATGAGTGTTTATAAGTTTAGGAGAATATCTTTTTTTAACAAAACACAATATAAAATTAAGATCTGTTTACTTTATCTTTCTTTTAGCTTTCCTTTTAAAGTTCTATCCCTACTACCTTTGAACCCCATGAGTGGATTTGTGCTACATTTGTAAAACAATGAGAAATCCTCACTAGAGTGGTATTTCTCCAAAATGGTGAATGAGAGAATCATTTTTTTGGAACCAGCAGTAAGGGTACTGGGTAAATCTATTTTACTAGCACATAATTCACAGGGTATCAAGTTCTGTTTGTTTTCTAAAGGATAACTGGTTGCTTTTAGAAATCATGTGGTCATAAGAAACCTAATGCATTTTTCTTTCTTTTTAGATTAGTTTTCTATTTAGTAATCTGGTACCTTTAATTTTGATGGCTCTTATGTGTATATTCTGTTTATCATCATACATAGACATGTAATCCCACATAGGACATGTGGATATAATACATGTTTCACATATGTTTCTCAAATTGCCTTTTAAAGATTACATTTCAATCATCTTTTAAAATAATTTGTGCCTCCATATATTTGTGATAAGTACACTCCACATAATACATTGTTGCTTCAGCTTTTCCTGTATCTTTCCCTTAGTTAATGTGTGGTCCTCAGACTGCATCCATAGGTTGATAGAGTTGAACATTGAGTGTAGTCCAGGATCTGACATTACTGGCACCTACCCTTCTCTCCAGATACTCCGTGAGCACAAAGCAATCATCATCCAGAAGTGGGTCCGTGGCTGGCTGGCTCGCACCTACTACAGGAGGAGCATCCACGCCATCATCTACCTTCAGTGCTGCTTCCGACGGATGATGGCCAAGCGTGAGCTGAAGAAACTTAAGATCGAGGCCCGCTCCGTGGAGCGCTATAAGAAGCTCCACATCGGCATGGAGAACAAGATCATGCAGCTGCAGCGCAAAGTTGACGAGCAGGTGTGTTTTGAACAGCAGCCCTAAAAATGCAGCATGCCTAATGAAAAACACTGGGATTATCTTCAGCATTGTCTCCTCTTGACTTTACCTTTCAGTCTCAGCAAAAAAAAGTAAAACAGTAGTGACATTAATGAGCATGGAAATAGTGACAAGCTCATAGGTAAGATTATAATTGCAAGGACCAAGGCAGGAAATTGTTTTTGAGAACACAGACAGGTTTACTAACAGTCCAAAAGGTTAGGACTGAAAGTCATATTTTACACAGCTCTTTCATCATTATCTTTCAGTTATGTGAAGTGTATTGTTCCTTTTGTAGATGAGTTATTTAGTTCTTTTGCCAGCACTGAGATGGCAAAAGAAGCAGGAAGATGTCCATGCTTCTGAGGAATCTGCAGTCTATTTGCAGAGATAAAGTTTGATTTCTTACAGATAGTTATTACCAAGTAATATTTTAGCACCTGCAAATTATATAGGTAGTTAGTGACATATAAATACTAACGATAACAAAGAAAAACAGAAAACAGAATGAAATAAAATTCATCAGAAAGGTTTTCTGAATGGGAGGAGTTTTCAGATGTTAAACAGAGAGATTTGTAAGACGTGATTTTGAGGCCGTTTTACCGTTCCTGTACATCACTAGCCAGCACATGGCTTTCAGTAGCACACTGATTTGTTTCTAAAAACAAATTTAGATTTTCCTATTCCTGGATTGAGAATCAGGAAAGAGAATTTAGTATGGTAACTCTCCTTGTGACTATGAGAGAATCACATCTATGTTGTTCATCTCATGTAAAACATAAATAATTGTGTCTATTCTCTTTTTGTATCACTAAGAGGGTGCTGGTTGTGTTACTTTAAATGTTGTCACTAGTATTTTGGTTAGAGGCTATATCAGTGCTGCAGTGACATAGCATGAATATGATGAATAGGCATGGTTTTCTCACTAAGTACAATTCATGGTGTGTATATTTACTTACTGTCACTCATATGTGTGTTTAAAGAACAAAGACTACAAATGCCTCATGGAGAAACTGACCAATCTAGAAGGAATATACAACTCGGAGACCGAGAAACTACGAAGTGATTTAGAACGTCTTCAGCTAAGTGAAGAAGAAGCTAAAATTGCTACTGGACGGGTCCTCAGTCTGCAGGAAGAAATTGCCAAGCTACGGAAAGACCTGGAACAAACTCAGTCTGAGAAAAAATCCATTGAGGAACATGCTGATAGATACAAACAAGAAACTGAGCAGGTAGGAGCTAATGTTCATATCCTCATCTACTTCTTTCACAAAGATGTGCTGTCATACTGACTTGGTTGGCCATTGTAGCTCAAGGTAGTTCTCAGTTGAAGGTAAAACACATATTTCAGTCGGTTGACTGTTCATTATTAGTGTTTTTCCCCACGGAGTTCTTCTATATGCTGGATGAGTAGCTATAGGTCTTTTAGTAGAACGTTTTACGCTACTAAGAATAGAAGGAAAGCAGTATTATAAGAAGAAAATTGATGGCCAATTACCTATTATACACTCTTTTTGTTGAATGTATAGATCTGTGTGGAGTCAGCCAGCTTAAGGTGATTAAGAAGTAAATTAAACAATAAACTGTCAGTAGCTAGGAATTTTTATGGAAACCTACTTTAAGGCTGTTTTGAGAAGTCCACCAGAAATTCAAATGTTTGCACACTGGCCATGGTCAAGAACTGCTATGCAAAAAATAACAACAAACCTACTTACAGATTGACAAATGTTTCCATACTACAAATTTGTATTAACTTATATCAAAACTTTATTAAATATAGAAAAAATGAAGGCTCTCGAGAAGTAATGAGGAGTATTGTTTAAACATAAGGAAAAATACCTCAACATAAGGCTTACTGGGAAAAAGTAATAGATTTTTAGAGATCCTACTAGTACTACCATCTTTAAATGAAAACAGAGTTGACTCTGTTGGCTGTAACTACTTCTGAACCTTAACAGCAGCTTATGCAGTAAGAACCTCTAAGGAGCTTAGACAGTTCAGGTAAGATAGTGTCACTAATAAGATGGCAGTCTTTCCATGATATTCAGGATCCTGATTAAAATAAACCTGTCTATATCTTCAGGTTGACTTTGTGTCTGGAAACAGTTTCTCGGTAGCCTAGTCCATAAAGAATCTGCCTGCAGTGCAAGAGACCTGGGTTCAATCCCTGGGTCAGGAACATCCCCTGGAGAAGGATTCGTATTCTTCAGTATTCTTGCCTGGAAAATCACATGGAGAGAGGAACTTAGCGGGCTATAGCCCCTGAGGTCGCAAGAGTTAGACACAACTTAGCAACTAGACCATCATCAATATATGTTACTTTGACATGACAAGCTTGTTCTATTGAATATATATCCAATGAGATACTCTTGAGGTTTAAGATCTGTCTTTCTCATTTTCTCTCTTTCTCAATCTCTTTTCCCCCCATTTCTTGAGTCCCTGAAAGCTTCCAAAATTCCTTAGAAACTATAGAGTATTAACTTGGTAGGGGTATTCTCTTTTCCTTTTCTCAGTCAAATTCATACCTTTCTAGTTAGATAGAATAGTATACCCAAACATATTCAGATTTCTCCTTTCTTCTTCTTTTATTATCTACGGCTTTCACAGGGATGGCTATAGGCACTACCATTAAGTCTTTTAGATGGAGTATGGTAATGAAGAATGGAAACTTTTCCCTGGGAGAGCTAGCCTTGTGGTCAGGAAAGCTGCATTGCCAGTCAACCTGATCAAGAAGCCTGGAAGGTCCAGAGAACTGTGCTTCTTAAGCAGGAATATGTATCAGAATTGGCTGGAGAGTTTTTAAAAAGATACCTGCCCAAGCTCTGGGAGTGTGGGTCAGCCACATTTATTTTGAAAAAGCACAACAGGTGATTGGTTGCATAGCCCTGACAAAAAGCGGCTTCTCTCAAGAGCACCCAAAGAACCCAGCCTTTGTACTGAGAGCAGACCTTCTCAGGACAGAAGGAAGAGACTGGACAGGAAGAGCACCTCCTGGCCTGATGTCTGCCGTGGCTCAGTGCTGTAACTTCAGTTCTCTGTTCTTCGGGGATCCTTCGTCACAGCCCGCTGTCTCCATCGCTGAACTCTTCATACGTTCTCTTTATTACTAAAGCTTTACCTTTAAGAGTTGTGTGAACTTACACTTACAGAAAGGAATTCACATTTCACTTATTCAGGTTTCACTTCAGCACACATTCTGTTACAAAGCTAAACTATATAAATTGTCAACTTTGCAAAGTTACCTTTGGTTTTGATTTTTGCCTCCTGAGAATCCTTATCTAACCAGGAACCAGAAAGTTAAAAGGTTAACATTTTTTTTTTATTGTGGTAAAATATGCTTATATGTAACTTTAAATTTACTATTTTAATTGTTTTGACTGTAAAGTTCTATGACATTAGTTATAGTCACATAGTTGTAAGGCCAATGCTTAAATGTGGAATAAAAGTTTACAACCTTACAAAACTCTTAAAAGGAGATGAAAGTAAAATTCAAGACAGAGAGGAGGGAGCTTTGGAAGGTCTTCAGCAAATTTCATACTTTTCTTGTCCTCTGTAATCTCTCTGTTGAATCTTGGGTACACATAAGCATTGTGTTAGGCTGTTGGGGTAAAAGGGCGTTATCATTACTTTAAGAGCAAATGCTTACTAGGTGTCAGGCAATTCATAAATGCTCAAGGTACAAAGTAAAACAACAACAGCAAATCATGTTTGTCCTCCAATAATTTCTAGTCAATCAGGGAAGTAAAAGTAAATCATTTATAAGGGCTATAAAGAGGCATTTACAGGGTTCTGTAGCAGTCCAGTGGAGAGACATATAATTGGAAGAAGTTTCTGGGAAAGCTTTCTGGGGGGTAATGCCTGAACCAAGTGCTTTCTGGGAGGTAATGCTTGAACCAAGTTTAAAGGATGACTGAATATAACTCAGCAAAGAAGTGAGTGAGATAGTGAGACATGGAAGTAAGGAGTGATCTTTGTATTCAGTATTGGTTTTCCTCTGTCTGTTGCAGCCATATCAGTTTATTGTTTCATTTTATAGCTGGTGTCAAATCTGAAGGAAGAAAATACTTTGCTGAAGCAGGAAAAAGAGGCCCTCAATCACCGTATCGTGGAGCAGGCTAAGGAGATGACAGGTAAGGCTCATGTGGGCCCAGCCTACTGCACTCCAAACAACCTGAGACCAAGGGTTTATAAGTTACAACTTTGCTTGTTTAGGCTGGCATCAATAAGGTTTCAGAGTTCCAGAGGCAGGCACTCTAAATATTTGGTTGAATTAGTTGGTGAATTTATAAATTGTATCTCCCTATGTACAAATATGAATTCATGCTAGTCAATATCGTATATAACTTAAAAAAATAATTGTATGTATGATTTATAGCTTATAGGAGTCCTCTTGATTTAAGACAAATTCTTGAGCTAAAATGTATATTATAGGAGTATATGTATCTGTGTATATTATTGATTTTGCTAAATCAATGAATACTAATTTCCTAAGATCACCCACTCTTTGCCATCTTAAAAAAAAAGACACTGACTAGAGGTAGACATTTATTTGCTGTTGGTAAGATAAATTAAAATGGTGATAATTTACAAGAAATCCACATATACATAAACATGAGATAAGAATATGTATATCCAAACTATAGCAATTGGTGGTAGAAATAAAAAGGAACAGGTAGGTTAGAGTGAAAATATATGAAAAGAATTAACAGATTATTCTCATTTTTGATATGGTATTCAAAAGAGGAGCAAAAATTTTCTAAAGTGTTGCAATGAGTTATCAAAACAATAATGTGTTATTAGCAATGAGGAAATTGAGGAAAACAAGTCTCTGTTTATGAGGCAAATCAATTAAAATTTGGATGTTAGTTAGGGTCTCCAGACAGAGATGATCTGAAAGCAAATTGAGATTAAAGTGAGAACCCTCAGGGGTTTTCCCCACACCATACCATTCTTCCCAATTAAAGGGAATACTGAATAGAAAAGAGAAGAAAATCTGGAATTTATAGGATAATCATAAAAAAGGGATAAGGTGAAGAAAAAGAGTCATAAAAAAAAGTTAAGACGGAAGGAGAAAACAGTCATTGAAGACATAGAAAGAGGGTTGCTAGGATGCAGAAAATAGTGGAAAAATCCAGAATGATGACAATTCTTATAGGAAAATAGGAAATGTTATTTGATACTAAAGCGAACAAAACAAATAGCAGTGGATTTGCCTAGGGAAAATTTGTTGGTAGCCTTGGGCAGCTTCCCACAAACTTGTGAGAATAAAAGGCAATTTATAAAATGTTATCGGAGAAGGCAATGGCAACCCACTCCAGTACTCTTGCCTGGAAAATACCATGGACAGAGGAGCCTGGTAGGCTGCAGTCCATGGGGTCGCAAGGAGTCAGACATAACTGAACAACTTCACTTTCACTTTTATAGAATGCTGTATAGAGAAAAAATTCTTTCATTCATTTATTTGCAAAGTATTAAAGCTCTAGGACAAGGGAACACTGGAGGCAGTCGTGACAGGACACTGGGAAGTCCTGCCCCCGTGGAGCTGGCAGATAAAGAGATGGTGCGCAACAGAAGCAGGCAGGGCAGATTAAGAGACAGCCACAAAATATGAGGTAGGAAGCCCAATATTTATAAATGTGGCTGATTCAGCTCATTGAGAGAAAGCGCATGGCTGAGATTTAAGGCTTTTTTATTGATACTTTGATCTGCAATCACGGGCTAGTCTCCAGTCTCCACATGATGTCCTATCTACATGCCAGCCACTAGCGATAGGGTAGAGTGAGGTGAGTAAATGGAAAAGCCCAGTCCCCAGCAGCACAGAGGAGTGGTGACAACAGAGGACCAGGTGTGGCAAGTTGCCTGAATAGAGTGGAAGGAGTAGCAGGACGAGGGCCTTCGCAGGACTGGGAGATTATAAGACCAAAGCCAGGGACTGAGAGATGAGTAGAGAGACTCTGGAGACCAGGACAGCTAGGTCCTCTGAGAGGTCACTGTTCCCCTAGAGGCCTGAGGAATGTCTCTAACTTTTTCAACAAAAGAATTTTTATGAGTAGCCTGAAACAGAATACTATTGGAATAGAAAAGTTTATACTTCTAGTTACTAATAAACGCTGATTAGAGGAAGTTATCAAGAATGTGCTATAACCAATGAATAAACTAGTTCTGTTCATGGAAGAACATGATAGATGATTGTTGTTATTAATAAATTATTTTATTCTTTGGTCATGATATTTTCTCTTTCCCTGCCTCCACTAAGATACTCATCATAGGTCATAGTGCTGCTAAAAGTAGAACCCCTCCCAAAGACTGTAAGGCAGTGCCCATGTTTTTATTCTTGCATTTTGTGAAGCTGTCTTTGGTATGTTTTTCTCTCTTTCTTCTTTCAGAGACTATGGAGAAGAAGTTAGTAGAAGAAACAAAACAACTGGAACTTGACCTTAATGATGAAAGGCTGAGATATCAGAACCTTCTGAATGAGTTTAGTCGCTTGGAAGAACGCTATGATGACCTCAAGGAAGAGATGACTTTGATGGTGGTGAGTCAAATACTTTTGTCCATTTTTATAAAAAATTTCCCCGGTGGCTCAGAGGATAAAGCGTCTGCCTGCAATGCAGGAGACTTGGGTTCGATCCCTGGGTTGGGAAGATCCCCTGGAGAAGGGAAATGGCAACCCACTCCAGTATTCTTGCCTGAAGAATCCCACGGACAGAGGAGCCTGGTGGGCTACAGTCCACGGGGTCGCAAAGAGTTGGACACAACTGAGTGACTTCACTTCACTTCACTTCAAATGTGTGCAAAACTAGATAGAATGGTAGCATAAACCCCCATGTACTCCATGTACTCATCACTCAATTCCAAAATAGCCATCATGTTTCTATCTCCCATTCTAACCTACATCACACTCCATCCAATGGACTGGATTGTCTTAAAGAAAATCCCAGGAATCACATCACTGTATTCATAAATAGTTTTATAAACTCAAACACTTTGAAGACTAGACTATAAGTCAGTGTTGCTGGACTTTGTTTATGTACTTAATGACAATGTAAAATTTGCTTATAAAGCAAATATTTATAAAGTCAAGTATTTTCTCAGTAGTTTTTGTAATTTCAAAGGCATATTCCTAAACAAAGAAAATTCATCTGCTATTTGTAATAAATTGTCTTACCTATTTCATGGACTCTTCTGCATCTGGCCGAGTACTTTTTGTACTTTTGATAATAATGCACACCATCCCTGGTCTACTTATTCTGATATCAGGAAACAGAGTTCCCTGACATTCTTGTTCCTGCAACTATCAGCCTTAAATGTAACCTAATAGCAGAGACATTACTTTGCCAACAAAGATCTGTCTAGTCAAGGTTTTTCCAGTGGTCATGTATGGATGTGAGAGTTGGACTGTGAAGAAAGCTGAGTGCCGAATAATTGATGCTTTAGAACTGTGGTGTTGGAGAAGACTCTTGCGAGTCCTTTGGACTGCAAGGAGATCCATTCTAAAGGAGATCAGTCCTGGGTGTTCTTTGGAAGGACTGATGCTAAAGCTGAAACTCCAGTACTTTGGCCACCTCATACGAAGTGTTGACTCATTGGAAAAGACTCTGATGCTGGGAGGAATTGGGGTCAGGAGGAGAAGGGGATGACAGGATGAGATGGCTGGATGGCATCACTGACTCAATGGACATGAGTTTGGGTGAACTCTGAGAGTTGGTGATGGATAGGGAGGCCTGGCGTGCTGCAATTCACGGGATCGCAAAGAGTCGAACATGACTGAGCAACTGAACTGAACTGAATGGCACAAATGGCCAGAAATGCCCTGAAATATTTGCTATAAAACACAAGATAATTTGGATTGGTGTGGTCAAGATGGCAGAAAAGGAGGACTCTGTGCTCAACTCTTCCCACAGGTATACCAAAATTATAACTATTTTCAGAGCAATTGTGTATAAGAATGACCTGAAGACTAGCAGTGTTAAAGTGCTGTTAAACTGCTGCACTCAATATGCCAGCAAATTTGGAAAACTCAGCAGTGGCCATAGGACTGGAAAAGGCCAGTTTTCTGTCCAATCCCAAAGAAAGGCAAATGCCAAAGACTGTTCAAACTACCAGATAATTGCATTCATCTCACATGGTAGCAAAGTAATGCTTAAAATTTTCCAAGCTAGACTTCAACAGCACCTGAACTGAGAATTTCCAGATGTTCAAGTGGGATTTAGAAAAGACAGGGGAACCAGAGATCAAGTTGCCAACATCTATTGGATCATAGAAAAAGCAAGAGAATTCCAGAAAAGCATCTACTTCTGCTTCATTGACTACACTAAAAACTTTGTATGGATCACAACCAACTGTGGAAAATTGTTCAAGAGATAGGAATACCAGACCATCTGACCTGCCTCCTGAGAAATCTGTATGCCAGTCAAGAAGCAACAGTTAGAACCGGACATGGAACAACAGACTAGTATTAAATTGGGAAAGGAGTATGTCACGGTTGTATATTGTCACCCCACTTATTTAACTTCTATGTAGAGTACATCATGCGAAATCCTAGGCTGGCTGAAGCACAAGCTAGAATCAAGATTGCCAGGAGAAATATCAATAACCTCATACATGCAGATGACACCACCTTTATGTCAGAAAGCGAAGAACTAAAGAGCCTCTTGATGAAAGTGAAAGAGGACAGTGAAAAAGCTGGCTTAAAACTAAAATTCAATAAACTGAGATTATGACATCTGGTCCCACCACTTCATGGCAAATAGATGGGGAAACAATGGAAACAGTGGACAGACTTTACTTTCTTGGGCCCCAAAATCACTGCAGATGGTGACTGTAGCCATGAAATTAAAAAATTTTTGTTTCTTGGAAGAAAAGTTGTGACAAACCTAAACAGCATATTAAAAAGCAGTAACATTACTTTGTATACAAAGGTCTGTCTAGTCAAAGCTATGGCTTTTCCAGTAGTCATGTATGGATGTTAGAGTTTCATAAAGAAAGCTGAGCACCAAAGAATTGATGCTTTTGAACTGTGGTGTTAGAGAAGACTCTTTAGAGTCCCTTGGACTGCAAGGAGATCAAACCAGTCAATCCTAAAGGGAATCAGTCCTGAATATTTATTGGAAGGACTGATGCTAAAGCTCCAATACTTTGGCTACCTGATGTGAAGAACTGACTCATTAGAAAAGACCCTGATGCTGGGAAAGACTGAAAGTACGAGGAGAAGGAGATGACAAAGAATGAGATGGTTGGTTGGTATCACCAATTCAATGGACGTGAGTTTGAGCAAGCTCTGGGAGTTGGTGATGGACTGGAAAGCCTGGTGTGCTACAGTCCATGGGGTTGCAAAGAATTGGACACTACTGAGTGAGTGAACTGAAGACTAGCAGAAATTATTTCATGCAACTAAAGATATAAAAAAGGAACTTCAACAAAATAGGTAGAAGATTAAAGGATACACAGAACAAAAAGATGTAAAATATGATGACAAAAACACTAATAGTGGAAGAGGAACTAAGAATGCATGGTTGTTACAATGGTTTGAACTTGAGATCATATTTAAATAATTATATATGTGTGTGTATGTATATGTAAATGATTGAGCCTCCTTTATTGTTGCTTATATGATCCTTGTCATAACTACAAACATATTATAGATATACACACATATAAAAAGAGAGTAATCCAAATATAATAGTAAAGATAGTCATCAAATCACAAGGGAAGAAAGAAAGGAACCAAAAGGAGCTATACCAACCAGAAAACAACTAACAAAATGGCAATACGTACATACCTATCAATAATTACTTCCAGTGTATTAGACTAACTGCTGTAATCAAAAGACATAGAGTGACAGAATGGATAATAGAAACAAGACATAAAGACACACACACACACCTGTGAGAGTCACTTCAGTTATAAAGACAAACACAGACTAAAATGGAGAGAATGGAAAAAAGATATTCCATGGAAATGAAAAGATAGCTGGGATAGCAAGAGTCAGACGAAATAGACTTTAAGACAAAGACGGTAACAAGAGACAAAAAAAGACATTACATAATAACAAAAGATCAGTCCAACAAGAGGATATGATAGTGGTAAATATATGTTCACCCATCATAGATGCATCTGAATACATACAGAAAATATTAACAAATGTAAAGGGAGAGATTGACAGTAACGCAATAATACTCAGGGACTTTAACACCCCACTTACATCAAAGGACAGATCATCCAGAAGATTGAGATCATATCAGTCATCTTTTTCCACCACAGTGCAATGAGAATAGAAATCACCTACAAGAAAAAAACCTGAAAAAACAAATACATGGAGCTCAGTATACACTATTAAACAACCAATGGGTCACTGAAGAAACCAAAGAGGAAATTTTGAAAATACCTGGAGATAAAAGAAAGTGGAAATACAATGATTAACATCTGTGGAATGCAGCAAAAACAGTTCAAGAAGGGAACTTTAATGGCAAATAAATAAGCAGTCTAGCCTTATACCTAAAGGAAGTATTGTCAAAAAAAGAACAACAAACAAAATTCAACATTAGTAGGAGAAAAAAAAAGATTATAGTGGAAATGAAATAGAAACTAAGAATCAGTTAAAAAGATGCACAAAACTAAAGAGCTGGTCCTGTGAGAAGATAAACAAAATTGACAAACTATTAGCCACAATCATCAAGACAAAAAGAGAGAGCCCAGATTAATAAAATCAGAAGTGAAAGAGTAGTTATACCACAGAAATATACAGGATCATAAGAGGCTACTAGACAATTCAGTTCAGATCAGTTTAGTTGCTCAGTCGTGTCTGACTCTTTGCAACCCCATGAATCGCAGCACATCAGGCCTTCCTGTCCATCACCAACTCCCGGAGTTCACTCAAACTCATGTCCATAGAGTCACTGATGCCATCCAGCCATCTCATCCTCGGTCGTCCCCTTCTCCTCCTGCCCCCAATCCCTCCCAGTATCAGGGTCTTTTCCAATGAATCAACTCTTCGCATGAAGTAGCCAAAGTATTGGAGTTTCAGCTTTAGCATCAGTCCTTCCAATGAACACCCAGGACTGATCTCCTGTAGGATGGGCTGGTTGGACCTCCTTGCAGTCCAAGGGACTCTCAAGAGTCTTCTCTACATGCCAATAAAATGAGCAATCTATAAGAAATAGACAAATTCCTAGAAACATACAATCTCCCAATATGAATCAGGAAGAAACAGAAAATNGGATGGGCTGGTTGGACCTCCTTGCAGTCCAAGGGACTCTCAAGAGTCTTCTCTACATGCCAATAAAATGAGCAATCTATAAGAAATAGACAAATTCCTAGAAACATACAATCTCCCAATATGAATCAGGAAGAAACAGAAAATATGAACAGGTCAAATATCAGTAATGGAATTGAATCAGCAGTCCAAACACTTCCAACAAATTCCAAGGCCAGATGGCTTCACAGGTGAATTCTGTCAAACATTTAAAAGAAAAGTTAACACCTATGCTTCTCAATCTAGTCCAGAAAGCTTCCAAACTCATTCTATGAAGCATCACACTGATACCAGAATCAGACAAAGAAATCACACAAACACACACACACACACACACACACACACACACACACACANGGGGCAGGAAGAGAAGGGGACGACCAAGGATGAGATGGCTGGATGGCATCGCAAACTCGATGGACGTGAGTCTGAGTGAACTCCGGGAGATGGTGAGGAACAGGGAGGCCTGGCGTGCTGCGATTCATGGGGTCGCAAAGAGTCGGACACGACCGAGCGACTGAACTGAGCTGATGCTTCTCGATCTATTCCGGAAAGCTTCCAAACTCCTTGTGTGCAGCATCACACTAATACCAAAATCAGACAGAGAAATCACACACACACACATAAAGAAAATTGCAGGCTAAAATTACTAATAAACATAGAACATACAAAGTGGTCTGGCTTGAGACACCAACTATTCCTGAGGGCTTGTTTCCCTGTGGTCACACAGATGGGTCTGCTTTGTCTAAGCCTGGATGTTGGAAGGAACGAGGCAAAAAGCTCTTTGTGGCTTCTGGCTCTTTTCCTGCACTTTGGAAGGAGTAAAGGAAATTGGACAGATCACAAAGCTTTCAGAGGCCTTTTTGAAGCTCTCAGGATTTGTAACCCTAAAAGATCCAGGCCACTGAACCTCTCCACCTCTTCTGCGGGGGGCACCCTCAGAGCAAAGGGCCCAAACCCCACCTTTTTATTTCGTCTTCCTTCAAGTCATTCTTTAACCACTTCTCCAGAAAGGAAGGGACTGCAAATACCTAATTTTTCTATTCCCCAAAGGCTTGCTGAATACTAGTTCATTAGTTACCACATGTCATGAAACTATCACTTGGACTCCCTGAATTGATAACCGAAGGATCTTCCCAGAGCAGCTTCCTGTTCTGCACACTCATCCTTCCCACTGCTGACTCCAGAGCTTCAGTTGCATGCATAAAGCTGACAGAAGTTGTAGTTGCCTTTGTGAAAACCCCCCTCCTGTGACCTATTAATATGGTGCAGTAAAATGATTATGCTGTCACCAAATGTATCCTGTGGACTTTTGGGGAGATTTTGTTTGATTATAATATGGAAGTCATCATACTTATGCCTCACCTAGTGCGACGAGCCACTCACAACTTTAAGAGGCGATCTGCCGATAATCAGAGATGATTTTTATTTGAGTGTTTAGTTTTGCGACTGTACTCTTCACACCCTCCTGGTGCATCTTTCTGTTTCTTTGAGGAGCTCAGGAGGTGACCCCTTGTAAGAGTTTGTTAAGACAACATGGATTAGATTGTTTGGTTATGAGAGCATTAGGTCATGACGATTAGAACCAAGTTAAGGTGGATGCTATCTTAACTATGCCAAGTTCAATTATTTAATTATGTTGTGTTAACTGTAGCTGCTTATTTGTGTTGCAGAATGTGCCTAAGCCTGGACACAAGAGAACAGACTCTACACACAGCAGCAATGAGTCTGAATACACCTTTAGCTCTGAAATTGCAGAAACTGAAGATATTTCATCAAGGACAGAGGTATATTTTAGACACCTATCAATAAAAGTTAGATGTGCCCATTCTGTTATTAACAGAGAACATTTCTATTGCAGGGAGGACCCCATTTGTTCATAAATGTAACATTTGTTTTATATTCTTTATAATGACTTGAAGGTGCTTAATTAGCTATGTATATACATACCTATTATATTCTTGTCAATCAATATTTAAATTTTTAATGTGATTTTGAGGACCAGATTTTCCCTTTTGTAGTTCCCTTTTATACCTATACTTTTAATATGTGTTAAAAGTATAGCCTATCATGAATTTATTTTAGACTGAGGTCATTTTTTAAAAAGTAAGCTTTTATCCTAGAATATTATAATATAAATACCAATGCCCTAGAGTTTAGCAAAATTGCTGCCTGTTTGGTGACAGTTTGTACCAATGTAATTCTCTTCTACAAAAATGCATGGAAAACAGCTTATGAATCTGTCTTAGTGTTTTGTATTACATGGTTTGAAATCAAAATGACATATTACTGTAACTCCAAGAGTACAGTGACTTTAAGTTAGATTGTTCCCAAACCAATTCTCATATCTTCTTCAAATATGATATTAGTTTCTGTAATGGGTAATTCAGGCACATTATTATCTATTTTTATCTAATATTCTGAGAAAATGACCAAGTCAGAAATAGACTGCTCTGGCAGAACAGCTGAAAAAAATTGAATGATTCTTTCTTTTCTTAGTTCTACTCAGGAATGAAGTTTCTCCATCTCATTCTGCTCATTTTAAAGAAATTGTCACATAGTTGGAATGTCATATAGTTGGACTCATACATACAAGGGGGCCAAGAAACTGGTCCAAAGTCACAGGTTGTAAGTGGCAGAGCCAGTATTCTAACTGAGGCTTGTCTGCTCAGAGCTCCACACTTCACCTCCTCCCACTTAGGGGTTCTACACTGCAGTTCTCCAGTCCCCTTTCTACCTACACATAAACAGATAACATTAGTCTGGGGACATTGATACAGCAATATGGCCAGTATATAATAGCAGAGGTTGTTCAAGTTACCTGTTGTGCAACAAACCATCCCTGACTTTAGTGGTTTCAAACTATAGCAATTTATTATTGCTCACAGTTCTTTGGGTTTTGACTGGGTGGTACTTCTGTCCCTTGTGTGGGTTGGAGTATCTCCCTGCATTCAGCTGGGGTGAGAAGGTCTCCTCCTTGGGTCTCTCCATGTTGCTTCTCTCTTCAATAATGCAGTGAGTGGGTTCTAGGAGTGCAAGGGCAAAAGATGTCAGGCTGTTGGGGCCAGACCCAGAACTGGCATGGCAGCCAGTTCTGCTACATTTTATGGTCAAAGCAAAGTATGAGGCCAGCCCAGATTCAAGGAGAGGAATGGACTCCATCTCTTAATGGGAAGAAAGTTATTTTTGTTGGGTGATCATTGGTAGCCATCTTTGGAGATTACCCCAGAGTTAGACTTTGAAGATTTTAAAATTACAGCTTCTGAGCCTTTAGTGGTTATAAAGATGTTTTCTCCAAATTCTTACAGATTTGAGGGGAGAGGTAACCTTTTTCATTTCTCATTCTCACTTGTTTTATTTCAAGTGACTGACCTGAACCGAATTGAACAGTGGGATTTGGTACAGTTTTCATCTTTTTTGAAAAATGAAATATGAATTGTGCTTCAGAAATCACCAACAGATCTGGGGTATTGATACTGTCTGTCACGTGCACTGACCACCAGCAGTAGGTCATACACAGGAAGTCTCCTCTCAGTAACGAGGCAGGGTATTGACTGAACTACTCATGCTTGTTGCTTGTGACTGAGTGCGTGCATCTGAGATGTGGCTGGCTTTGGTTAGTGCAGTCTTCATCATGCGGCAGCCTACAGTAACTCTCCTCCTTAGGACTGAGTCCAGAACCTTAGCCTCAGTTTCTCTGCATTTCAGTTTCCTCCTCTATAAAGTGGCACTGCTATTATTATCTTACTTTATAGTGATGTTTTGAAGATTAAGTGAGTTAATTTTTACACACTTGCAAGTGTTAGGTACATAATAAGTGTTCAATAAATAAAGGTTTTTGCTCTAATAAACAGGCTTTAAACCCAGTATAATAAACAGACTGGGTATGGCCAGAAAGATGGGAATCTGTACAACTGATAATAGGAAGAGACTGATCAGCAAAGGGAAGCTGGGCAGGAGACATGGCCGTCTACAGCTATGGCTGTCACTTTGCTCTCCAAGTTCCTTACGACCTTCAGGTTTGCATTTCTCCCTGCTACTTCCTCTATAATGGCCAGGTTTACAAATCACCTCTTAACAAACTAAAGGAAAACTTTCAACTCCTATATGTAGTATTCCCAAGTAACTCCTTTAGAATCCAGGGGCCAGGGCAATAATGGGATCACTCTTGCTTATGAATTGATTTTTTAAATGAAAATAGATTGTTTTGAAACGCAGGATTCTGACCTCAGTCATATATTAATAGCAAAATTTGATATAAAAATAAAGGATTAGTGTCTCTTTAGTCACAAATCACAGACGTGTGACTTGCTGTTCACAAGTCACAGTGACACCTCCACTGCTTTCTCTGTGGAGAACTCACCTGCTAGCTCCGCTTGCCTTGTAGCCTGCCCACACTTCCAGCATCTCTGTCGTCAGGGGTTACAAAGACCATGTAACAGTTTTGGGAACCATTGCTTTCCCTGCTGTGTCATGCACCTTTCTTAGTAACCTTTGACTAATTATCTCAGTTCTGCTTCTGCTCTCAAGCTTCCTCACACTTATCAAATCCAGGGAAACCGTTGCTGTAACTTTCTCAGCTACTGTTAGCAATAATTCCAGGATGACTGCCAGGCCTATCATGGTAATTTTGTGAAGAAATTCTGTTATTTTCCTGATTTTCCTCTAATGAGAGATTGTTGTTATTTTTTAGATTAGTTTTTAAAGCTTCACTTTCTTGGAAAAGCCCTAGATGACAAAGTCCTTACAAAGGAAAGAAAGCAAAAACAAAACCCTAGACAGCTTCCTGAGCTAGATGGTCCAGTCATCCTCCTTGCTCATGTGGTATGGAGAGGACAATATCTCTTTGATTATACATGTCATTAGAGACAAGAATGGGCACCATTTAGAGCACTCTTAGTTACTAATCATTATGTCTCAAACAGTTTTGCACTTGTCAAGTGTTCCTGTCCATAAAATTTTGTTCTTATCTATACCAATTAGTTAATTTTTTGTGTAATATTAGCTGATATCTAAAGAATTATCCCACCCTATTTTAATAAAAGGATTCCTTTTCAACAAAAATGACCATTCAAGGCTGGAGAGGAATTATTCCCAAATGATGACATTTTAAGTACAGTGAATGAAATATTATATTCACTCATAGGATGAAGGCTTCAGTTATAGTACTGAAAAAAGGATTAAATAATTAAAATTTCAGGGATGTTTACATCATTAATGGGCTTCCCCAGTGAATCAGTAAAAAATCCTCCTGCAATGCAGGAGCCACAAGAGACACAGGTTCAATCCCTGGGTTGGAAAGATCCCCTGAAAGGGAGGGGATGGCAAGCCACTCCATCATTCTTGCCTGTAGAATCCCCATGGACAGAAGAGTCTGGTGGGCTACAGACCATAGTGTCTCAAAGAGTGGGACATGACTGAAGCAACTTTGCATGTATATGTACATCATTAATAAGATGAACAAACATTAAAATATATAAGATGGAATGTTTATATTATAAATAAGCTAAAATATCAGTATTTGTGGGGTATATAGAAATAAGTATTTATATGAATGAAATTCTGTAGTGATTTTATGTTCAGGGAATATGTTATCTCTATTCTGCTAAGTCAGGACAGACCATATACCCAAACTTTTTCTTACTCTGAGCATGATAAAACGAACAGGAAGAAAAAGTCCAGGCCTAATCAGCTTGTAGAGAAATGACCCTGATAGCCTATAAGTGCCCCACTT
This sequence comes from Neotragus pygmaeus, assembly GCA_006410875.1. Taxonomy (NCBI): domain Eukaryota; kingdom Metazoa; phylum Chordata; class Mammalia; order Artiodactyla; family Bovidae; genus Neotragus; species Neotragus pygmaeus. Next base: position 215,897 of record SJYV01020910.1, on the reverse strand, counting down.
CTTGGTTTTGTTGATTCTTCTTAGGTGTGTTTTTTTTAGAACTAGAATGATACTGAACTTGGCACTACTAGGAATTTACAAATGATCAAAGATAGCTAATGAATATAAAAATTATTCAACCTCATTAAATGGCAAAGAAATATAAGCTAAAACAATAATGAAATACCACTATTGGTATGTCAATTGAGCCAATTTTTTTTTAAATGAATATAGCAGTCATTGCTGCTCCAGGCAAGGTGGTGATTACTGATGGAAGTATAAACAGTCCTAATAGACTTTAAAACATTAATGTTTAGATATTTATGTACTGTACTAGGGGCTTCCCTGGTAGCTCAGAAGTTAAAGCATCTGCCTGTAATGCAGGAGACCTGGGTTCAATCCTTGGGTCAGGAAGATCCCCTGGAGAAGGAAATGGCAACCCACTCCAGGATTCTTGCCTGGAGAATCCCATGGACGGAGGAGTCTGTTGGGCTATAGTCCACAGGGTCACAAAGAGTCGGACACAACTGAGCGACTTCACTTTCACTTTTATTTGTGTACTGGGATGTTTATTTTAGTATATTTCAATACAAAAATTAGAAATAACTTCAGTGCTCATCTGTAACAGGATGATGAAGCAAATGATGGTATACATTTTAATACAGCCATCAAAAATAATGCTTTCAAGTATCATATATAAATTTGGAAAACATTTATAATAAATGCCAAGTTTTTAAGATGGTACAAAATTATGATGAAATGTTTTTCCTCTTCTTTAAATTTATAGGAAAAAGATTGGACAAAAATTATGAGTTTTCTCTGGATATGAGGTTATACTTACAGTTCTCATTCTTGTACTTTTCTTATTTCCTAAATTTTATATGAAAACTTATTTTGCTTTTATATCAAGAAAAAACGTGTTGTTTTTTTTAATTGACATTTGGAAATATAAGATTTGCTGATCAGTTAAGAGGGCTTCCCTTGTAGCTCAGTTGGTAAAGAATCCACCTGCAATGTGGGAGATCTGGGTTCGGTCCCTGGGTTGAGAAAATCCCCTGGAGACAGGAAAGGTTGATAATTATGCTTATTAATTACTATTAATTATAACCATTATTTATATTTATTATAATTATACTTTGGTTATTTAATTAAATAAATAAATTGTTGTTACCATTCTTTATCTCTCTGACAAAAAGAGACTCTTTATCCTCTCCATTGAGTCTAATGATACAATTCTTTCTCTTAACTCATTAAAAATTCAAACACAAAGTAAATGAGGTAAAACAATTATGACATTCTCAGAATCTCCATGATGGTTAATTAGTTCCTTTTGCTTAGCTTGAGTTAGTGTATCTTTATTTATCCTGGTAGTTCTTGCTGTGATTCTGTTTTGGAACAAGTTGACATATTTTTAAATGCTACTGGGTTATCTTTTAGTTTATTAAGGGCTATATATGTTTTGTTTTGTTTTTTTGTTTTCTGTCTGTATGACCTCAATATATTTATACTAGCATTTCACCTTTTCAAAAATCATTTTTCCTAATTACAAAAGTAGTACATGCTTATTGCACACAATTCAAATGTAGAAATGTATGAAACTGAAAATGAAACTTTCCCACAGTACCTCCCATTCTCTAAGATAACCATGATGGCCTTCTAGATTTTTGTATGTCATGGGCTTGGTATATTTGAAAGTCACGTGTATTTTTTTTTTTTTTTTAGAAAAATTAGATCACAATATAGATACTATCCTGCAAGTTGTATATTTCACTTAGTACTTTTATCTAGAACATATTTATCTACTTGTGTAGATCTACTTCATTCTTTTTAACAGCTGTAAATATTTCATAGTTTGATTATACCAGAATTTATTTAAGTAGGTCTCCTATTGACCAGTATTTGGAGTCTTGTTCAGGTTTTATGATTACAAAAATACTACAGTGAACATCTTTTGTATTGATATTTTTGTGTACTTGTGTAAGTATTTTTGTAGAATTAATTCTTAAACATAGATTGCTAGTTTAATGGATATACAGATTTAAATTTTAATGAATGCAGCTCACTTTCTCTTCTAAAGGGCCTACTTATACTTCCACCAACATCATGTAAGACACTGTTAGTCTTTGTCAATATGATGGAGGAAAGTGGTACCTCACTGTTGTTTAATTTGCACTTCTCCATTTATTAGCTGGTTGGATGTGCTATTCATATACTCTTTGGCCATTTATATTTTTCCTATAAGTTTGCCTATTTTTCTATGGAGCTGCTCATCATTTTCTCATCAGGTTTTACATCTTATGAATCATCTTGATCATCTTATAATTTCTGGAGTTTAGGAGCCAAGTGAAAAGAAGGTGCCTCTGGACATGTCACTGTTCCTCAAGCTCCAGAAGCGGGTCACAGAGCTGGAGCAGGAGAAGCAGGTGATGCAGGATGAGCTGGACCGCAAGGAGGAGCAGGTGCTCCGCAGCAAGGCAAAGGTGAGCAGTGCTCTCCCAGCCTAGGGCCATGGCAAACTGAGTTCTGTGGTCTCTTCTTAAATGGGAACTCAGGCCAGAAGTGCTTTAATCAAGTAGGATTTCCTTCAAGTGAGGGCTGAACTCTCCTTACTGTTTTCTGCAGAGCTAGGTAATATTCTGAGTAAAAATTAACAATTAAAATGTAACTACTTGTTTATAAAGTTCTTAACTTTATGTTTTTCCCTAGGAAGAAGAAAGACCACAGATTAGAGGTGCAGAACTGGAATATGAGTCACTCAAGGTAATGGGAAGTGTTTGGTCAAGACTTTGAATATCTTGTTTTGGCAAGAATCCCATTCAGAGCCTCTTTCTCTCAGAGAACATCCTTAATGGTACCTGAGGCCCTAGCTTAAGCTCTTTTCAGGCATTATTTCTAGCCTTGCATTGTTACCTTTTTAAAATTCTCTTTCACATAAGCTAGATTTCAGCCTAAGCAGTAGCTGCCTTTGGAGGCTGTAGAAAGTAGTAAAGGACATGGACCCTGGTGTCAGACTGCCTGGGTTCAAATGCTAGATCCACCACTATATGGCTGTATGCAAATAATCCTTTCTGTGCCTCAGTTTTCTCATCTATACAGTGGGAATAATGATAATGTTTATCTTATAGGACTTTCATGAGGATTATATGAAGTAATTCATGTAAACTGTGTAGAATAGTGCTAAGCACATAGTAAAGCCACCACATATGTTAGCTGCTGTCATTATCTTCATTGTTTTAAAATACATCAGCCTTAATTTTTAACAACAATACAAGTAAGCATTTTAATTCCCATTTTATAGATGAAGAAATCAACACTAAGAAGTATAAGTAACTTCCTAAGATAACCCCACTAGAAACTGAAAGGAGCGGACTTTGAATGTTGGTGTCTATGACTCCAAACCCCATGCTCTAACCATCAAATCCCACTGAAACTATGTGTATGTAGAGAAAGACAGATATTTGTTTACANATACATTTTAATACAGCCATCAAAAATAATGCTTTCAAGTATCATATATAAATTTGGAAAACATTTATAATAAATGCCAAGTTTTTAAGATGGTACAAAATTATGATGAAATGTTTTTCCTCTTCTTTAAATTTATAGGAAAAAGATTGGACAAAAATTATGAGTTTTCTCTGGATATGAGGTTATACTTACAGTTCTCATTCTTGTACTTTTCTTATTTCCTAAATTTTATATGAAAACTTATTTTGCTTTTATATCAAGAAAAAACGTGTTGTTTTTTTTAATTGACATTTGGAAATATAAGATTTGCTGATCAGTTAAGAGGGCTTCCCTTGTAGCTCAGTTGGTAAAGAATCCACCTGCAATGTGGGAGATCTGGGTTCGGTCCCTGGGTTGAGAAAATCCCCTGGAGACAGGAAAGGTTGATAATTATGCTTATTAATTACTATTAATTATAACCATTATTTATATTTATTATAATTATACTTTGGTTATTTAATTAAATAAATAAATTGTTGTTACCATTCTTTATCTCTCTGACAAAAAGAGACTCTTTATCCTCTCCATTGAGTCTAATGATACAATTCTTTCTCTTAACTCATTAAAAATTCAAACACAAAGTAAATGAGGTAAAACAATTATGACATTCTCAGAATCTCCATGATGGTTAATTAGTTCCTTTTGCTTAGCTTGAGTTAGTGTATCTTTATTTATCCTGGTAGTTCTTGCTGTGATTCTGTTTTGGAACAAGTTGACATATTTTTAAATGCTACTGGGTTATCTTTTAGTTTATTAAGGGCTATATATGTTTTGTTTTGTTTTTTTGTTTTCTGTCTGTATGACCTCAATATATTTATACTAGCATTTCACCTTTTCAAAAATCATTTTTCCTAATTACAAAAGTAGTACATGCTTATTGCACACAATTCAAATGTAGAAATGTATGAAACTGAAAATGAAACTTTCCCACAGTACCTCCCATTCTCTAAGATAACCATGATGGCCTTCTAGATTTTTGTATGTCATGGGCTTGGTATATTTGAAAGTCACGTGTATTTTTTTTTTTTTTTTAGAAAAATTAGATCACAATATAGATACTATCCTGCAAGTTGTATATTTCACTTAGTACTTTTATCTAGAACATATTTATCTACTTGTGTAGATCTACTTCATTCTTTTTAACAGCTGTAAATATTTCATAGTTTGATTATACCAGAATTTATTTAAGTAGGTCTCCTATTGACCAGTATTTGGAGTCTTGTTCAGGTTTTATGATTACAAAAATACTACAGTGAACATCTTTTGTATTGATATTTTTGTGTACTTGTGTAAGTATTTTTGTAGAATTAATTCTTAAACATAGATTGCTAGTTTAATGGATATACAGATTTAAATTTTAATGAATGCAGCTCACTTTCTCTTCTAAAGGGCCTACTTATACTTCCACCAACATCATGTAAGACACTGTTAGTCTTTGTCAATATGATGGAGGAAAGTGGTACCTCACTGTTGTTTAATTTGCACTTCTCCATTTATTAGCTGGTTGGATGTGCTATTCATATACTCTTTGGCCATTTATATTTTTCCTATAAGTTTGCCTATTTTTCTATGGAGCTGCTCATCATTTTCTCATCAGGTTTTACATCTTATGAATCATCTTGATCATCTTATAATTTCTGGAGTTTAGGAGCCAAGTGAAAAGAAGGTGCCTCTGGACATGTCACTGTTCCTCAAGCTCCAGAAGCGGGTCACAGAGCTGGAGCAGGAGAAGCAGGTGATGCAGGATGAGCTGGACCGCAAGGAGGAGCAGGTGCTCCGCAGCAAGGCAAAGGTGAGCAGTGCTCTCCCAGCCTAGGGCCATGGCAAACTGAGTTCTGTGGTCTCTTCTTAAATGGGAACTCAGGCCAGAAGTGCTTTAATCAAGTAGGATTTCCTTCAAGTGAGGGCTGAACTCTCCTTACTGTTTTCTGCAGAGCTAGGTAATATTCTGAGTAAAAATTAACAATTAAAATGTAACTACTTGTTTATAAAGTTCTTAACTTTATGTTTTTCCCTAGGAAGAAGAAAGACCACAGATTAGAGGTGCAGAACTGGAATATGAGTCACTCAAGGTAATGGGAAGTGTTTGGTCAAGACTTTGAATATCTTGTTTTGGCAAGAATCCCATTCAGAGCCTCTTTCTCTCAGAGAACATCCTTAATGGTACCTGAGGCCCTAGCTTAAGCTCTTTTCAGGCATTATTTCTAGCCTTGCATTGTTACCTTTTTAAAATTCTCTTTCACATAAGCTAGATTTCAGCCTAAGCAGTAGCTGCCTTTGGAGGCTGTAGAAAGTAGTAAAGGACATGGACCCTGGTGTCAGACTGCCTGGGTTCAAATGCTAGATCCACCACTATATGGCTGTATGCAAATAATCCTTTCTGTGCCTCAGTTTTCTCATCTATACAGTGGGAATAATGATAATGTTTATCTTATAGGACTTTCATGAGGATTATATGAAGTAATTCATGTAAACTGTGTAGAATAGTGCTAAGCACATAGTAAAGCCACCACATATGTTAGCTGCTGTCATTATCTTCATTGTTTTAAAATACATCAGCCTTAATTTTTAACAACAATACAAGTAAGCATTTTAATTCCCATTTTATAGATGAAGAAATCAACACTAAGAAGTATAAGTAACTTCCTAAGATAACCCCACTAGAAACTGAAAGGAGCGGACTTTGAATGTTGGTGTCTATGACTCCAAACCCCATGCTCTAACCATCAAATCCCACTGAAACTATGTGTATGTAGAGAAAGACAGATATTTGTTTACAGAGAAGAAACATATTCCAACATATTTTAAAGAATAGTTGGAGGGAAGGGGATGGAGGTGGAGAACTGTATCTTTTTAGTGGTTCAAGGCGGAGTCTCACTAGATGGAGATAAGCTGCCACTGTGTGTTCTAGAGCACACGAACACAGGAAAAGGCATTGGTTAGGAGCATTAGTTCCTAAGATGCAGAGCATCTTGGATAACATAGAGATGAAGCCCAGAGGGGAGACTGTCCCATTGCTTGATTCAGAGCTGGTTGTGCACCACCTGGCTCCTTCCTTTGCTTTCCAGAATCAAAATCTTGAGCCCCTAGAAGTCTGAGCTATCAGATTGTCAGCTGTCAAGTCACGCCCAGCTCCAAAAGTTCCCTCGGCTATTAATTTATTAGCCTTAAATTTATTATTCTCGATGTTTGCTGATTATGCCAGTTTTTAAACTTTTTTTCTGCTTTTGAAAATTGTGATTTTAAATAGCTGGAAAATCACAATAATGTTCATAATTATAACCAAACAAAACTAAAAATTAGAAAAGCCACAAAATATTTAACAGTAGGCATTTACATGTACTTGAAAACTCCTGAGGTCTCTCTAAACAATCATGAATTTTTGTTTGTTTGTTTTTAGTAATATTATGCAAGCCTAGTCCTGATAAATTATTTCCTAATACTGTGATTTAGGACATAATCTATGCACATTTGGAGGCCCCTGTTCTGTGTGGATTGCTACTTCCCACAGTCCAGAGCCGCTGACAAGTGCCTCCTCTCCAGGCTATATGGCATCTTGGTGAGAGTGCCTGTCCTCTACCCGCCCAAACCCACAATGCCTTGTTCAGCTCCTTCCCCTGAAGACAGTAAGAGTGATCCTAAACACTTGACTGATAATACCTTATATTTACCTTACAATTTGAAATGTTTTTCCTTTGCCTTATCTTCTTTAGTCATTGTCACACTTCTGAGATAATTTTTTATTTCCTTTATAAGATCAATTAACTGAGACCTTAGAACAGTGAAGAGACTTACTATTAGTTGGTAAAGTCTGATCTTGAATCCAGATCACCAAACAATAGGAAACATGCTACGTTCCCATCACAACTTGTTTGAAAACTAATTTTCACCCCCAAAATATGATATTTACTTTTAAAATACCCTGCAGGACCATTCTCTTTCTAAATTATAACATAATTAAATATTTTGCTTCCCCAATGAAAGTACTACTGGAGTAGTACATTTTTATGTTTGTGGAAAAAGAAAAGGGTGGCANTTCACCCCCAAAATATGATATTTACTTTTAAAATACCCTGCAGGACCATTCTCTTTCTAAATTATAACATAATTAAATATTTTGCTTCCCCAATGAAAGTACTACTGGAGTAGTACATTTTTATGTTTGTGGAAAAAGAAAAGGGTGGCAGCAAAGGGTCATCTCCATTATTCTCCTTTGTCTCTTATACACTTTACCTAGAAAACCAAATCATGATATGTGTTATGCAAGACAGGAATCAGATGGGATGAGTTGGGACAGCCCAAAGGAACAGGGATAGGAATCTGATCTCTAGATCTTCTACTTCTGCCTGCCTTTCACAAAAAAAATGGACAAAGAGAGACATTCTCATGTAAAAATGAAGCCCGGATCACAAAGTTCCAAAGTGTTAGCACAGTGTTTCTTGAAATGTGGTCCCCGGGCCATCTGTGTCAACATCACCTGGAAACTTGATGAAAAAGCGAATCTGTGGGCGTCACACCAAATCTAAAGCCCTCCACCCTCTAGGTGATTCCGATGCATGTTAAAGTTTGGGAGACATGGCATCAGAGCTTAGGTGTTTAAATAGAGACATTCATGTGTTTTCTGTTGCAGAAACAGAAATATGAATCTGATTACTTCGATGGGATACTGAGGATAGGAAGGAGCATTCATTTACACATCAGTTCAGTTCAGTCGCTCAGTCGTGTCCGACTCTTTGCGACCCCATGAATTGCAGCATGCCAGGCCTCCCTGTCCATCACCAACTCCCAGAGTTCACTAAAACTCATGTCCATTGAGTCAGTGATGCCATCCAGCCATCTCATCCTCTGTCATCCCCTTTTTCTCCTGCCCCCAATCCCTCCCAGCATCAGAGTCTTTTCCAGTGAGTCAACTCTTCACATGAGGTGGCCAAAGTACTGGAGCTTCAGCTTTAGCATCATTCCTTCCAAAGAACACCCAGGGCTGGTCTCCTTTAGCATGGACTGGTTGGATCTCCTTGCAGTCCAAGGGACTCTCAAGAGTCTTCTCCAACACCACAGTTCAAAAGCATCAATTCTTTGTTGCTCAGGTTTCTTCACAGTCCAACTCTCACATCCATACATGACCACTGGAAAAACCATAGCCTAAGAATGAACTAATCCATGAAAGAAAAGGTTATAAATTCTTAAACCAGAAAAAAAAATTGTCTTCAAATAGTCTTAGTATGACATATTAAAAGGTCTAATTTGGTACTACAAACCTAAAATTGCTTCTCTGGAAGAAACAATAAAATGTTTTATGTTTGTATGGAAGGGTCTCACTTTCATTATTATAAAATCTCAGCACCATACGCTAAATAAATCAGCATGGTATTTTTAATGCCTGTCTGCTTCACTATTTCCCACCCAGTATCCTATGACCTTTGTATTTTAGTGTCAGTAAACAGAGTTTAGCATCAGAACTCTATTCTGGGTTCCTGTTGCCACTGTTTGAGCAGAGCGTGCCAAGGGCAGCGCTAACTGGTGACATAAGGATGGCTGGTGGTATGTGATAGTATGGAGATGGTGAAGGATGTGTGTGTCCATCTGGATGGCTAAAGGAGGAGGTGGCCCATCCTCTCCTTTCACTTCTCAAGGTTTCTGCCAGCACCTTCACAAGACTGTCACAGAGGAAAAAGTTTCAAAAATATTTTGTTTGTTGATATTGAAACATTATAGAGAATTTTATTAGCTTAAATGTCATATGATTTCTTAATTAGAAATTAGAAGCCTAAAATTTCAGTGGTTTTTCTCGTCCACTTTACAAAGGAGATAAGAGGAAGCTACTCAACATTTCAGGGATCTGCTCATCTGAACCATTCATTAGAAGTAACCTGACAGTTGGGCCCTCATACTTGCTCTTATATTTACACATAAAGAAAACTTGAGCTTCTTAGTACTTATCCAAACTCATACCTGAGGAGTTAGCATTCTCTCTAGGCCTGTGAACACACCTGGGCAGATTCTAAAACCTGGGTTGATGAAGCAAACTCTCATTCATCCTGCTCAGTTCCACTTGATGTTGACTTTCTGAATTGCAGAGCTGAGTTCCCAGGGGAGCCATTCCCTAGGGTGGCTCTGGTGGTCTTTTCCAGCAGAATTCTTCTGCTTTCCTGGGGAAAGATGAGTAATGCTGTGTAAAGCTGAAGAAGACGGCGATGAACCATTCTTTGTCTCGTTCTACAGCGTCAAGAACTAGAGTCAGAAAACAAAAAACTGAAAAATGAGCTGAATGAGTTACGAAAGGCCCTCAGTGAGAAAAGTGCCCCTGAGGTGACTGCCCCAGGCGCGCCAGCCTACCGTGTCCTCATGGAGCAGCTGACCTCCGTGAGTGAGGAGCTCGATGTCCGCAAGGAGGAAGTCCTCATCCTGAGGTCTCAGCTGGTGAGCCAGAAGGAGGCCATCCAGCCCAAGGTGAGCGTGAGCAAGTGGCGAAGGCGGGTGCTGGGGACTGCCTCTTCCTGTTCTTTCCCTCCAGTTTATGTGACGGAAACATAAGTGTATTTAGTCTAATTGAAGATATCATCATTTGAAAAAGAGAAACTCAACATTGTTTAAAAACTGTTGCAAACACCAGTTAGATTGAACAAGAAGCAAGTGAAATCCCAACTGCTTCTCAAAGTTTCACCTCTCACTCATTAACAAAGGGCTTTTAAAATGAATATTTTTATAGTAATCTGACCACAATCAATTTTGATCAGAAATACAATTCTGTTAAGTACAAAAATCCATAAATTACCGTGCTGTGGGAAGCCATTAAATACAATTTTAAATTTTTTGTTGAAAATAGCCTGTTAACTGGGAAGATAACACATGTAAAGATTATCCATGAGATCAGTAAAGAGAAGAGACATGGAGATGATTTCTGCTCACCTCAGGGAATTCTGTTTAATGTGGGAGTGGGCCCAGATCGAAGGGGCTATATTTAGTGATTCCACAGAAGGGACCTAGGATGGAGATATAGGTGGTTCTTTGAAGTCCTTCCCTGCCCTCAGGTAACTTCAGATGCAACACTGCTGTGTGTTGGTGAGAAGTGGGCTTTTTGTCATTTGATACCAGAGAGAATTCGAGTAATCGTCATAAAACCTGGTCTGCGTTCCTCTTGCCCATGTTCATGGAGCAAAGTGTTACCAAGAATTAGGCAATCAAGTATCCCAGCTGTATGACATGTCATGTGAAAAATGACTGTAAGTGAGACAGAGACCCGTATATGCCATACAATATCACTTACACATGAAATCTAAAGACAGAAGCAGATTCATAGAACAAACTAGTGATTGCAGGGTAGGAGGCATGTAGGTTGTTGGGTAAAATTGGTGAAGGCAATTAAGAGGGACAAACCTCCAGTTATAAATAAGTCATAGGGATTTAATTTATAGCATAGGGAATATAGTCAATAGTACTGTAATAACTCTGGTGACAGATGATAATTAGACATTTTAATGATCATGATCATTTTGTAGTGTATAAAAATATCTACTCACTTTGTTGCATAAATGAATTAATATAATATTATATATCAATATAATTCAATTTTTAGAAGGCTATAGTATATAATGAATGGAATGCCTAGAAGGTTCAAGAGCACTTCTCTTAGAAATGGTAGTTCTGCACGTGGTTAAGATACCAGACCTGGCACATGACGTACTTGATAACAACAACTCACACAGAGGACTGAGCCTCTGAGAAACCAGCCTCCCTCTGCATGCTAGCTGGAGTAGCATCTAAAATGAGGATCCTTTTGTCTGGTTTCCTGTGGCAATCTGATATTCTTTAATAACCAGAAACTTTAGTAAAAGTTAATGGAAAGAAAAATGAGCCAAGGAACATAAAAACAGCTCAGCTCACAAGAGCATGTAGTTCTGGTATCACACACTCTCACCTACCTGCCTCACATATTCCATGTGACGACTTCTCTCCAGCCCCTGTTGGGCTGGCCCTATCTAACCAAGGTCCCTGCTCTCCAGGTTTTCAGCCCACAGATAGCATCAGCTTGTTCTCTTGAGAGAAATGCACAGGACACTGACTGAGACCTTTCAATCCCAGGGCTGTTTGTTCCACTCCGTTTCTAGTCAAGAGACATTTCACAACTCCTTTGCAGGCAGTGACACCCCATGAGCCAGGTAATAATAGAGCCCAGCCACATCTAGTTACCTGCTCTACCTCCGCAAGTATTCTGGGAGGCTTCACTTGGACTAATGAATGACCTCCTGTCAAGGCATTACTGAAACTCTCACAAACCTAAGATAAGAATTTCACCCCAATACATGAGCAGGAGGCTTGTTTTCTCACATCCTCACAAATACTGTACAATTAGAAAAATCAAAACAACTCAAAAGGAATTTCAACTGAGAATTAAGAGTTGCCATTCCATAAATATGTGTTAATGTCCACCACATGCCAGTTCCATGGATACAAATTTACATATAGAGTTAGTTTTAGGAGAAACCAGTCATGGTTGTTTTCACAGTTAGCTTTTTTCTGTTTTGATGGGGACTCATTGATGGAATTTATTTATGGAACTAAGAGTCTGTTGTTTTTTCCATTTGTTTTTCGTGCTTGCTGACTTGTGATTTTTCAGGATGACAAGGTAATTCTAATTTTTTAATAAGTATCCCCCAATATACACAGTTGATCCTTTCTGGCCACCAAATCTACTTTGGTATTTACAAATTAATTTCCTGTTTGACCTCTTCCTATTTGAGAAGTCAGTGGTAAAATTATGGATGTCATAGGTTCCTGTCTGGATCACAGAGAGGCCTCCATGACTTTTGAACTCATAGTCAGCTCTGTGACCCTCAGAGGTGGTAACGGTGGGCCCCCACAAGCAGAGAGGAAAGCCCTTAACTCAGAAGCACAAGCCCTCACTTCTGCCAGCTGTGGGTTTGTTAGCCAAGGGTGAGGAGGAGCCCGAGGAGCTGAGCATCCGCTTCTCGGGAAGGGTGAGATTTTCCTACAAGGCGCAGCCCTTTCAGAATTTCTGGTTCCTGTCTTGGCAGAAACTCTTTGAGCAGTGAGTAAGGAACTTCATAGCGCTGGTAGTCTGAGTCTGATCCCATACTTAGGTTTCTTAGCTAAGGTAGAACAGAGAGGGAAGGACTGGCTACTTAATACCATCTTTCCTTTGGACTGGCTCACTAGATCAACTTACCTAATTTACTACAAGTTCAAAACCACATCATATAGGTTCTCAGATGTCAGAGAATACATGTAGCATTATTTAATATAGAATTGGTTCTTTGAGTTATTTCTTAACACTAAAATTCTGAGTGTGGGGAATTCCCTGGCAGTCTAGTGTTTAGGACTCCATGCTTCCAAGCTGCAGGGGACCCGTGCCCAATCCATGGTTGGGCAACTAAGAGCCCACAAGCCATGCAGCACTGGCAAATTTAAAAAAAAAATCTGAGCATGGCTTTTTAAGAACAGAAAGATTTTATGCCTTAATAAGAGAAAAAAAGAAATTTCCTATCAAATGTATAGTAAAATATTTATAAAACATAGCTAAAATACTTTTTAAATGCTATATGTAGTGTTTATGTGAAAGATTTTTANTTTTAAGAACAGAAAGATTTTATGCCTTAATAAGAGAAAAAAAGAAATTTCCTATCAAATGTATAGTAAAATATTTATAAAACATAGCTAAAATACTTTTTAAATGCTATATGTAGTGTTTATGTGAAAGATTTTTAAAATTCAGTAGAATATAAATTCTTTATAGCTTTTATCATATTTTAAGTATGAATTTGTAAACTCACAAAAGGACAGTATTAGCATATAAGTAAGATTTTTTTTGAAAAATAAATACTGGAATTCAAAAGCAAGTATTTATGGGCCTCTTGTTGGCATTAAAGTTATCTTGGTCTCTAAGATCACAATTTGAAGTGTATTCTATTATCTCCACTTTACTGTGTGACCTGGGTTTAGAGCAAACATTGACTAAAGGATTAGGCATATGCTATTTAGACAAATAGAGTGGGCCCACGGATTCTAAAGGGTGTTATGCTTTATAGACTATTAGAACAGTTTTTCTTATTATCTATTCTTTCCCTGGTTTAGGAGGGATAGAGAGTGGCTGGAGTAGAAGCAAAATTTTGAAATTGTATTGGTTGTCAAACAGATTAGACCAAAAAAGAAAAAAAAGGAAGTAAAAATGTTAGCAGAAAAGTCCTTTCTATACAAAATCATTAGTTATTCTGACTTGCCAGATGTTTATTTCAAAAGCTTATATACTATTCCTATATCGTAACAGAGTAAAAAACATTGAATAACAGCAGATGGTAGATATTTCCAAGGAGCTATGTCCTTCCCATTTATATATATCTAAAGATGTGAGAGAAAACTTTAGTTTTGCTAAAACATATAATCTAAACACCACTTTTTTTGTACTGAGTTTTTAACGGAAAAATGAGTTTTGTATCAAACTTTTCATATTTCTTAGGGCATTTGTTTTGTTATAATCAGTCCAGAAGCAAAAGAAAGAACAGCTTTGTACATTCCATTAAATACTTTCTTGGTGTTCTTGCCTAGTTATTGTTTTAAAGCTATATATACTGGATGGATAGATAGACAGATAGAAATAAATATATTTAAAAGTATATATACAGCATTAGAATAGTAACCAGGTAAGAACACTGATATTTATGTATGTGTTTCACACAGCATAAAACACACATGACCCATCAATGATTTTGTTTTCTCTGGAATCACACCATCTTTGTAGCAGAGTGTTAGGGATTCTCAAGAGAGGGACAGAGGTGCCTCATTCTCTTAACTGCCTGTGCCCCACTCTCTGTAGTCACCCTGGGGCTAGCGTAGATCTCTGGTAGGGCAGGTGTGTTGTGGAACACATAAACCTCCTATTCTGTTAGAAAGAAAAATGTTACATGTGGCCCAAAGCTTTTGAGTTAACACTTAATGTGGAAATGTCTTTTCCCCTTTAGAACACAATGACAGATTCCACTATACTTTTAGAAGATGTACAAAAAATGAAAGATAAAGGTGAAATAGCACAAGCATATATTGGTTTGAAAGAAACCAACAGGTAAGTTTGTCTTTCTTTATTCATTTTGGTTTAATCATGTTGGTCTTTAGTCTTCAAGCCAGCCTCCTGTACAGTGAGTACAAATGTTTTTGCATTGTTTTGTTAGACATCAGCTGACCTTCAAAAGGATCCAAAGTTTCCCATATATTCCCAGTTAAAATCTCATTTATAAGACAGTAGCATTACTGATAAGAAATTGAAAGGAAAATGTTCTTTACATCAAGGGAGTATATTTCTGTGTTTTTAGGGCCTTGGCCTTGAGGAAGAAAATCAATTGCTTACTCTGTAGCATGGACTATCTTGGGTAGTCACTTCCATTTGTTATTCAGTATGGTTATTTGTGAAGGTTTGTAGGGGCAGCTGCAGCTTTCAGTAATTGAAATTTAACACAAAGAGAAGTGATGAAATAGCTGAATCACATCCATGTTGGCCATATAATTCTCGAAGGGTACCATGACTTCCCAGGATGGGACCTTGATATTTGAGACCAAGTTTTTGTCACGTTTGATAAGGTATTGTGAGAAAATCCTAACACTGGCTTTTATCTCATTTACTCTAAACATGAAGTTGTGGATGGCACTTAGCTAACAGTTTTAAGAGTCTTGGGTGGGCTGAGAGTGCAGATTTGCACAGTCACTAAATGACTGAACTTTCCCCAAAGCTTTCCCTGTAGCTAAGATTGTCACTGCTCATTTCTGAAATTCCTCAGCCTTTCTACCACTCCTGCTTCCCAAAGAACCTTCATGCTATTAAACTCTGAACTTAAAAGACTACATACTTAAAAGAACTTGGCCAGTGATGATAACAGAGATTATCAGTGTGCATCTAGATCTCCTGATGCATAATACCAGAATTGGTGTACAGAAGTACTTCACAGACTAAGGAATACTGCCATGCAAGGTATAAGGTATTTGCTACCTTCCTTTATGGACAAGAGTAGAGAATGCTTATAAAAGTATTTGGTTAAACTTAAATTTTAATTTATGAATGTAAGTTGTAAGCATACCTTTTAGCTGAGAATGTGTTAGTGTAAAAAGAGCTATATTAAATTGTTCATCCATCTGCTCAGCTATTCAGTCACCAGATATATATTGTATACCTGTTTAATCCCAGACCATGCGCCAAATACTGGCAATAGAGCATTAAGCAAGGTAAATGCAGTCCTTCCCTTCACAGAGTTTGTAGAGTGTTAGGGAGATAGCCAAGAGAATTTGGACTTCCCTCCAATGACAGTGGAAGCTGTTGAAAGATTTTTAGTAGGAGAATGATATGATGAGATTGGAAAGCTAGCCTTGGCTTTTATGTTAGAGCATAGACTAATGGAACAAGATTAAAATCATAAAGACCAGTTAAGAGATTATTCCCATAATCGAATGACTGGTTATAGTGACTTTGACTTAGTTGGTAGCCATTGGGATTGAAAGAAGTGGGACACTTAGAAAGATACTTAAGAAGATGAGGTGAGCAGCCTTGCAGTTTACTGGATGTGTGATCAGGGGAGGGGGATCATGAAGATCAACTCCGCAGCATCTGTGGTGGATACTTGGTTATATAGAGATGCCACTTCACGACGCTGGGTCTGGAATGTGGGGAAGTACAGGAAATTATCAATAGATTTACAAATATTTAAGGAAGTAGGAAGACATCCAAGAAGAGAACTTCATTCGGAGATTGAAAGTATAGATCTGGAACAGGAGAGACGTGTGGGCTGAGATGTAAATATTGAAGTCATCGGCATGTAATAATACAGTCGAGACCAAGCAAATAGACCAACTCTCCAGGGAAAGATGGTAAATGGAAAGTAAAAGAGCAATCTATGAAATTTGTTTTATGTAAACATGGTATCAACAACAAAAGTCTAGTAAGAGGAGTAAGATCCTGGGCTCTGTAGGCAGATAGCACCTGCAGGTATCTAACTCCTAAACTTTGGTGTCTTCTTCTGCAATATGGCAAGTGATATATATTGTTACTAGGAGAACTAAATGAAATAATGCCTGTGGAGGGATGTAAAACTGTCTGATACTTGGCAAACACTCAAAATATTATTTTTATATACTCAGTAGAAAAAAACCTCTAATCAGTTTCATCAGTTTTATTTGTTAATTATACATTCTTTTAATAAAATGTGTGACTTTTCTAATAAAAAAGCACTTTCCCTGGGTCTTAAAATTAATTTTGACACAAATTTTTTTTAAGTTGTGTCATAAAAGCTGGGAACTTTGGACATATTTATCAGTTACTCCTATAAAAACTTTTGAAAGCAATTTAAAAAATACAACACTAGATTTTATCAAGCTAAAACAAATTCCTACCCAGAAGATTTAAAACTTTATTTTGAAGTGAATTATAAAGAGTGCCACATGAAGACAATAACTTAAATTTTCATTCTATATGTGTATGACTGTTGTGGTTAGTCTCTAACATAATGTATGACATAAGATCACTCTGCTAGCTGAACAGAATGTTAAAAACAGATGTCTTTCTCACCTCTGAGTC
Organism: Neotragus pygmaeus; assembly: GCA_006410875.1. Classification (NCBI taxonomy): domain Eukaryota; kingdom Metazoa; phylum Chordata; class Mammalia; order Artiodactyla; family Bovidae; genus Neotragus; species Neotragus pygmaeus. The sequence continues at coordinate 198,838 of SJYV01020910.1, read as the reverse complement.
ATTTATTATTTTGCAGGAAAAGTAGCCCTGGATCCTTGATTATTTTGTTTCAAATTCTCCACCTTTATATGTGATGTTACATATTACTCATTAAAAAAATATATTAACCAAAAATAATTTCTGTGATAATGTCTTAAAGTCATCTGTAATTAATAAAGACAGTCCTAGTGACTTAATAACATGTTGAAATACCATGTGCTACTGTTGACCATCGTCATCTCATTACCACCCTGTATCCCTTTGTGTTTTGCATTGTTGTTCCTTTTGCATGGAAGATCATCTGCTATGGATTGCCATGAGTTGAATGAGGATGGAGAGCTGTTGCTGGTTTATGAAGGGTTAAAACAAGCCAACAGGTTATACTTGTCTCCTCAAAATGGAATCTTATTAATTTGTTGTTTTTCTTACTAACAGTGGCCTCCTGACTTTAACTTCTATATTTTTTATACATTGTCTTCCTGGGTAAATTTCCAGTACTAAAATTTGTGAATGTCTCACTAAGAGTGGAAGAAAACCCAAACCTCTCAACTAGAGCCCAAACAACTATAGGAAAGATTAATACATATTACTTAGCTATTTCTTGTTTGGGATCATGGTCAGTTCAAAGGATATCTGTGCCTGGGCTATATATCTACATTCTCATATATTATCATCATGCTGCCTAACAGCAGTATTCAGTACATAACTTGGCATTCAGTGTGGTTATCGTGAAATTCAGATTTGTGAAACAACAAACCAGGAGGGTTTCCTGCACAGCTGTAGTTCAAAATAATTACCCAAACTCATCATGTTAAACATGTTTAGGAGAAAGCAAATAAAATTGAAACAGCAACACTTTTCTAACACACTCATCTCCTCTAGTGATACTTGTGTCTTAAAATCTTAAAAATACTGAGTTTTTTTGGTCCTAAAAATACTGTTTTTGTGTCTTAAAAATACTGTTTCAGTGATTAATTTTTGAACTACTTAATAGACTGTTTTGTTCAAGGAGCTTCTACTTATTCTGCTTTTTTCTTATCACATACTGTTGTCATTAACTTTGTGGTGTTGTTGGTTCAGATCCTTTGGAAATTTCGTAATCCCCAAAATATTTTTAGTCTCTTGTTTACTCTTTGCTTATAATAGCATCCATAAGTTTGCCCAGCATTTGCTAACCAAGGGGATTAGAATAAAAACATCTTTTCTTTCTTCCTGTTAGTTAACTCCTATCTGTAACTTTGTCTTGTCTTGGGAAAGGGAGTGAATGTAGAGTGGGAGTGCCTGGAAGAGGGAGGTTGCCCGTTGGCTCTGGTATTCTCAGGCCAGTGCCCTAGTCCATGGCACAGCTGACCTGTATGTTTGCTCAAAGCTCAAGAACCAATCTGTTGGTCCCACTAACAGTGATCTTCCAAAACCATATCTTGTTAGGATTCTCTTACTGATAAGGAAGTTATAGAGGGAAAGAAGATGACAAATTTAAAATATAAACAAAGTTTCAGAACTCTGTCTGCATTTGGGTAAATCTGTATTTCAGAATAGCACTCTAGCCTTTCTCCCCTTCAGAGATAAAAGTGGACCCTGGTCACAAACCCCCGCCTGGAATTAGTAATGCTGAAGGTCTTCAAGGCAGATTTAATTAAAGTGGGCATTTCTAGTCTTGCCTTCCATAGTGATTGTTTTGTGGCAAAGGCATTATATAATACTAATTTTGCCAGCTTAAATGCTACTTTAAATTAATGCTACTGCAAATGTAGTAAGCCAGGTTAAAGTTATGTCTTTTAATTGTTTTAGTCATCATTTCCTATGAAGCTTTCAAAGGAGTAAAATTCTCCTGTTTTTCAGGGCCTCTGAGAACTTTGTATTTGTAGCAGGGTCCTCAATTCAGAAAGACACATATGTGAGTGCATTCATTTCGTTTCTGGCTCCATTTGAGTTTCTAGACTCTAATCAAGTCAGAAACTACACAGACACTACAGAGTCTCCATTTTTCTGCCCTTGCAAGTGAACACAAAGCCTCACACCCACCAGTTAGGGACTCAGATATCACCTCCCATTCCTTCCTGTTTGGCTTCTCCACAGGCTCCTGGAGTCCCAGCTGCAGTCTCAGAAGAGGAGCCATGAGAATGAGGCTGAAGCTCTCCGCGGGGAAATCCAGAGCCTGAAGGAGGAGAACAATCGGCAGCAGCAGCTGTTGGCCCAGAACCTACAGCTGCCCCCAGAGGCCCGCATTGAGGCCAGCCTGCAGCACGAGATCACTCGGCTCACCAATGAGAACCTGGTAAGGACAGCAGAGCAGCCCTCCATGCTTCTGGAGTAAAACCTCCTTCCCGGCTGGGAAAGATGCCGTTCACTGCCCCACACTTGTGACCCTCTTTCTCTAGCCCAGACACAGTAAGGAAAATACAACTATGTTGGTAGAGGTGAAAAAGGCGTGTGCTCGGGTGGTATGTCACAGAAGGCTCAGGCGCCTCTCAGCAACTCAGCCCTCGCTTGGAGGGTGTGGAAGATGCTGGCCGGCTGTGTGCTGGGGTCTTGATACCTTGAGAGCTCAGCTTCCTCTGCTGCAGCTGCACAGTCTGTGCCATCCAGGAGGTTGTGTGGTTGCCACAACCTTTGGTCCCCAGGCACCACTGAGGCCCTCCTAGCCCCTTCTCAGGCAGACAGCATTTCTCTTGCAATCTTGTGTGCATTATTACTTTTCTTTTTGATTTTATATAGCTGATACAAAAATAAATCAATCCCTTCCATATTCTAAGCTGGTGAAACCTAGTTTGAATTTTAGAAAAACTCTTTGTAGGTTCATAGGCTTCTCCTGCCTCACTGATTGCTGATTCAGGAGAATAGATTCAAACTTACCTACAGGGGATGATGCAGTTTTTCACTGTCATTAGAGTGTCTTGTTTTTGCATTTCTGTAGGAAGCACTTGGGCAGAATACTAAAGCACCGGTGGGCCTGGGCTTTGTGTTCTGTGAAACTCTACCCTGAAAACCCTTCCCACAAACCCGACCGTACAAACACAGACACAGAGATGAGTGTTCTGCCTCCTCTAGCGAGCAAACTTCACAGGTTGCCCCAAGCTGCCCTTCAGAGAGAGAAGGTACACAGCTTCTGCCCAGTCCTTCCAACATCAAACAAGAGCTCCGACTTTGCCATTATTCTCACTTTTGTTTGAATTCCCTTCCCCACTCTTGCTGCTGCTGCTGGCGGCAGAGAAAGTGCAGCAGCCTAGGAGCAGGTCAGGGAAGTGAAATAACAGCCTGGTCTGGGGAATATGGACCACAGCTCTGTTTACCTGCTAATATCGCCTGTTTCCTCCAAGCATGTGAAAATGTATTTGTGGATATAGAATCAGAATCATCTGTACTAGAAAAATTAGAGGGCAATGACAGATGTCAAGTCAGAGCCGTTTGAGTCTATATATATAGATTCCTTATCTGTGTTTTAAAATATTTTAAAATTGATTTTGCTGAGATAGCATTCCCCTCAAAGACACAGAGAAAAACGAATGTCCATTGTGCCTGTTTTTTCAGTATTTTGAGGAATTATATGCAGATGACCCTAAGAAGTATCAATCATATCGGATTTCACTTTACAAACGGATGATTGTATGTAAAAGAGTGCTTCTCTGCCATCTTCCTCACTGTTTCTGGCCCTCTATAAGCGAAGAGCACTGTGCCTGCCCTCCCTGGGAGGTCTCTTGAGGAACTTTCACAAAACCTGTTTCTCCCCACAGCTGTCTTTTAGCCAGTGATGTCGCCTCTGTCAGTGTCCTGCGTCCATTGTCACCTTTGGTTTGTTATTAACACTAGGCTTACAGTGTGATGGAAGCAAAATATGATTTGAAAGGTAAAGTAAAAATCCAAGAAGCACAACTGAAAACTTTGAAATGTTAGCAACTGTTCCTTTTGAATCATTGGTCGAATACCTAAATCAGCCCTGTCTAAATTGGAAAAAGAATGAATACTTGTATTTATAAACGCCTTTTAAAATCCGTAACCTGAATAACAACCACAAACCTCTTAAATCATTGCTTTATTTCTGCTTGAAGCTCCTGGTTTGCTGTTGCCCACTTTTCTTCTTAATTATTGATTGTTTATCTCTGCCTGTCATTTGAAAGAATTCTTGATTAGGGAGCCAAGTATCACACCTTTGTTTTTTTTTAACCCCTGCCCATGAATGTACTGCTTTTGTTTTCTCTTTTTGCACAGATCATATGGAATTATCCCCTTTTTTCCCTATAAGCAAAATTTTGTTACCCAGGAGATTTCTATGGGTGTGTTATCTAACTGCCACTTAGTCTGTCAACCACTCTGTACTGTTCTCTGTGGTTATTTTTTAACTTACCTTTTAATTCCCGAAACCTCTTAACTTTTCTTAAGTTACAGGACTAGTTTTAGCCTCTCCAAAGGGTGGAACTCATACAGTGCTTCACACACGTAGGTGTCAGTTAAAAGCCCCTAAGTGTAACCATCCTTAAAATTTCACACAACACTGTGTGCATTCATCAAAATTTACCTTGCTTATTCCCCCTTTAAATGAAAGACTTTCTACTGAAATAGCAGTACATTTTATGAGCATGTAATTATTTTGCCCCCATGGAGTCTACTGGAGTCTACTCACTCCATAGTGAGCCTGCTGTCCATCACGCTGTAAAGGAGTTACTGCATTGTATATTTTAACATTTGCTTTTATTATAGCTGCCTTTCCTATTGCCTGCCAGTTTTAGCCAGGTGGGGCTCCACCAATGAGCTTTTATGGAGCTTTTATGTAAAACTAACTTTTTATGTAAAACTAAGTACTGTTTCTGTAACTTTGTGTCTGCTTTCCTTCCTGCATTTTAGATGGTTTATTTTGATCTTTCTGTTATATTTCTCACTTTCATCTTTAGGATTTGATGGAACAACTCGAAAAACAAGATAAGACTGTCCGGAAACTGAAGAAACAACTGAAAGTATTTGCCAAAAAAATTGGTGAACTAGAAGGTATTTAAACATGGTTTTATGACAGTTGCTGAACCTTGGTTTTATATACTATACTAGTGGCTTAAGAGTGTGGGTCAATTTGTGTGTGAATATTAGGGACAATAACAAAAATGACTTTAGCAAACCTGGCCTCCGTGGAGTAGAAATTTTCATTGCTGAGTGGGGAAAAATGTTCTTTTCATGGTAGTACTAACTTACAAAAAGAGAATTCATTCAATAAACATCTAATGGCTGTCTTCTGTATGCCAGGTACTGTGCTAGGCAATGTTGCATGTCAGTTAAGTGCATGGATTCTGTAGCCAAGTTTCTTGGGTTTAAATACTGGCTCTTCCACTATTAGTCATCTGATATTGGGCAAGTTACTGAACCTGTCTATTCCTCACTATTCCCACCTGTTAAATGGGAATGATAGTGATATCTACCTGACATGGTTTGTAATGATTAAATTAATTAATATGTGGAATGAATTTAGTATGGTTCCTGACGCATAGTAAATGCTATCTACAACTTATTTTTATTACTGTTATTCTTAGTATTAGGGATACTAAGATTAGTAAGACAGAGTCTGTGTCCTCAAAGAACTTACCATCAAATGGAGAACAAAAAGAGAAGTAAATAAGAAAAAATGAATTGTAGTTATAAAGGAGATTCTATAAAACAAGATTTACATATGATGATGATGGGAAAACACCTTGAGAAATAATCAGATATCAGTTTTTATTATATACAAACGATTCTTGTGGGTGAGTGTTTGTTCCTTCAGTAAGTAGGTGCCAGGGATGTAGCAGTGAACAGGGCGAAAGCCACATTGTAAGCTTATCCCAGCAAGTATCTCATTGTTCTAGAGATTTGGAGCCCCTCTTTGGAATTGCCTTCAGACCTACACAAGCTATTACCATTTTGACCAGAAATGATACTGTACAGTCTGACTACCCATCTGTTCTGTCATTGTCACTCAATAATTTTTGCTCTACTCAAAGGGTGAACGTTCCCCATCGCTGGGAATGTTCAAAAGAATCTGCCATGATTGACTGTCTGGCTTTCATTCCTCCAGCATGCCAGGCCTGCCATAACTCTTCCACCTGTTTGATCTTCCCGCTTCTCTTAGTCAAGGCCTGCTTATCCTTTGAGACCAGAGTTATATGTCACATGCTCAAGAGCAGCCTTTACTGATCATCAGACAGACCCTATGGCTGTACCCTCTGTGGCACCACAGTGCATCTCCCACCTTTATGGTTTTCACTGTCATATTTTTAGCAAATTTGTTGTCCGATACTGGCTTCCTCAATGGACTGTGATCATTTTGAGCATGGTGACCATCTGTTATTTCCCGTTGTTTTCACAGCACCTAGCATATTGTCTGACCTGTCATAATCATTCCATTAATGTTTGTTGGATGTGTAAATAAGTGTCAGAAATATTTAGAACAGCAACATGGATATTTACTTTGAAGAAGATAATATTCCCTCCCAGGTGCAAATACTGAAATATTTGTTTAGATATCAGATAGATTACTTTATAGCCATGTTTTATTATATAATCCTTTAGCATTATGTGATTCATCTATTAAAATTTTGAACCTCCAAATCACATACGTGGGCTGTAATGTCTATTGGCAGAACTTTAAAAAACCTTTATTCAGAGAACCTTTCTGCACTTAACTCTGCATTTATTATATCATGAGATGATAGTTAGACAGCAGAGTATCTGCTTAAAAGAAATTGATTTTAAGGGTATTCAGTTCAGTTCAGTCGCTCAGTCGTGTCTGACTCTTTGCGACCCCATGAATCACAGCATGCCAGGNTTCCCATCTCTTTCAGAATTTTCCACAGTTTATTGTGATCCACACAGTCAAAAGCTTTGGCATAGTCAATAAAGCAGAAATAGATGTTTTTCTGGAACTCTCTTGCTTTTTCCATGATCCAGCAGATATTGGCAATTTGATCTCTGGTTCCTCTGCCTTTTCTAAAACCCTAACTTGTAAAATTATTTTTTAAGCTCCTAATGATTCATTTACCATATGTTAGTAACTTTTGATAAATAGAAAAATCACTTATTTTACATTTTTACTTAGCTTTCTTTGCTATGTATATTTTTACTTAAAGGGATACCTGAGAATATTTCATGATATTAGTGATTTTAAGCCATTATCAATCAGAATTCAACCTCATCAGTTAAACTATCCTGCCAATTGTATTCTCAAATCTATAAGAACATTTGAGAAGGCAATTCATAGATTAAACAAAAAAGACATGATAGTCTTAAAAACTGAGCTAAATGATACACGGTCTATAGAATAAGATGAAATTGGCTTGTGCATCTTGAGCACTTACTGAGTGCAGTGTCCTTCCCCTCCCCAAGGCAGAGCGTAAAGGCCACCAGCTCTTCCCACACCTTTGTCTCCTGTTATCTTATCCCCACGGTGTGTAGAAAACACTGATAACTTTGTACAGCAAAGCACCTTCTAATAGCTAAAAGTTTCCTTATTTTTTCTAAATATAGAATAATGTACTTAAATTCTTCGGATTGAAAATAGCAAGACTTACCTCCTCCTATGGGCTACACTTAATTAAAGAGACATTTTTAGATACCATCTGAGACTTTTTTTAATAGCAACATACCTAATTTTAGCAGAAATTATAAATCTAAATCAAGAGTGTTCCAAAGTTTGATGTGCTTTGTGCTATATTTTAATCCAGGAGTGGGTGTTCCATCTCAATTTTCATGAACTCAGTGAATTTAGATCTAAAAGAATTCTATAAATCAGTTAATTATTTTATAGGAGAACAGAGTTTAGACCCAGAAACCGTGACTTCCAGAGTCTCAGCCACTTAGTGGCCAAAGTGGAACTAGAATCCATGGCTCCTGAGAACCGCTGACTTCTCTCCTTTGTGTTGTATTTCTCAACAGAGTCTTTCATATAGTAATTCATTTGACTGTCTCAGTTAAACCTGAGATCAAGGTCTTCCCTGTACCAAAAGTGGGGGGGGGGGGGGGGGGGGGCAGAAATCTTCCCATTTCCTTTCTTTTTCTAGGATAAAAAGGTCCAGGAATGTTTTTCTCTCAAGTATAAATAATCTAGATGATAGAAATAGGTATTGCTTCAGATCTTTCTGAAAGATGTCTATATTAGATGGAGCATTGGGCTAAATGATCCCCAGCATCCCTTGAATCTTTAAAAACTGTGTGGTATTCTGGCTTCTCTTTTTCAGGCTTCATATTTTCCTGATACTACATAAGAGTTGACATTTTAATTAATATATGATTTGTTAAATAAATCAAGGTTATGTTGAGCTGATACCTATATTTTATCTGTGAGTTTTTGTAAAGACTCTAATCTCTGACAAGAATTCAAAGACAGACAAAAATTTAATGAAAATATGGCAAATTTTATCTCTGGCATTTTTGTACAGAACCAAAAATACCTTCTTTAGAGATATATGAAAGGAAAGTGAAGGTTTCTTTTAAAACATGTAATCTCTTAGTTAAAATATTCACTATATTTCATGAATTCTGAGGCGGACAATTTTTCACATTTTCACATCTGAAATTATGATGTATATTATAGCAGTTGTTAGGTATAGTTTAATTGGCAGTATTTTTCCTTCCTTGGTGTTATATAAAATAATACTATATATCATAATCAAATATGATAAAATTGGTAGATTTAAAACGTTTTGAGCTATTCAGAGTCCACATATGTGCATTGTTCATAAACTTAATATCAATACGTTGAATCTGTTTCCTTCCAGTTTACCCTCAGAATTGTTCCTGGGGCTCAAAGCAACTAGTTCATAGATGGCAGGGATTCTATTATTTTGTTTTACATACAGAACATATACAGGAGCTGTGAGGGCCATTATATGCTGATTCTGAGATCCCCCTGGTGTTGTGTTTAAACTATCTCCAGAAATAATTTATGTAAAACTAAATAGCTTGAATTTCATATCCCTTGTGAAGATGCATGCTTTTTTCCGTTAGTCCTGTGGTTCCAGACTGTATCATACATCTGAAATACTAGGTTATGGAAGGTGGCCACAGCCCTGATTTGTCCAATTACAGTATGATCACTCTTTAGATATCATAATGTTGATAGACGGTGGTGATTTTCAGCGCTGATAGCCCCAATGTGTGATGATGCAGCATGAGGTGGACGAGGTGTCACCAGGCTCTCTGCTACAGGAGCAAGAGTGCTGGCAGGTACTGGTGTTCTCTTTGATAACCTTGTGCTGTGGAACTGGCTTCCCAGAACTAACATGGGAAATTGCCCAGAGTGACTAGAGGAGCACTACTGATACCTTGTGGACTCAGCAAGATAGAACTTTCTAATGCATCTGATCTGCATTTTGTTTGCCAACAGTCTCTGAAGTCAAACTTAATCTGCACTTAAATAGATGTCTTAACTGCTGCACTTCCTATAGATAAGAGAATTTAAAATGTGCTTGCTAGCATTTAGCTTCCCAAACACTGTTGTAACTCGCGTTCCCTCGCATTTCCCAGACGAGATGAAATTGGAGACTTTTAACCCGAGTTCTTTTCTCACAGCTGCCATCAACAATGGTGATTAGTTCTAGCATCTGAAAGGGTTATTCACCAGTGGCTGTACTTTTTTGGTTGCAACTTTGTGGTAGGATTTTTAACGCTTTACTACAAACAAACAAACAAACAAAATGAATAAGTTTAGGAAATTATTTTAGTATTAAATACAGAGGCTTCCCCAGGTGGCCCAGTGGTAAAGAATCCTCCTAGTAATGCGGGAGATATGGGTTCAATCTGTGGGTCTGTAAGATTCCTTGGAAAAGGAAATGGCAACCCACTCCAGTATTCCTGCTTGGAAAATCCCATGAACAGAGGAGCCTGGCAGACTATAGTCCATGGGATCACAAAGAGTCAAACACAAGTGAACACACACAGTACACAAACATATTAAATACAGGTTGTCTTATCTGCTCATGGTTTCTTCAAGGAATGAGGGATGCCTCTATAGAATATTGAATTTCCTTCTATGAATTAAAGTCTAAATATATTTATGATTGATACTGATTAGTTAACTAAGAAGTGAAGTAAAGTGAAGTACCTCAGTCGTGTCCGACTCTTTGTGAACCCATGGACTGTAGCCTACCAGGCTCCTCCCTCCATGGGATTCTCCAGGCAAGAATCCTGGAGTAGGTTGCCATTTCCTTCTCCAGGGGATCTTCCCGACCCAGGGATAGAACCTGGGTCTCCCACATTGCAGGCAGACACTGTAACCTCTGAGCAGTTAAGCCACTTACTTTGGGGACATTTAATCTTATTACAAAATAAAATGTATTACAAAGAGATACTTTTGAATCAAGTAAGATTCTTGATGTTGATAGTAACAAGTACTAGTTGTTGTCAGAGTGACAATAACATGTAATTTTACCATCTATACATCCAGTTTTTGCCATACTTGGCAAATATGGCAAGTTTCTGTTGTTACAGACTTCACTTAAAATTAATAGGAACATGAAACCGCTCATCTTTTCTACCTGGAACACATTTTTCTTTTGTTTCTAATGAAGTGGGCCAGATGGAGAACATATCGCCAGGACAGATCATTGATGAACCCATTCGTCCAGTCAACATTCCCAGGAAGGAAAAGGATTTCCAAGGAATGCTGGAATACAAGAAGGAAGATGAGCAAAAACTTGTGAAGAACCTGATTCTGGGCAAGTATTTCCTGTGTGAAGTGTCTTTCTGGTACGTGTCAGTGGTGGGAGAGGTTAGTCACTCACTTATTACATATCCACGCTGGTCTCTTTGGTCAGCCTTGCGTGCTGTGTGCAGTACTGCCACAGCATTCTGACCCCATCATGGCTGTCAGTCACCCTGCAAGGACGCCAGCAAGGACTGCCTGTTAGGGTCACGTGAGGTCTTCTCAGCTCCTGTTGCCTGTTATAATAACCCAGGAAGCTTTTGAAAAGTGTTGATGGATGTTCCCTCCTGAAGACTAATTACATCAGAATGTCTAGAGGAAAGAACCTGGCCATGTCCCTAGTTCTTTTTTTTTTTTTTTTCTGTCTCTCAAGGAATTCTGATGTGTAGCTAGCTGCAGTTGAACACCACTGCCCTAGGCCATTTAAGTCCCTGAATTTCTCTTGTTCCTTACTTCCCTAGGAAGGTATATGGCTAAATACGTCAGGAAAGACAGTTTAATTGTAGGGAAGGAACAGAATTAAGGAAAAGATTCCAGCAGTGGAAAGAGAGGACTGACTGGACAATGGAGATGGGAATAGAAGAAGCCCTTCAGAGCAGCAGAAGGCCTTTGAGTCTGGGTATGAGCCCACTGGCTCTGCAAGAAGACTTTTTAGGGGAGCATGGGAAATAGTTCAGGAGTGTATGCAGCCCATAAGTTGTGAGCTCAAAACACTACAAACCTCTCCTTTCAGCTTTTGCAGAGCATTCCTCCCTCCAGGTGCCTGGGTGGCAACAGTGTGATCGGCAGTGGTTTAATGTTCCTAGAGTTCACGGTGTTAAACTTAGAACTATATGTAGATGCAGGGGCGCTTAGGTTTCAGTGTGATCTTCATTTTGAAAAAGTGGTAAGAAGCCACTGGATTTTAAGCATAGAATTAAAAAAGATTCATCAATTCAATAAACGTTTGGGGCATTCCTACTGTGTGCTAAGCATTTTCTAGGTATTGGGTAGTGAACAGTCTCTATTCTCAAAGAGTTTATATTCCATTGAGTGGGGGGAGGTAGATTAAAAACAAATAAGGGGGTGAGAAAAATAAACAGTGAAGGCAGGTGTGCGAATTTATATAAAGTTGTTAGGAAGGGCCTCTTTGATGAAGTGATCTCCTTTGGACAGAGACCAAAGGAAGTAAGGAAGCAAGTCCTGCTGATAGCTGAGAAAAGAACATTCCAGACAGAAAGCCTTGGGGTAGGCACATGCCTGGCGTCTTCATCCAGCAACAAGGAAGACCCATTTAATGGGGAAGCACAGTGAGCTGGAAAGGCAGCAGGCCAGATCACACAGCCATGGTGAGGATTTCGGGTTTTACAAATGAGTGAGAAGAGAAGCTACTTGGAAGATTTACAGAACAAGAGTGACATGATCTGACTACATTTGCTTATAGAATTACTCTGGTTGTTATGTGGAAAGTGTACTACTGAGGAGCGAGGCGTGAGTCAGGGAGACCAGTTGGGAAGCTCTCACTGGGATCCAGGAGAAGATGGTGGTGGCCTAGACTAGGGGAGCTGGTAGAGAAGTAGCAGGATTATTCTGGACATGTCTTATGTGTAGAGCCAACAGGATTTGTTGATAGATTAGATGTGTGATGTGAGAAAAGGAAAGAAGACAAAGATGATGACAAGGTTTATATCCTGAGAAACTAGAAGGCAGAGACTGCCACTCACTGAGATGGGACAACTCCTGGAAGAGCAGGTTCCATGGGGGATGGGCTTTGTGGGACAGACCTGAGCAGAGATCCGAAAGCCATTTTTTACATGAGCCTAGATTCAAAGGAAAAGTCAGGGCAGAAGATAGACATGTGAAAGTTGTCATTGTGTAAGCAACTAAGAATCTCATGTCCCTACAGTCAAGAAATCCTCTACTCTAAAATATGCTTTTTTAAAAACATGACCTATTTACCCTGAATGATTGAACTGTTACATGAGAACTATGCTTTTATATCTCAAAAAGCGTTCCTTATGAAGACTTTCAAAGTTATGTAAGACTGTTTTTCCTTTTCTTTTTTAGAGCTGAAGCCACGTGGTGTGGCAGTCAATTTGATTCCAGGGTTACCAGCGTATATCCTGTTTATGTGTGTTCGGCATGCTGACTACCTGAATGATGACCAGAAAGTAAGGTCGTTGCTAACATCAACAATTAACAGCATCAAGAAAGTGCTGAAGGTTAGTTCATATTCAGCAGATCTCTCATAATGAATATTAATGCTGACAGGGTCTCTACAGAGGTATTTTTCCATCCTTAGACATGAGCTAAGTTGCCAGTTGTGGCCACATTTTAGTCTTAACTGATACCTTCCATTATAGGAAATATTCATTATGTAATGTGTCCATGTGCTTTCTTTCAAAACAGGGCTCAGATTGAACAATAATCAAAGTTAATTCAATATACTTACATTTAGCTGTGAAGTAAACCAAGTTTCTTCATAGAAATAATCTGCTTTGAGGTCTGTCTTAGAACTAAATTAAAAATACTTAGTGAAGTTCATATATACAGGGAATATGATGCTATAGTTAAAATAGATGTTTAAAATACTTAGTGACTGAAGCAACTTAGCAGCAGCAGCCCATTTATATAAAAAGCTGTCTGATAAAATATTTAAAATTCTCTTCTGACTTTTCTTCCCATTATTCTCCAGCTCACTCCATAATTTTCCTTGTTACCTGAAATGCCTGGTTTCATGTGAGCAGCAACACATAGATACTAATCAGAGAGGAAACACTTGGAAACGGCAGTGAAGTTACATAATAGAACAGAAAGCCCTACATAACTCAGTAATCACTGAGTCACATTGCATAATCATCCTTTTAACAACCTAGAAAAACGGTGAACGTTATTCTTAGTTTTAACCATTTTTCAGTGCACAGTTCTGTGGCATTAAGTACATTCATATTGTTGTATAACCGTCACCATCATCATCTCCAGAACTTTTTCATCTTCCCCAGCTGAAACTGCACGCATTAAACACTCTCCCCTAGCCCCTGGTCATAACTTTTAATGCCAGTTCTCAGTCCCTACTGCACAGATACTCTACTGGTTACATTATGCAGTGGTTACTAAAGTGTGGAGTTTCCAAATACGTTAACATTCAAAAATTGATGAATGTCTTCTGAATGGAGCTCATGTAATTTTTGGTATATTGATGGTATACTGCATTTATTAGACTATGAATTTTACTACTTCTTAAGTTAATGCCTATGAAGACAGCAAAACCAAATCATGACGTTTTCTCCCTCTCATCTTAATTACAAGAAGAAGTTTATCTAATTTGACTAATTATTGTACCAGATTGTTTAAAGATTTAAAATTGAGTAGCTACTTGGGACTTCCCTGGTGGTTAAGACTTCCACTTTCCAATGGTTAAGAGTTCACCTTCCAATGCAGAGGGTGTGGGTTTGATCCCTGGTCAGGGACCAAAGATCCCACATGCCTTGTAGTAGAAAAACTAAAACATAAAACAGAAGCAATATTGTAATGAATTCAATAAAGACTTCAGAAAAAAATAAAATAATTTTAAAAATGTAAAAAGCGTAGATTCTTGAACATAGCACTCTTTTGGAACATCCTTTTTTTAAACTGAAGTACATTTGTCTCGTGTCCTGTTTTGATTTAGAGCTGTTGTGACACGTGGCCCAGGACTGATGAAAAGCCAGACTGTCCAGTGCTCTGCATAGGACTCCCTCTATCCCATGTCTGATTCGCTCCTCAGAAATTGTATCTTAATCACTGACAGGATTTTTAACCTAATCTGGGTTTTAGTGCTTCACAGTGCTTATGATTCTCTTTTGTACCTTTGAGTGAGTGAGTTAAGTTGCTCAGTCGTGTCCGACTCTTTGCGACCCCGTGGACTGTAGCCCACCAGACTCCTCCATCTATGGGATTCTCCAGGCAAGAATACTGGAGTGGGGTGCCATTGCCTTCTCCAGGGGATCTTCCCGACCCAGGGATCGAACCCAGGTCCCCTGCATTGCGGGCAGACACTTTAACTTCTGAGCCACCAGGGAAGCCAGTGGTTTGTACCTTTAGTCCTTTCTTATTCCCTTCAGTAACCCCCAGGGAAGTAAGTTTGGGTAAGCTACTGCTGCTGCTGCTGCTGCTGCTGCTAAGTCACTTCAGTCATGTCCGACTCTGTGCAACCCCATAGACAGCAGCCCACCAGGCTCCCCCGTCCCTGGGATTCTCCAGGCAAGAACACTGGAGTGGGTTGCCATTTCCTTCTCCAATGCATGAAAGTGAAAAGTGAAAGTGAAGCCGCTCAGTTGTGCCTGACTCTTAGCGACCCCATGGACTGCAGCCTACCAGGCTCCTCCGCTCATGGGATTTTCCAGCCAAGAGTACTGGAGTGGGGTGCCATTGCCTTCTCCTTGGATAAGCTAGATTTGGTGAATTGCTTTCTGCCTAAAGGGACTACTAAGCTAATATCAATGGAATGAATGGGTATTACTTTCTAATGGCAAGAAAACAGATGCCAAGCAAGGTACAACTAATGAATTCAGTGGTTGAATTCTGTAGCAGCAACATAAGCCTTTACAACTGTAATGGGATTGATTTTTATAATTGTTATTAACAGTAAGTGAAGGAAATGGGCCTTCTGGTACCTATTGAGTCTTTTCAGGCTTTTGTTTCCATAAGGAAAAAACTAATTTAGGCTTATTCTCTCTTTTAGAAAAGAGGCGATGATTTTGAAACCGTCTCCTTTTGGCTTTCCAACACATGCCGATTTTTGCACTGTTTAAAGCAGTACAGTGGAGAAGAGGTGAGAAAACCTTGGTTACAAAACCAGCACGCTATACTTTATCTGAACTTTTTAAGGAAAAAATTTAAAGCACAAAATGTTTAGTTACTTGTTATTTTAGAAACCTGAATTCAGAAGTGGCTTGACAGCTTATAGGTCTATTTGACATTCATTATTTATGAAACTGACTTGGGAAGTGGCGTAGTTTCTTCGCTCTGAGAGTTTGTGTTATAAGAAAGCATAGCAGAAGTAAAATGAGCATTGGCCATTGAATAGTTATCGCACTGAAACTTTTTGTTAAGATGTGAAAATGGGGTTTTCAAGGATTGATATGTGGAGCTGTTTAAAGAAATGAATCAATTTTAGCTTTCTGTAATACATTAAAAGTGATCATGTTAAAAGATATCTGAAGACTTTTCCAAAAATATATTTTGCTTTTGCTTATAGTGATGTGTTCATCAGTTAGTTGACAGACTTCCTGTTTCAAAACTACATATTTATAATTATTATTTATTGATGGCTACATAGTATATATCAGACAGCACTCACTACATATTATGTTGTTTAATTCTTGCATCTCTTTGAGGTCGGAATTCTAACCCAGTTTTACAGAGGAAGAAACTAAGGCTCAAAGCAGTTCATCACTTTGCCCACGTCCTCTCAGCCATAAGGAGCTGAGCTTGGATTCTGGGTCTGCCCACCTTCAAGAGCTTGTGCCTATAAATGCTGCCCTTCATGCCTCCCCATCCTTTGCTGTCAGGACAGGCAGAGAAGCTGAGCAGTGGCCACTTTCTGAGCACTCACAGGCTTGGAGCAGAAGACTGTCCTGGCAAATGATGGGAAATACAGTATGAATAAGACATGGGCCCTGAGCAGGTGGGACTGACAGACCAGAATCCCCCAGAGGGCCTGTTAACTGTCCTGTCAGTCCCCAGTTCTAGACCATGTTGTCAAGTAAGTTGTAGACAGGCAGATGCTTGAGTGTGGCCAGAATCCATCAAGTAGGCAAAAGTACCTGCCTGTACAGTTGACTTTCCATGTTACCACATATCATTAAAAGATTCCATTCTAAGCTTGGACTGAGAAGCCTGTGTGAATACCATAAAATATAATTAAGGAAAAATTTTTATTTATTCACCAGTCTCTGTAGAAATGACCAGTTTTAAGAAAATTATGTATGTCTTTCAGGTATGGAATTTATAAATAAGACTCTATTTAGTGAACTGAAGTTAAGAAATTGGTATTTTACACAATTTAGTGTTTTGTAGTAAACCAGCTGTTTCATAAGTGAAAACACTCATTAATTTTTTTTTCAAATTGAGTTCCCCTATCTCATTTCATTGACATTGCTAGTGGAAAGGCTTAAATGCTAGACTGCCAAGTTTAGATATTATTCAAATGCTAGTAAGAAGTGGAAGCAGGGATGTGATAGAAACAAACACGCAGAATTTGGGAAGGATTATCCTGGCACTTATGCGGAGGTTGGATGGGAACTCTTAGGAGAAAGGTAAAAAAGAGCATGAGGATGTTGATCAGATGAGAGAGTTAAACAGACAGGAGACATTTTATTTCATGTATGTCATTAATTCTGCATTATGGCTCTAGGGCTTTATGAAACACAACACCTCTCGCCAGAATGAACACTGCCTCACCAATTTTGATTTGGCTGAGTACCGGCAGGTGCTCAGTGACTTGGCAATTCAGATCTACCAGCAGCTCGTGCGGGTGTTAGAGAACATCCTTCAGCCCATGATCGGTAAGCCCAGGGCACTGCTGACATCCAGGTCTGTCTTGTGGCACATGTGTCAGAGCATGTATTCATGTGGAGAAGGTAAAGTAGTGAGACTCAGTCTCAAAAGTAGCTGAGGAATCTCAGAACCGCAGCCATGCCTAACTGGGGCACATCAGAATCCCTGCTTCTACATGATGGAAATGGCAGGATCTATTAATAGTTTCCCTCTCTAATGTGTAATGCCTCTCTTTTAAGATTGGGTCATGCTTTATATCCAGCAACAGACCTCAGACCTTGTCCAGTTTTCAAAAACAAAAATACTTGAAACTTTCATCAAGGGCACTACTGCAGAGAACTTTCTAGGGACCGAACTAAAACTAAAGAGACTGAGAAGGGTTTGCAGTTTACCTGATAGGCTATAGTAACAGGGCTGGAAAGGTACCATGGCAACAAGAACAGGTCTCAGACACTCCATGCTGACTTGTTCATCTCATGGCCCCTGTAGAATCATTAAAGGCAATTTGGTTTAAAGTTGCAGTTTCTCTTGGATGAGCAGCTGATCAGTGTGTATGTCTATGTATATGAGATTCCATATACCTCTCTTTATTTGTGTGTACTCACTCTGGGTATGTATGTACATATCATGCTACCTGTATTCCTTTGGAAAGTATAGCAGGTGTGAAATTGGAATTAGAGGGCATGTAAAAATTGCAGGCTGCTGATTTTGTGCGAAGCTGTTGAGGGAAGCTCAGGGCAAGGAAGGGCCCAGCTCTCCAGCCCCATGTGACTGCCCTCTCCCAAGGCCACTGCCTGGTCTCCTGCTTTCCTTACTACTTGATTTGTTTGCTTCTGAGGCTTGATACTACTGGAGAATACTTATCTTTTCCCTAATTGCCTCTCTCTTAAAAACCTCTCTCTCAAAAATCCTCCCAAGAAACTTTACACATGTGCTATTAAGACTGCTGCTGCTGCTGCTAAATCACTTCAGTAGTGTCCGACTCTGTGTGACCCCATAGATGGCAGCCCACCAGGCTCCTCTGTCCCTAGGAATCTCCAGGCAAGAACACTGGAGTGGGTTGCCATTTCCTTCTCCAATGCATGAAAGTGAAAAGTGAAAGTGAAGTCGCTCAGTCATGCCCAGCTCTAGCGACCCCATGGACTGCAGCCCACCAGCTCCTCCGTCCATGGGATTTTCCAGGCAAAAGTACTGGAGTGGGGTGCCATTGCCTTCTCCAGCTTTTAAGACTACTGTTTCATATTTTAGAAAATAATCCATTAAAATTTCATGGTAAAATTTTTCATTTAAGGATAATTATTTCATTAAGTTTAAAATCCAGATGCCTTTTTACTTGTAGTTCCTTTCCCCTCTATTTTGATGCTCAAATCATTTTCCTAAATTGTGTGTGTGTGTGTGTGTGTGTGTGTGTGTGTGTGTGTGTGTGTGTGCCCGTGTGCATGTGCGTGTGTTTCCATCAGAATCTTCTCTGACGTATGAACTTCTCCCTTAGTCTCCGGAATGTTGGAGCATGAAACCATTCAGGGTGTCTCTGGGGTGAAGCCCACAGGGCTAAGAAAGCGAACCTCCAGCATCGCTGACGAGGGCACCTATACACTGGACTCCATCCTGCGGCAGCTCAACTCCTTCCACTCGGTCATGTGTCAGCACGGCATGGACCCCGAATTGATCAAGCAGGTGGTCAAGCAGATGTTCTACATCGTGGGGGCCGTCACCCTGAACAACCTCCTCTTGCGGAAGGACATGTGCTCCTGGAGTAAAGGCATGCAGATCAGGTGAGCGAACTCCAACATCCGTCATGGCCTTCTCGGGCTGCCTAACTGTGTGCTGGGCTGCACGTGAGGCCCGGGCACCTGACGCCTGAAACCCTCCAGGTGAGCAGTAAGGGCAGAGCGGGCATGGAGCCGCTTCCTCCTGCCTGACTGAACTTCCTCCACTGTCATTCGTGGTTGCTCCCAGTGTGCCTTCAGCCGCTGCTTGTTGGAACCTGGCTCCATGTAAAATTTACTCGTTTGAGAGAGTAAATCTTTTACTGATGTTTGAAGTATGCTGATGCTTACTGATGCTTCTCAGTTTTAAGAAAAGCTCCACTCAGTTTTGTCCAACTGCTCCTTAGCATTACCTTATTAACATAATAGAATTATTTTTTGGCAAATAATTTATTTTAAAACAGCTAGAAAATTCACTAAGAGAGGGGGAAAGTATTTCTCCTATAAAAGTCTATAGTTACTCAATCTTAGGAAATTTGACCTTCTTTCCAAATTTTCCGTTCTGACTCATGTTCACTGTAGACAGCAGTCAGAAAGTCATGCCTGCCACTCAAGTCATTGAATTTATTTCTCTGCAAGCTCTGTTTATACCTGCGAAGCCCCTCTTTGCCTGATTACTCAGTCCTGACTGTGGATGCATTTATCTGACTCCTGTTTTGCAGACCACTGTCACTTGATTGGCCACCTCTGAAAACCTCAGCATCTGTGTAGTTTCTGTGTCTCTCTCCATATTTTCTGTTTGCCTGTTCCTCTGCCCCCACTTGCCCTTCTTGCCTACATCCCTAAACTTCCTCAGGCCACCACCTCCATCATCCAGGCTCTTCTCTGAAAAGGGTCAGAGCACAGAGTCTAGGTGGGGATCTTAATATATCCACTAGCTTGGAGTTTGACATAGAAACAGAGAGTAATTAAAAGATTATCAATTCTCTCCTCTCAAGTTGTAAAAAGCTGGAAGATGTTCTCTGCTCTGCCGTTTAATAAGGATACAACCATACTATGCATTCTGTTTTTTTTTTTTAAGCACACCTTATTTTATAACTTGCTATTATGGCTTCATTTCTGTCTTCCATTAAAGAGAATTATAGTCTCTAGAATAATACTCACTCAAATAATTATGATTATAAACCTGATTATTTATAGTGATAAATTTTTAAGCACAGCCAATGATTTAAAAAACAGAATTCAACCGAAATTCCTAACAAAGCCATGCACAGAAAAATTAAGACATGATAACATTCGGTAAATTTGCATCCCCCTCAACCCTTTTTTGACATAGGTACAATGTCAGTCAACTAGAAGAATGGCTGCGTGACAAGAATTTGATGAACAGTGGGGCTAAGGAAACCCTGGAGCCTCTCATTCAGGCTGCTCAGCTTTTGCAAGTGAAAAAGAAAACAGATGATGATGCAGAAGCCATTTGTTCCATGTGCAACGCTTTAACTACCGCCCAGGTAAGGCAACTTTCCCTATTATAAAATTCATCAGAGGTAACGTTTAGGGAAGTCACGAAGGCTTCTAGCTATTGCTCTTGTCTCTGAGCTAACTTCATCTGTGTCAGAGATGATATATATCAATACTGTAGATCTTGAAGACAGGTGATTTTACCACAAAGTCTATTTCAGTATTGTCACACTCATGCACATACAACATTCAGTAAATATTTATCCATTCTCTACACTGTTCTGTGTAACGTTCCAGCCACTCAGATAAAACCAGGAACAAGGCAAAGTTTCTGTTTTTATGGAGTATACATTCTATACATCCTATGGATCTTGAACTCCAAAGAGTCTTGTATATTATTTGATAATTGAATGATTTTTTAGACTTATCTATTTAAGACAGATAATTCTTTTTTAATTGAAATGTAGTTGATGTATAATATGATGTTAGTCTCAGGTATACTACTCAATGGTTTGACATTTGTATACATTATGAAATGATAACCATGATAAGTCTAGCAACCATATGTCCCCATATAAGATTATTATAATATTATCAACCATATTCCCTATATTATAGATTATATCCTCATGCTTTATTTACTTTATAACTAGAGGTTTGTACCTCTTAATCCCTTCATCTATTTTGAACACCCCATGTCCCTCCCCTCTGGCAACCAACTGTTTGTTCTCAGTATCACTTAAGTTGGCCCAGAGGTCTCTTAAAACCATCCTTATTTCTTTTCATTCTTTTTCTGTAAAGTTTCAGTGATTTCAGTGATCCATCTCACATTCACTCCCTTGTATCATTAAGTCTACTGTTGATGCCTTCCAGTGTCTTTTTAAATTTCAGTTATTGTATTATTCAGCTTTTTCTGGTTCTGTATATTTTCTAACTCTTGGTGAATTCATCCTTACTTCCCCTGAGTGCAGTGAGCATCTTTATGATCATAACATTGTACTCTTTATCAGGTAGATTGCTCATCTCCACTTTATTTAGTGTTTCTGAGGTTGTATCTCATCCTTTTGGTTGAAACGTATTCCTGTCTTCTCATTTTTCCCCCTTTTTTTTTCTCTATGCATTAAGTGAGCTGGTTACATTTCCCAGTCTTAAAGAAGTGGCCTTATGTAGGAAGCATCCTGTGGGGCTCAGCAGCAGGTTGCCCTCTGGTTGCTAGAGCTCGGTGCCCAGGGGTACCTCCTGTGTGGCTGTGTAGGCCCTTATGTTGTGACGAGGCCACAGTGGTTCTACTGTGGGCTTCCTAGTGGACAGGGTTGGCCCCTGGCCTAGTCAGCTGCCCCACCCTGCTCCCTTTGGTTTCTGCTGCCCCGTGTTTTGGTGGGACCAGCTCCTAGCACAGCTGGCCACAGGGCTAGGGAAACCCAGTGCTGGTGCTAGGCCCTTGGTAGGTGGTTAAGCTCTAAGCACTAATAAGCTAGCCAGAGGACTCCAGATGTTGCTGAGGTAATTAATCATTCAGGGAAAGTCATGAATTTAAGGCATTGAAAAGATGGGAAGGGCATTGGAGGACAGTGGGCACAGCATCAGGCAAGGCACAGGCATAAACATGCCCACTTTTCTTTTCTTTTGCCCAGTTATTTTTGTGCTGACTTTTGGATTTTTTTAAAAGGTTCATCACTTATCTCAAAACATAGAAATCTTACCTAGGCCTTACACATAGAATATATATAGAAAGTGATTAGCTGAATACTCAGGACACTAATAACTGTTGTTACTTTGAGAGAATGAGAGTGGGAGTACTTTTACTTTTCAGGATTTTTCAAATTTATATTGCTTCTTAAAATGTACAGATATTATATTAATACACTCTTATTGTAAAAATTTAAATAATAAAGGTAAATGTGCCTTCAGAACAGCTCCCTATCCCATCTTGTCCTAACCAAGCCCTGAGTAGAATTGAAAGCAATAGGCAAAGATCCTTTTCTTTTTCCCGATTAGAGGTACCTGGAATGTATGTATTTGATAATATGGTAAAAATTTTGATCATTTTATTTCTCCCAGATTGTCAAAGTGTTGAATTTGTATACACCAGTTAATGAGTTTGAAGAAAGAGTTTCTGTGTCATTTATTCGTACTATACAGGTAAGATCTTCCAGGCTTCCTTTTGTTTCAGTTTACCAACACAGTCATTTGGATGGAAATTTTATAATTTATTGAAGGATAATGCAGTTTTTGTTATATTATTGTATCATTTTCATAGTGCATTAATTTTTTGATAATTACATATTGGGGAAATGAAGTGATTTTAAAACGAATATAAACATTTGTCATTCATTGAGGGTTTTTGGTAGAATTTTGTCTAAAAAAATAAGTTTAGATTCAAAGATTGATGTTCTGGTTTGTTTGTTTGTTTTCTCAGATGCGTTTACGAGACAGGAAAGACTCTCCTCAACTACTCATGGATGCAAAACACATCTTTCCTGTCACCTTTCCTTTTAACCCCTCTTCCCTTGCGCTGGAAACCATCCAGATTCCAGCCAGCCTGGGCCTGGGATTCATATCACGGGTCTGAAAGTGATATCAAGGCAAATATTGACAATACATTTCTTGCCTGAAATAAGGACCCATTATTTCAAATGAGCTACTGAAAACACATTTTAAAAGATAGTACTTATCTCCCAAATAAGGGATTATTGACTAGAACTGCCCCTAGAATACTTTTCATCATCTTGGAAAGAAAGATAGGTTCCTTTGTGCCGTGTTACCTTCATAACAACACTTGTCCTTGGTCAGTTAGGTGTCTGCCATTGACGTGCAGGTGAATGATGGAAGAAACGGAAAAAAATGTATCTTCAGCTGCCAGCATTTATTTTAAATCCTTATCACTGCATCTAAATGATATAAAAAACCTGAATTCCAGATATGAATATGAGCTGTTGTTAAGAAGGCACCATCAAGGAACCTCCTGTGTGCTAACCAGAAGAACTGAAAGAAAAATCACCACCGAGTACATATCATACCAGCTTAGGAATCAATTATGTTGATAATGTCAAACTGGAACAAACAAATAAACTGACATTATGTAAAGTAACTGGATAAGTAGCTCCCTTCTATGTGTCACTATGATGTAGAGATATTAAGGGAATGTTGGTTTGCTTAGAGCATGGAAGTCCATTTGTACTGTAGTTTACTGAGCATTTTAAATTGCTGCTACATACTATGTTCTTTAAAATGTAAGCGATATTCATATTAGGCACTACAAAAATAAGCTTCTCTTTTATCAACTCTGTTTACAGTCCAATCAGATTAGTTTTAACTGGATTACATGCACATATCTACAGACTGACCTGCACAAGTAGCAGACACTGGGAAGTCATGTAGTAATATGACACAACATTTGACATTTAGGGATAGGACTAGGCGAAGTGGTCATTGTTGATGTCATTTATTCAGAATGTGTTAAACTGATGTGCTCACTAACTTTCCCTGGGTGATATCACATCAGGGTACAGTGTTCTGTGAAGTGACTTGTTTTTGGTTACCAGATCTGATTCCTGCAGTGCGTATTATCAACCCTGACAGGTTTTCTTTCTTCTTAATTTATTAAGGATTAATCTCAGTATCTAGAGAGGATTGTCAGAATATTCATGATTCAGGTCTTGAAATCTTGATTCTTTTATAAATTATGCAAAAGAAAGTATATAATAAATAATTGATTCCATTTTTTAGGCTTTGCAACTTCTATAAATGTTCTCAGTACCACTAGATATTTTAAAGAGCATCATATTAGAAATACTTTGACCTATATAAAAACATAAGGAGATTGCTGAATTTTACAGAGGACTTGGTTTAATAAGACCCAGATTCCAAAAGTTTTCATTCTGACATTCTAAGTAAACATATTCTCCATTTGTCCCACAAATCTTAAACAATAAATGTTTCAGATTGTACAAAAGCAAATTCTTAGCTTTCACTAGAAACTCTGGTTCAGAATTACAATCATAGATTTGTATAAATTAACTGTTACATAATCTATAAAATATGTGCAATATTATTAATGGAAGTAAAACATTTTCAAATCAGTGACAAAGATTGTTATTAAAAGATAAATACTGTCTGTTAACTTATTTGAGCCTCAAATTCCTCATTTATACAGTAAGAGTGTTAGCCGGTTCCTAAGATCTCTTCCACTTCTGAAGTTCTCTCCTTGGAGTGCTTGGACCACAGAGAAGTGAGCTGCAGGTATTCGGTAAGGTTAGCCTAGTGTTTGGAGCACATCAGTTTTGAGGGATTAATAAAATGTAAAATCATAGGTTTATGAAGCTATAATTTTCCTTATATGTGCATGATTTACATTCATGCTTTTAGAAATTTAGTTCCAGTAATTTTTATTGAATTGTGTACTGCTGTATTCAGATTGGATATATTTATTCATTTGCACAATCAAGCAAAAATGCTACTTCAGACTCTCTCAATTTTCCTGGATTGTCAATGTGGTTTTCAATAACTTTTGAAACCACCTAGTTAGTACTGAATGTGTCAGAGTCTAAGAACATAGATGGGACTTGGGCGGGAGAGACGTCCCCTCAAATGCCACTGTGATTGTAGGCTCCCCTACCGAAACCCGGAAATCCTCCCAGGCCCTTTCCCAGGTTAGTCCTGTGTGGCATATTCCATGCACACCCTGAGTCATGTCGGATCTTCAGGCTCATGCACTAGCTTCCGCTGCCACTGCAGCCCTTGTCTTTCCCACAGACAGCTTGTATCTCTCTCTCTCTCCTGTCTCCCCTCTTTCTGCTACAGAGAGCCTCTGTTCTACACCCAAGCCACAGGCTCTCCTGTTCAGGGATGGCCGCACAAAGATTATGCCATTTCAGGGCTCCAGCTTCCTCCAGGGCCTATCCAGAACTCCAGATGGGGCTCTGAATTAATTTCTTAGTGGCCTGAAGATCTTTAGTCACAACAGAAATACCTTACAACCACAGAACTCCAAATCCTGGTAAGTCATTCTGTGTCCTAATTTCTTGGAGATTCAACAGTATTCTGCTGACTATGGGTATCCTTGGCCTCTCTGAGGGCTTCTCACCTTTCCCTCTGTCCATTCACACTTTATTACCCAACCTCAGAGAAACCTCTGCCGGCCCTCCCCACCATCCACCCACTCACTTATCCATTCATTCTTTCCCTTCCTTCAGCCATGTCAGGTACCCCCTCAGCTGTCTACTCACCTGCCCTGACTATGTTGAAGGCTGTGGGTGGAGTCAGTCTTCAGTTGTTCCGCCGACCTGCCTGAGGACTTCCCTTCAGGCCAGTTTTTACATGAGTTCTTATTGCTCTCACTTCCCTGCAGTACCTCTTAGCATTACCACTAATACACTAGTTCATACTTCCAGCATGACACACTATAGGAACTCAAAGAAAGAGTTCTTTGAGAAAACAATTCCCCGTCTCAATAGCCACTTCTCGATAGTCTCTTCCCCCACTCACCTTACACGGAGACTGAGCTCACACCTTGGAAAGCAAACCTGAAAACTCAGAAGCAGTTTCCCTTGTACCTTCTCTCAGGTTAAGGGTTTGCTCTGCCTGAGAGAAACTATAATGAAAGGGAAAGATGAGCATGGGGTAAAATCCATGACACGTAGCTTCCAAAGTTGTGAAAATTCCCCATGCACCTGACACTTCTTTCCTCGATTGCAAAAGTGTAAAAATATGTATTCCAAAGCCAACTGGGAGGAGATTTGGGGATTTGGGTCAGTTTGTCTTGTTTGCTTTATTTCATTCCTTTCAATGGATAATTGAAAGTTGCCTCTTTCTGAGTAAGTGATTATGTATAATATAGATCAAAGCTTTTAGTAACACAGTTTAATAATTTATTTGATTAGAATTTCAGTGTAGTGGTGGTTGTGAGAAATGTCTTCCCTGGTAACCCTAGGTGAAGGGGCGCTTGGCACCATCCTGAGATGTCTCATATTCTCTCCCACACATACAGAGTCTTCAGTAACTTCAACTGTTTAACATAAAACAAAGGAAAAAGGTCACCCTTGAAGGTGGCCCTTCAGCCCTCCTAGTGAAAGGGCGTGTAGAAACAGCACCTTGTGTCTGGCCAGGCTTCACTCCAGCTCACGTGCCCTGGTACCTCATTGTGTCCTCACAGCAGCCCTGGAAGGTAGGAGGGTTGCTACTGCCATCCTTGTGTGTATCAAAACTTGAGACAGAGATAAGGCCAGTGAGTTGCCTAACTAAGGCCGCCTAGGTTGCCTAAGCTGTGCCATCATTCCACACTCAGCAGTGGCAGCGAGAGCACCTGTGGGGCAGGAGACTTGAGAAAGTCCCCAGGTTCCATTTTGTTCCTCCTGGTACCCGTGGGCTGCCCTGGCACAGCACAAGCTGCTCTTTTTCTCTGTCAGAGTTGGCTCCTGCCCTACGGGAGGTGAATAGACACTGAGAACCAAGTTCTTGGTGCTGATCACAGGGGCTGCCTTGTGCTTCCTCATAGTTACCCACTATAACTGGGCTTCCCTTGTGGCCCAGCTGGTAAAGAATCTGCCTGCAATGCGGGGAGACCTGGTTTGGGTAGATCCCCTGGATAAGGGAAAGGGTACCCACTCCAGTATTCTGGCCTGGAGAATTCCATGGACTGTATAGTCCATGGGGTTGCAAAAAGTCGGACCTGACTGAGTGACTTTCACTTTCACCAACTGTAACTAGGTTTGGCTTTTGTAATAGATCAGTGCCCCACCCCAACCCCCCCGGAGGGTGCAGGACTCTGCTTTGGTCATTATTTAGTAGCAGGCTGTCCCAGCCTGACAGGAAATGGAGAGAGCCTCCCGATAGTTAAAAAGAAGGTCACTGTCAACACACAGCCCTCAACGTCACTATGAGAGCCACCAGGTAAGCTAGCTGAGCAGCCTGGAGAGAACCCGTGGGGACAGGCCAAGTTCCTGGGTCCCTTCTGAGGGCTGTCTACCAGGCAGGCCATACACAAGTCTTTGTGTGTTTGAATATGGCAGTATGTGCATGCTGCCAGTGTTGGCTTTGGAGCCAAGAGGTTAGGGAGGCACTGTGCATGCATAAGGGCATTGATTTCTTCTCAGGCTGTGCTGTGAGCGCCACCTTAACCCCCACTCCCTTCCCTCCTAGAGCTGCCTTAAGTTCTCTGGAACTCCTCCTCTGTAAGGGGAAGTCTTGCCTGGAAAGGTATCTTGCCCTGTTTCTCAAGGTGTGTGGGTGTGGGTGGGCGGGGCCTCCTTTCTTCCTTCCCATTCTGCATGACTCTCCCTTCCCTTCTGTTCCTTCTTCCTTTGCTCTCACTTCCAAACAGGTATTGGAACTCTGAGGCAGCAACAACCTCAGAGCCAATGAAATGTAATCTTAGAGAGTGTTTCCTGAGTTTGGGGGGCTCTGTGTTACAAGTAAGCAAATGAACATATGAAAGAAATATAGAGATAATTTAGATTCTTGGTAATTCTTAAATGGCTTGTTTCCCACTGAACTGACATTTTCTTAGGCTAAAGGCTATAAATGTAAAACCTTTCATGGACATTCATTAAAATTTTTTTAAGAACTCTTTACCCATATCAAAACTGGAGTAAAAATAGGAAACAGTGCTATAATTCTAATTTGTTGTATTACCCTAAATTAAGTCAAACTGAGATTACAATAGATGTCTCAATAGATCAGAAACTGGAAAGCACTATGTAAAATATCTGCCAAAATACATTTTATACATTTTTTATTTTATAATTTGGTCTAGTTAAAATGCTCATTAGCTCAATTCAATGGATGTTACTAGATTCATTGTCTAAATATGAATACCATTTCCTTAGTATTGTAATGTTGCTTGAAATATTTGACAGAAAACATTTCTTTTTAGAAAAATGTTTTTTGAAGTTTGTATGTACAATTCAATGCTTAGCAGGTCAGTATACATTTTCATGACATTTTTCAGAGTCAATAGTTTTAAATATCTTATTGTTATTATGTGTTATAAAAACTTAGCCTACATTTCAGGCTCTCTACAACACTTGAGCCATTTAATTTTTCCAACATATGCTGAATTTTTCTTTCAAATGTGGATATATGTGTTATAATTTATGATCCTAATTGTGAATTTTTGTGGAACCCAGGAGTTATGTTGATTTTCTTGTATCCTTGGAGAATTTAAGTTGCTCTAACAGTGTTGCATAGAAATGAGCTTGTGACATTTAATATATTATATTTTAACTACTAACTTCAATTGTCAACTTACTGTGAAATGGATAACTACCATGGCATTGAACATTGCAGTTTTTCTTTTTCCTTGTTGGTCTAGAAAAGGAATTCTACTTTGACCTACATGGAAAAACATGATCTAGTTAATCTTTGAAAAGTTCTTAGGTGAAATATTCCTCCATGAAAAAGGAAGCAAAAGTGCTGAGAAGTGAAAGGCATTATCAAACAACACTAGTTTTAAACTAAACCCACTCCAGCATATCTCACGTGAAATTTTTAAAAATAAGTTAATAATGCACCTCATGTCAACAAAAGCCTTTGAAACATGGGTTTTCACTAGATATGACCTAGTGCTAAGATGAAAACCAAAACAATATCAGATAGACATTTATGCTCTAAATTTGTAGTTGTCTGATGTTGTACTTAGTAAATATGTGTCATTAATGCTGTATTCTCCTAGCTATTAAAGGAAATTGTTCAAATAAAGATATGGATGTAAAGGATTTTTCTTAGTGTCATAAATAAGACCACATCACATACACCAACATAGATCACATTTGTGGCCATGAAACACACCTTTAAAATTTAAAAGACTAACACTAAAACTCAATGACAGAAAGACAGCTGGAAAATCCTGAATATATGGAGATTAAACAACTTCTAAATAAAACATGGGTCAAAGAAGAAATCTAGAGAAATTTTAAAATATTCTGAATTAAATATTAGTGAAAATACAGGTTAAAAATAAATTATATACAAAAACAGAAACAGACGCATAGACAAAGAAAACAAACTTCAAAGAATGAAAAATTTCTGTTTCAGTTCAATTCAGTCGCTCAGTCATGTTCAACTCTTCATGATCCCGTGAACCACAGCATGCCAGGCCTCCCTGTCCATCATCAGCTCCAGGAGTTCACTCAAACTCATGTCCATTGAGTCAGTGATGCCATCCAACCATCTCATCCTCTGTCGTCCCCTTCTCCTCTTGCCTTCAGTCTTCCCAGCATCAGGGTCTTTTCACATGAGTCCGTTCTTTGCATCAGGTGGCCAAGTATTGGAGTTTCAGCCTCAGCATCAGTACTTCCAATGAACACCCAGGACTGATCTTTAGGATGTACTGGTTGGATCTCCTTACAGTCCAATGGACTCTCAAGAGTCTTCTCCAACACCACAGTTCAAAAGCATCAATTCTTTGGTGCTCAGCTTTCTTTATAGTCCAACTCTCACATCCATACATGACCACTGGAAAAACCATAGNATTCCAGCAAAAAAAGAAATCTGCCTCTGTTTCATTGAATATGCCGCCTTGACTGTGTGGATCATAATAAACTGTAGAAAGCTCTTAAAGAAATGGGAATACCAGACCATCTTACTTGTCTCCTGAGAAACCTGTATGCGGGTCAAGAAGCAACAGTTAGAACTCTGTATGAAACAAATGACTGGCTCAATATTGAGAAAGGAGTATGCCAGGGCTGTCTGCTATCACTCTTTTTGTTTAATCTATATGCTGAGCAAATCATAAGAAATGCTGGGCTGGATCAATTACAAGCTGGAAACAATATAGGTGGCAGAAACATCAACAACCACAAATATACAAATGATACCACTCTAATTCCAGAAAGGGAAGAGGAACTAAAGAGCTCTTGATGAGGGTGAAGGAGAGTGACAGAGTTGGCTTAAAACTAACATTAAAAAAATAATAGTAAGAGCATTGCATCCAGTCCCATTATTTCATGGTGAATAGAGGGGGATAAGGTGAGAGCAGAAACAGGTTTCCTCTTCTTGGGCTCTAAAATCACTGAGAATGGTTGACTTCAGCCATGAAATCAGAAGACTTTCGCTTAAGACAGGAAAGCTATGACAAACCTGGACAACGTTGAAAATAAGAGACATTACTCTGCTAACAAAGGTCTGTATGGTCAAGGTTATGGTCTTCCCAGTGGTCAGGTATAGTTTTAAGAGCTGGACTTAAAGAAGGCAGAGTGCCAAAGAATTGACGCCTTTGAACTGTGGTGCTGGAGAAGACTCCTGAGAATCCCTTGAATAGCAAGGAAATCAAACCTGTCAATCTTAAGGGAAATCAACCCTGGATGTTAATTGGAAGGACTGCTGCTGAAGCTGAAAGTCTAGTATTTTGGTCATCTGATGCGAATCACTGACTCAGTGGAAAAGTCCCTGAATGTGGGAAATATGGAGGGGAGAAGGAGAAGGGGTGTCAGAAGTTGAGAAGGCTGGATGGCATCACTGACGTAATGGACATGAACTTGGGCAAACTTCTGAAGATGGTGAGGGACATAGAGGCCTGAGGTGCTGCAGTCTACGGGGTCGCAAAGAGTTGGACATGACTGAATAACAATGAGTACTACAGAAGCCCCAGAGAAGTCTTAAAGCATTTGTATATTTGAGATGTGTATAAGAGACAGGCCTCGACGTACCCCTTTTCCTATTTGGAACCAGTCTGTTGTTCCATGTCCAGTTCTAACTGTTGCTTCCTGACCTGCATACAGATTTCTCAAGAGGCAGGTCAGGTGGTCTGGCATTCCCATCTCTTTCAGAAGTTTCCACAGTTTATTGTGATCCACACAGTCAAAGGCTTTGGCATAGTCAATAAAGCAGAAATAGATGTTTTTCCGGAACTCTCTTGCTTTTTCCATGATCCAGCAGATCTATCAAAATTCTTCTATGCTGTATTGCTCCTGTGTGACATTTAATTTAGGTATGCAAAAGAACATACTGATATGAAAGCCTGGGAGACTGTGTAGACTCTTTAGAGTTTTAAATTTTATTATTATTAATTTTTTGGTCCTGCCACATAGCATGTACGATGAGAGTTTCTTTGGACGAATGTGGCTTTTTTCCTCTGCAATAAAGAAAAGGAAAAAACCATGTTGAGTTTTATAAAGTGATCCTTTGAAGGACTGATTTCCTAGAGAGAGACAGTCAACAGTTTGTCAGCTGTGTTGACCGATGGACTGAGGCCCATGAGACAGAGAGAAAGAGAGAGAGTGAGTGTGTGTTCATCTTTGGGGCAGGGGAGGGTGTACTGGAGTGGGGACAAGAAAAATGTAAATGATGCTCTTTTTTTGTCAGCTATTCCTTAGTGGCCCAAAATGTTTTGAAATGGAATAGAAGAATCGAACAGATGGCAGCATCAAAGAAATGGATGGAGCTGGTGTTCTAGGTCAGGGGTCCCCAGCTTCCAGGGTGTGGACTCATACCTCCTGTCAGATCAGCAGCGGCATTAGATTGGAAATAAAATGCACAATAAGTGTAATGCTCTTGAGTCATCCTAAAACCATTACCCCTAGCCCCCCAGTCCATGGAAAAATTGTTTTTCATGAAACTGGTCCTTGTGCCAAAAGGGTTGGGGACCGCTGATCTAGGCAGTCGTTAAAATATAAAATGTTCTAATTTTCCTGAAAATAGAGGGATAGGCAACTTAAAATGGTTTATTTATTTTTTCTGAGTGGTTTATTCTTTCCTACTGGATAGGATGTGAAGTGTATTGAGAAGTTAGATAATGCTTATATTCAACCATTTTATTGGTTACCAGAAATGGCTCAGTAGGTGGGTGATTAAATTCAGGGTTTTAAGAATTTACAAATAAAATGGTCCTTTCTTCTGAAAAATGTGTTTATGACTACTAGGTTAATGGAAACTCAAACTTCTTTGAATATTTGTTTGACTCTTTCCATAAGTATTTACTGATGTGTTATGTTCAAGTAGAGAAAGGCATATGTTTTAAAATGGCAGATGTTATAATAAACATTACTTTTTAAATGTATGAAAAGCTAAATTTGAGAGAGAAGGAGATCTTTTGTCCACTTCTCTTCTAGGCAAATTTGATTTGGGAGGGCTGGGATATAAATGTTAGATCAGGGTAATACTGGGTGTGTACTCAGAAAATCTAGAGTCTTTCTCATCCCTGCCAATGGATAGCTGATTGGGAGAAGTAGATGATTTGCTTAATATTTGAGGCTCAAATTAAATAACAAATGAGGCATTATCCTGCAGTGGATGGCGAGGGCATGCATATAGGCACCCTACCAATCTGAAATACAATGGATGTTGGATGGCATGGATTTGAACTGTGTGGGTTTGGTTACATGTGTGTCTTTTTCAGTAAATATAGTACCTGTATTTTTATTTTGCTGGTCTTTGAATTTGCTAAGTATGAGGAAAATTATGTGTTCAATTAGAGATCATAATATGAATCAAAGGAACCCGGGTTTGAGTCCTGTTTATATTCAAACTGTTTCAGCTTCCTGCCTCTGGGTGAATCCTTTATCAATTCTTTTGTTTTTGAGGCAGACATAGTAGTACGCTGAGTTTTGATGGTGCAGGGGATTAAGGGGGTCATCACCCCTAACTCTTGCATTGTTCAAGGGTTAGCTGTGTGCTCAAATTATTTTAACTATGTATTCCTTGCCTCCTGCAGAAGGAAATCCAGCAGAGGACACTGGGATGATTGTCACCTTGCACAGAAAGAGTAGAATGTAATTACGCGCCCTTCAGAGAACTGGAACTCTTCAGTCTCTGAAGTCACAGCTTGCTGGGCTTGGGTCTAAAATGAGGGACATGGGCTAGTCCTGAAAGGGCATTCCGGGGAGTTTAGGCGAAACCACATTCATGCTTCAGGAGGATTAAAGCAACAGAAAAAGGTGACTGTTGTCACAGTGTAAAGAGAATACAGAGAAGCCCAAGGTAAGAGAGTGAACAGTGAAAGGGTTATGCAGGAATGCTTAATGGAGAGCTGAATTCTGAACGAGATTTGGAAGAAGGAAAGTAGGAACTAGTGGGTTCATGGTAGGAAGCAGCTCCACTGAAATCCCTGAAGGTGGCTGAGTTCAAGAAGTAGCTAGTAGACCAGAGATGATGGAATGTGTGAAAGTGAAAGTGTTAGTTGTTCAGCTGTGTCTGACTGTTTGCAAGCCCATGGACTGTAGCCTGCCAGGCTCCTCTGTCGATGTGATTCTCCAGGCAAGAATACTGGAGTGGGCAGCCATTCCCTTCTCCAGGGGATCTTCCCGACCCGGGGTTTGATCTCCGGTCTCCTGCATTGCAGGTGGATTCTTTACAGTGTGAGCCCCCCGGGAAGCCCAGAGATAATGGGAGAGAAGCTGAAAGGCCAGACTAAGGAGATTCAGATGAGAATTAGGGACCAGTGGGGAGTTTTTGAGCGAGGACATGGCATGATGGAATTGATGTTTGGGGAAGGTCATTCTACAGGCCAGCATCTCTGTGCAGGCTGAGTAGAGAGAGAGGGCTGGAGAATCAGGTAGGAGGCTGTTGAAGGCGTGTGGTAACAGGGTTGATGGAGGCTGTGGAATCATAGAAGGAAACAAGTGGGTAGATCTGAGAGATAGTGGAGTATACGTGACGGATTATTTCTGTTTTTAGTTAGCCTGTTTGTGACCATTTGTTCTGCTTCCTATTCTTATGGAGCCAGTTTTGAAGAAATAATATTGCTGGATTATTATGGACAAAGAAATGCTTTGAGGAAATTTCCCGATTGTCTTTGCTCTATATCCTGATTCCAGACCACCTGGGCTATTCAAACATAGACTGGTCCTTAATTCTGTCATAAAGCAGTCACAGATCTGGTTATGCCAGGGGTCCCATCAGTATTCTGTGTTCCTGGTCTAGCGAATTCTCCTTCTTATCCAGAAAGTCTCTATGATGTTTTTCTGTCGTACCTTACTCTATCGGCATTTAACCAGTTCCCTTAATGTGTTAGCACTTGTCGAGCTTTATTTTTTTGGCAGGCTGTAATTCAAGTTTCTGATATAAAGAAACAAATGGCCTAGTGAGAATAATGACATTTTTGGAATGTACACTTTGTGCACAGCATGTTTCTAGGTCCTTCCTTGGCATTATTTTTTAGCACTTACCACCATTTGTTGAATGCTTAGATGTGCCTGGTTCTGTGCACCAGGCGTTTTATTCAATACATGGGTAATCTCATGTAATTTTCCTGACAATTAGAAAGTAGCTAGTTTTCTTCCTTCCATTTGATACATAAAGGAGAACAAGACAAATGGAAGCATTGCTTCACTGTATGTTTGTAGCTGGTCTGTGATCATGTAACATACCTTATTGATTTCTTAAATGAAACATTATATAACACCTCTCAATGGAGTCAAGATGAGAGATGGCTAAGTTTTAATGTTCTTTTTTCTTAGATATAATTCCTGTTCTGTGTCCACAAAGGAGTCAGAAACATCTATTTCTTTCTGTGAAAGTGTCCGATGGCTTCTTAAAAACCCCTCTCTCATATGTGACCATCCAACAGTGAGCTGTCCCTCGAGCTGGTGATGTGGTTATCACCGGGGAGCTTTCACTAAAAGCTCAGTGACTTCCTTAACGCAGATGTCCGAGATGTTGGAGGAGAGGGAGGGAAGTCATATTTAATGGCGTTTGAGATCTTTCCCAACCCTGAAATACTTTTATGATTCTAAGTTCCATTAAAACTATTTCAGAACGCAGTTAAAAGTAGAGCAGCAATTCTTAGGTCAGTGTTTTATAGCTTTTGGCCAAAGGCCATTCAAAGGTTAACTTGAGCAAAGAGAGATGAATATCATAGGATTTTGGGAAAAAACAATTTGAACAGAAACCAAGTTGTAGTAACTTTATGTGCAAAAAGGAGGTAATTTTTAAGGGTAAATTTCAGAAGAGAAATCTTCAGATCAGTATAGTATTATGCCATTTAAATTTTAGAGTATAAAATTATCTGACTTTTAAAAAAAGTCAGTAAAAATAGATTCTAAACATAATGTTGGCATTCGGTGAGCTTCTAAAGTAGCTTAAGTTCTCAAGGAAGCCTTGCAAATGATAATTTTATTTTTGTTACAGAAAGCATTTATTGCACACTTCTGCCTATGCCAAACACTGTACTAAATGTTCTATAAGGATTTTTCTCTACAATTTTTACTCTGACTCCATGAGGTAAATATTATTATTGGCATGATTTTCAAATGAGCATTTCAAAGCTAAGGAAAGTAATCTCCTAAAGATGGTATCTGGATTTGAACATAGATCTGATTCCTATATCTGCTTTCTGTACCCTACTATTTTTCTCAGTGCCTCTGCAGAACACACAGTTTCATCTATAAAAAATGACTGTATCTATCATGCTTATTTATGGTGTACCTTGCCATAGAGTCGAAGCATTCTTGCTTGGATAGGCTAGGTTAATTGAAGGGAGAAGCCAAAGCATATTTATTGGTCCTGAATGTTAAGCTTCAAATTATTTTGGAACCTGGTCTCTTAGTAACTGAATGTGTGGCTGTTACATGTTAGATAAAATAAAAAGAAATTCATGTGAAATCCTAAGCCATATCTTAGACTTGAATACAGATTACTTTGATGAATGAATAGTTGCTTTTCGAAGATTTTTTTTCTTTCTCAGCTCCCCAAACACAAAAAGCATCATGTTTTAGTAATTTGAAAATATAGCCTTCTTGGTGCTTACTTGTAAATATATAGCATTTTAAAAATCAGGCTGTGCTGTCCCTGTTCATCAGCATGGCTCACTTGTACCAATTATCTTAAGTAAAAGAAAATTGAATTTTCAGTGAGTGATGGAAAATGAAAGGACATATTCGTACTTTATGAGTTGTCCATCTTTGTAGTTTTTTACTTTTTTATACTTTTGCCTGAAAGTATAAATGTATTTCATAAATCTTAAATATCTCAGTATTTACATAAATCTTTATTATTATCTGAAATGGCCAATTAAATCTTGAAAGAAAATCTGGAGAATCAGAAATATACATTTTAAACTCATGATACATAAGTGTGTACAGTTAAATATACTCATCAAGGAAAAATAATCATGCCTCTGCCTCAAAAAACTCATGTTTTGGTAGAAAAAAATTTGGTGAAACAAATAAACATGAAACCATTTTCTACTCTCATTAAATGACCCTGTTCATTTCCTGTTTTGATTGTGGACATTATTCCAAGATGATCTCTCTAGANAATAATCATGCCTCTGCCTCAAAAAACTCATGTTTTGGTAGAAAAAAATTTGGTGAAACAAATAAACATGAAACCATTTTCTACTCTCATTAAATGACCCTGTTCATTTCCTGTTTTGATTGTGGACATTATTCCAAGATGATCTCTCTAGAGAGTGTAAAATTCATGCTCTAAAAATATAATGACAATTTTAACCTCACCACAAGGCAAGTCTTTCCATTTTCCAGTAAGTTGATATTGAGGTGCTTAAGAGGAGACCACTTAGAATTAAGTATAGTGGTTGTTTAGTTTTTAAATAAGATTTTGGGATTTATATTGACAATTATATTTTTACCAATTATCTAGGGACCTAAATCAAATCCCTTATGATTATATAGTGGAAGTTAGAAGTAGATTTAAGGGCCTAGATTTGATAGATAGAGTGCCTGATGAACTATGGAATGAGGTTCGTGACNTGTTAGGTCCATACCATTTCTGTCCTTTATTGAGCCCATCATTGCATGAAATGTTCCCTTGATATCTCTAATTTTCCCAAAGAGATCTCTAGTCCTTCCCATTCTATTGTTTTCCTCTATTTCTTTGCACTGATCACTGAGGAAGGCTTTCTTATCTCTCCTTGCTATTCTTTGGAATTCTGCATTCAAATGGGTATGTCTCTCTTTTTCTCCTTTGCTTTCGCTTCTCTTCTTTTCACAAATATTTGTAAGGCCTCCTCAGACAGCTATTTTGCTTTTTTGCATTTCTTTTTCTTAGGGATGGTCTTGCTCCCTGTCTCCTGTACAATGTCAGGAACCTCCGTCCATAGTTCATCAGGCACTCTGTCTATAAGATCTAGTCCCTTAAATCTATTTCTCACTTCCACTGTATAATCATTTAAGGGATTTGATTTAGGTCCTACCTGAATTGCCCAGTGGTTTTCCCCACTTTCTTCAATTTAAGTCTGAATTTGCCAATGAGTTCATGATCTGAGCCACAGTCAGCTCCCGGTCTTGTTTTTGCTGACTGTATAGAGCTTCTCCATCTTTGGCTGCAGAGAATATAATCAATCTGATTTCAGTGTTGGCCTTCTGGTAACGTCCATGTGTAGTGTCTTCTCTTGTGTAGTTGGAGGAGGGTGTTTGCTATGACCAGTGCATTCTCTTGGCAAAACTCTATTAGCTTTTGCCCAGCTTCATTCTGTACTCCAAGGCCAAATTTGTTTGTTACTCAAAGGTGTAACAAGCTGTTTCTTGACTTCCTACTTTTGCATTCCAGTCCCCTATAATGAAAAGGACATCTTTTTCAGGTATTAGTTCTAAAAGGTCTTATGGGTCTTCATAGAACAGTTCAACTTCAGCTTCTTCAGCATTACTGTCAGGGCATAGACTTGGCTTACTGTGATATTGAATGGTTTACCTTGGAAATGAACAGAGATCATTCTGTCGTTTTTGAGTTTGCATCCAAGTACTGCATTTCAAAATTTCTGTTTACCAAAGGGGAAAGGAAGTATGGGTAAATTAGGAGTATGGAATTAATAGATACAAACTATTGCTATAAATAAAACAGATAAACAACAGGATTTACTGTAGCTGTTCCTGTATAGCACAAGGCACTATATTCAATATCTTATAATTATAATGGAAAATAATCTAAAATATATACATATATGAGAAAGAAATATGCCTTGCCTGAGTCCTTGTTTTTGTTTTTTCTGTTTTTAAAAATTATATACACCTAACAGAACCCCAAGGTACATGAAGTAAAATCTGGCAAAATTGAAAGGATAAATTGACAGGAATAATAATTGAAGCCATCAATAGCATATTCTCTGTAATTAGGAGAAGTAGACAAAATCAGCAAGAATATATAAGACTTGAAAACAATATTAACCACCTTGATCTAACTGACATTTATAGAACCCTTTACCTATATTCTTTCGAAGTACATACTGATCATTCTTTAGAATAAATTACATGCAAGACAATGAAAAGAGTTTAATACATTGAACAATATTGAGATCACATAAAGAATGTTCTCTGACCACAGTAGAGAGTGGAAGCAAATTAGAAATCAGAATCACATGAGAAGAAAATAGAAGGAAAT
This sequence comes from Neotragus pygmaeus, assembly GCA_006410875.1. NCBI lineage: Eukaryota > Metazoa > Chordata > Mammalia > Artiodactyla > Bovidae > Neotragus > Neotragus pygmaeus. The sequence goes on along the minus strand of SJYV01020910.1, from coordinate 160,237 downwards.
TTGCAAAATATGCAAATATTTGGAAATTAAATAAGACACTTCTAATAACAAAGAAGAAATCACAAGGGAAATTAGAAAATATTTTGAACTTTTCATTTTTTTCCAAAATAAAAATGCAACAAAGTCAAAATATATGAGATGTCGCCAAAGCTGATCATAGAAGGAAACTGATAATTTTAAATTCCTTTGTAGCATTATTTGTAACAGCCACTTTGGGAGGAGCGTACCCCCGCTTAGTGCTTTTCGCTGGTAATTAAAATGCTGCTTTATTTACTATGCCAAAGCCTTTGACTGTGTGGATCACAATAAATTGTGGAAAATTGAAAGAGATGGGAATACCAGATCACCTGACCTGCCTCTTGAGAAACATATATGCACGTCAGGAAGCAACAGTTAGAACTGGACATGGAACAACAGACTGGTTCCAAATAGGAAAAGGAGTATGCCAAGGCTGTTTATTGTCACCCTGCTTATTTAACCTATATGCAGAGTACATCATGAGAAACGCTGGGCTGGAAGAAACATAAGCTAGAATCAAGATTGCTGGGAGAAATATCAATAACCTCAGATATGCAGATGACACCACCCTTATGGCAGAAAGTGAAGAGGAACTAAAAAGCCTTCTGATGAAAGTGAAAGTGGAGAGTGAAAAAGTTGGCTTAAAGCTCAACATTCAGAAAACGAAGATCATGGCATCTGGTCCCATCACTTCATGGGAAACAGATGGGGAAACAGCGGAAACAGTGTCAAACTTTATTTTGGGGGGCTCCAAAATCACGGCAGATGGTGATTGCAGCCATGAAATTAAAAGATGCTTGCTCCTTGGGAGGAAAGTTATGACCAACCTAGATAGTATATTCAAAAGCACAGACATTACTTTGTCAAAAAGGTCCGTCTAGTCAAGGCTATGGTTTTTCCAGTGGTCATGTATGGATGTGAGAGTTGGACTATAAAGAAAGCTGAGCACCAAAGGATTGATGCTTTAGAACTGTGATGCTGGGAAAGACTCTTGAGAGGCCATTGGACTGCAAGGAGATCCAACCAGTCCATTCTAAAGGAGATCAGTCCTGGGTGTTCTATGGAAGGAATGATGCTAAAGCTGAAACTCCAGCACTTTGGCCACCTCATGTGAAGAGTTGTCTCTTTGGAAAAGACCCTGATGCTGGGAGGCATTGGGGGCAGGAGGAGAAGGGGATGACAGAGGATGAGATGACTGGATGGCATCACCGACTCGATGCACAGGAGTTTGGGTGAATTCCGGGAGTTGGTGATGGACAGAGAGGCCTGGCGTGCTGCAATTCATGGTGTTGCAAAGAGTTGGACACACTGAGCAACTGAACTGAACTGAACTGAAGGCTTTTAAATCAAATTTACTACATTTGCATGGGGAAACCACATAAATATGAAGGATTTCAAAGAAGTATACATATATTCTGAAATAATGGCAAAGAGGTCATATATTCTGGACTAAGTCTCAAAGTCCCTTTGATACTTCAAAGAGAAGTAAGGTAATTTCAGGAAGATAATAATGTTTTGTAAACAAATATTTGCTGGCAATGGGACACAGAGAGGACCCTGAGCCTGCTTGTTTTCAGCTGAAAATAATCCACATGCCAGAGTAAGCAAGCACATCTTGGAATGGTGTGTGCCCTGAGCCTCATCATCGCAAAATGAAACAACCCAAATACTTAGTAAGAAAATGAATCTGAGTCACAGCATTAGAGTTACACATGGTGTCTGCCTTCCTTTTGGGCTTCCCTTGTGGCTCAGCTGGTAAAGAATCTGCCTGCCAATGCAGGAGACCTGGGTTTGGTCCCTGGGTTAGAAAGATCCTCTGGAGAAGGGAAAGGTTACCCACTCCAGTATTCTGGCCTGGAGAATTCCAATGGACTGTATATAGTCCATGGAATTGCAAAGAGTTGGACATAACTGAGTGACTTTCACTTTCGAGAGAATGAATCAATAAACTGTAGAATACTTATACAATGGAATATTATACAGCAACAAAAATAGTAAACTACAGCTACATGCAGCAGCATAGATAAATGTCATGTAAAAAGCCAAATGCCAAAAGGTACAAACATGATTCCACCTATAAAAAAATATCTAAAATAGGTGAAACTAATCCATATTGATAGAGGTAATAAAAGTGGTTATCTGTAAGGGGTAATGGCTTTAAGTCACATGGAAGGTTTAGGGTGTAAGAAATGTTCTATGTCTGAGTTGAGTGGTGGTTACTTGAGTGTGTTGCTGTATTCCATGTATAAGAATATATTGAGATATACAGTTATTATTTGTGTACTTTTCTATATATAATTTTATTCTTCAATAAATTTTTTTACCTACAGAAAAAAGTAGGAATTCTCTTCTGATCCAATGGTTAGGACTCAGCACTTTCATCGTCATTGTCTGATTTTAATCCTTGGTTGGGGAACTAAAGTTCTACAAGTTGTGTGGTGTGGCTAATAATAATACTAAATTTAAAAATCAAGAAAAAAGTAATTAGACCTTTAGATTTCTCTCTTAACTCTGAGGAACCACACAGCTGTCCTTACCCAAATTATGCCTTTTCTTTTTCTTTATGTTATTTTGGACAATAAGTGCACAGAATTGAATTTACCATAGTTTTCTTATTTGGGCTCCTACTGTGGTTGGTCCATGTCAACCCCTTTTTAATATTTTTGGCTTCGCTTTTTGCTTTATCCCCAGTCCCACTTCCATTAACCTAATAAATATCCACTTTTGTTTATTTAATGGATGACTTTATAATTTATCACCCACACTTTTATTTACACATGCTTATATCCATGGACAACATATAGTATTGCAGTTTTTGTGAGTTTAAAATATACATGACTTGTGCTAGCCATCTATTCAGCATTGTTTTTCATATCTCTCTAAGTGGTATAGGCAGCTCATGTCCACTCCTACTAGAAGCTGTACAGTTTTATATTGTAAGCATACATGATTTTACTTACTCATCCCCTCTTTTGATGGATATTTAAGTGTTTCCATTTCTTTAATATACAACTGTGTTGTGATGAACATCTACTTAACTGTCTCTCTGGATGACAATGTGAGACTATGTGAGAAGCTTTTCTGCCTGAATTTATTTTCACTAAGACTCAGATTGGTCTCTTGAATGGGAGTATCAGTACAGTCAGTTCTCCATATCCACAGGTTCTGCATCCACAGATTCGACCACCCTCTGATCCAAAATATACATTTTTTTTAAAATTCCAGAAATTTCCAAAGAAGCAAAGCTTGAATTTCCAGCAGCTGTTTACATAGCATTTTCACTGTATTAGGTATTATAAATAATCTAGAGATGATTTAAAATATATAAGAAGAATATGTATGCTGCTAAGTCACTTCAGTCGTGTCCGACTCTGTGCGACCCCATAGACGGCAGCCCACCAGGCTCCCCCGTCCCTGGGGTTCTCCAGGTAAGAACACTGGAGTGGATTGCCATTTCCTTCTCCAATGCATGAAAGTCAAAAGTGAAAGTGAAGCCGCTCAGTTGTGCCTGACTCTTAGCGACCCCATGGACTGCAGCCTACCAGGCTCCTCCGCCCATGGGATTTTCCAGGCAAGAGTACTGGAGTGGGGTGCCATTGCCTTCTCTGAAGAATATGTATAGGTTATATGAAAATACTATGCCATTATACACAAGGGACTTGAGGAATGGAAGAGTTTGGTATTTTTGGGGGTCCTGGGACCAGTACCTCCTTGGATACCAAGGGACAACTGTGTAGTTCCCACAGCTGTGTGAGCAAAACAGTTCTTGTTTCCTCACATCCTAGGCAACAAATGATGTTGTCCAACCTAAATATTGTTCCCAATCATATGGGAGCAAAGTGATATTTTCATTTGCATTTCTCTACTAATAAAGTTTACATGTCTTTTATATGCTAACCAGCCATTTGAGTATCTCCATACACAAATTGCCTATTCATTTCCACTACCAATTGTCCAATTTTTAAAACTGGAGTTTCCATCTTTTCTTTAACCGGTTTATAATAGTTTCTTATATATTCTAGATATTAATTGTTTTTTTAATTGCAAATATATTTCCTAACCTGTTGCCTTTTTTGTGTGAATGGTGTTCTTTACTGAACAGAAATGTTTCATTTTGATGACCTCAAATCTATAATTTTTCCCTTTTAATAGCTCTGCTACTTTGATCTTAACTCATTCTTTCTTAACCCAACAGTTAAGATATTGCCCCCTCCCCCCCCCCCCCCCCTTCCCTGACTTAAGACAGTGGGTTAAGACTNAATGTTTCATTTTGATGACCTCAAATCTATAATTTTTCCCTTTTAATAGCTCTGCTACTTTGATCTTAACTCATTCTTTCTTAACCCAACAGTTAAGATATTGCCCCCTCCCCCCCCCCTCGCCTTCCCTGACTTAAGACAGTGGGTTAAGACTCTGCCATTCCACTGCCAGGGACACAGATTTCCACATGCCAAGCACTCCAGGGATACTACCCCTATTTTTTTTTTTTTCTGGTTTTGCTTTTAGGTTTTAATCATGAATCCATCTGGAGTTTATTTTTGGATGTACTGTTTGCCATGCACTTGCTTTTTCCCCCTATATAATGATCCTTCCATTAAATAATCTCTTCCTTCCTCATCAGGTTCTCTAGGCCACTATATAATGTTGGAGGACTCCGTTCTGTTCCATTATTCATGTATTCATTCCCATCACAGTATCACACAGTTTTAATGGCTTTGTGATGCTTTTGAACTGTGGTGTTGGAGAAGACTCTTGAGAGTCCCTTGGACTGCAAGGAGATCCAANTGGGGGCAGGAGGAGAAGGGGACGACCGAGGATGAGATGGCTGGATGGCATCACAGACTCGATGGACATGAGTCTAAGTGAACTCCGAGAGACGGTGATGAACAGGGAGGCCTGGCGTTCTGCAATTCATGGGGTCGCAAAGAGTCGGACACGACTGAGTGACTGAACTGAACTGAGGAGTCAAAGAGTTTAGTGTTTACTGAAATTTAAAATAAATACGTGTTTAATAAGCTTCTATCAGCTCCAGGATTGGAAATGTGAGTAGATTTTGTGTTAAGTATTAATGAAGATCTCTGACAGAGAGCTATCCCTTTGAGTCCTACTTGATTTTCAGCAGACTTAACTGATGATATTGTTTATTCATGTCTTATTCATTCTTTATATTTCACTGCATTTAAACATGCATGGAATCACTGAGTTGACTTGCCCTGATAGACTTAAACCAATATCCCTATTGCAGATTAGTTAAACATGGATAGGTATACAAATAGGATGCTTTTGGGAAGTTTAACTATAATTAACAGTGGGTTATTTAACTAAATAGCATATAAATAAAGAAAATGTGCTATATATTTCAATGATATATTAGGTAAGCTGTATATGCATTTGTGATACATATATATATATATATATATATATATATATATCTGAAATGTAAACATACTCATGTATATTATATAATATGTTTGAAAATTATAATTTATATAGATAAATATCAGTTGATATGGCTTGATATAGATATGTATAACTTTCATAAATTATGCATTATTAAATTCNTGTGATATATATATATATATATATATATATATATATATATATCTGAAATGTAAACATACTCATGTATATTATATAATATGTTTGAAAATTATAATTTATATAGATAAATATCAGTTGATATGGCTTGATATAGATATGTATAACTTTCATAAATTATGCATTATTAAATTCATTATTTTGGAATTAACCGCACATTTTTCATTTATGCTCAAGAGTAGAGGAAAAATACAAAACTTTAAAGACACTCATTTGATTTTTTTAATTTAATTTTATTTTACTTTACAATACTCTATTGGCTTTGCCATACATCGACATGAATTCACCACAGGTATACACGAACTCGCAATCCNGGAGGCCTGGCGTGCTGCGATTCATGGGGTTGCAAAGAGTTGGACACAACTGAGTGACTGAACTGAACTGTGATATCCCTTAATACAAGGTAGGGCTAATATCTCCTCTTTGTTCTTTGTTTTGAGAATTGTCTTAGTTATACACAGACTTTTATTCCATAAAAAATATAAAGTGAAGTTGCTCAGTCATGTCCAATTCAGCGATCCCATGGATTGTAGTCAACCAGGCTCCTCTGTCCATGGAATTTTCCAGATAAGAGTACTGAAGTGTGTTGCCATTTCTTTCTCCAGGGGATCTTCCCAACCCAGAGACTGAACACATGTCTCCTGCATTGCAGGCAGACACTTTACCATCTGAGCCACCAGGGAAGCCCTCCAAAATATAAAAACACTTTGCAATTCTGCAAAAGTCCTGCTGGGATTTTTATTCCAGTTATATTAGGCTTATATATTCATTTGGGTACAACTGACACCTGTACAGTTGAAGTGAGAAATAGATTTAAGGGATTAGATCTGATACATAGAGTGCCTGATGAACTATGGACGGAGGTTCCTGACATTGTACAGGAGACAGGGATCGAGACCATCCCCATGGAAAAGAAATGCAAAAAAGAAAAATGGCTGTCTGGGGAGGCCTTACAAATATTTGTGAAAAGAAGAGAAGCGAAAAATGAAGGAGAAAAAGAAAGATATAAGCATCTGAATGCAGAGTTCCAAAGAATAGCAAGGAGAGATAAGAAAGCCTTCCTCAGTGATCAATGCAAAGAAATAGAGGAAAACAATAGAATGGGAAAGACTAGAGATCTCTTTGGGAAAATTAGAGATACTAGGGAACATTTCGTGCAAATTTGGACAACTCAGCCGTGGTCACAGGACTGGAAAAGGTCAGTTTTCATTCCAATCCCAAAGAAAGGCAATGCCAAAGAATGTTCAAATTACCACACAATTGCAATTATCTCACACACTAGTAAAGTAATGCTCAAAATTCTCCAAGCCAGGCTTCAGCAAATCATGAATCGTAAATTTCCAGATGTTCAAGCAGGTTTTAGAAAAGGCAGAGGAACCAGAGATCAAATTGCCAACATCCGCTGGATCATGGAAAAAGCAACAGTTCTAGAAAAACTTTATTGACTATGCCGAAGCCTTTGATTGTGTGGATCACAATAAACTGTGGAAAATTCTGAAAGAGATGGGAATACCAGATCACCTGACCTGCCTCTTGAGAAATCTGTATGCAGGTCAAGAAGCAACAGTTAGAACTGGACATGGAACAGACTGGTTCCAAATAGGAAAAGGAGTGCGTCAAGGCTGTATATTGTCACCCTGCTTATTTAACTTCTATGCAGAGTACATCATGAGAAACGCTGGGCTGGAAGAAACACAAGCTGGAATCAAGATTGCTGGGAGAAATATTAATAACCTCAGATATGCAGATGACACCACCCTTATGGCAGAAAGTGAAGAGGAACTAAAAGCCTCTTGATGAAAGAAGTGAAAGAGGAGAGTGAAAAAGTTGGCTTAAAGCTCAACATTCAGGAAACGAAGATCATGGCATCTAATCCCATCACTTCACGGCAAATAGATGGGGAAACAGTGGAAACAGTGTCAGACTTTATTTTTGGAGGGTTCCAAAATCACGGCAGATGGTGATTGCAGCCATGAAATTAAAAGACACTTATTCCTTGGAAGGAAGGTTATGACCAACCTAGATAGCATATTCAAAAACAGAGACATTACTTTGCTGACTAAGGTCCATCTAGTCAAGGCTATGGTTTTTCCTGTGGTCATGTATGGATGTGAGAGTTGGACTGTGAAGAAAGCTGAGCCCCGAAGAATTGCTGCTTTTGAACTGTGGTGTTGGAGAAGACTCTTGAGAGTCCCTTGGACTGCAGTCCAT
>SJYV01020910.1:86362-147562 GCA_006410875.1 Neotragus pygmaeus | reverse complement strand
ATGAAGATTTTGAATGGGGTGTTTTAGGAAGTCAGATATGCCAGCAGTGACCATAGGACTCTGCCCGTGGGAGAGAGGCTGGAGTCCGGTAGCTGAGTTCTCAGGTCATCCTAAATGTCCGGGAAAGAATCAGGGCTGCAGTATTAGAAGTGGAGGATGCAAGCTGAGTCCAGAGAGCATGTAAAGGTAGATAAAGAAGAGAGACTGAGCTGGGGCCTCTGAGGGGGAGGGATGAGCCAAGAACAACGTGAGATTAGAGTCTGGATGATGGAAGCAGGATGGTGCTGTTGACGCAGGGACTTCAGGAGGAGGAGACATTAGGGAAGTTACAAGGCAAGGTTTGCAGAGGCTGAGGTGTTTGAAGTGGCTTCCTGGGGCATGGCCTTGGCTGATTGGAGCCTAGTATAGAGGATGGGCCATGAGTTTCTGCCCAGAGGTAGCCACTGAAGCCCAGGCAGTGAGGGCCTCAGTAAGAGGTGAAAGATTGCCAAGACAGGACGCTAGGGCTGCATCCCCTCAGGAAGGGAGAGGAGGCTGAGGGGAGGCAGATGGAGCCGCCGCAGGGAGGAGGACACGGGAGACCTGGTGTGGGAACCACAGGAAGAGGTTCTGAGAAAGGAGACTCCTGCGAAGCAGTGTGTTGAGAGTAGTTGCTGCCAGTTGGAGTGTAAAATGACCCATCTCTTTTCAAAATCTGTTTGGCAATATGCCTTAGGAATGCTCAGAGCGTTTGCTGTTCAGCAGCTCCACTATTTGAAGTCTCTCTGAGAAAAACCGGTCTGGCCATCCTCTACTTGAGCCGCTCTGGGGCCCTTGTCACTTTCAGACTCACCAACCAGCCACAAGCACCCCCCTTCCCCCCCCTCCCATTGTCAGGAGCCGCCTGCCAGCTCCTACCTTGGCTCATGCTTTACCAGACTTCCTGCTGCCCTGCAGCGCATTCCTGCAGCTTCAACACTCTGTGCCCTGGTACAGTATCTGTCTGTGCTGCTCACCAGAGTCTTACCTTTACAAATTCAATTTGAGCAGTGCCTCTGCGCTCTCTCTCTTTTTAATCGAAGTACAGTTGATTTACAATATTGTATTCGTTTCAGGTGTACAGCAAAGTTACTCAGTTATATATCTTTTTTCAGATTATTTTCCTTGATAGACTAGTGGAAGATATTGAATATTATTCCCTGTGTTATACAGTAAACCCTGTTTGCTTATCTATCTTATGTATAGTAGTTTGGATCTGTTAATCCCGTACTCCTAGTTTATCTCCCCCTCCTCCACTCCTTTCCCCCGGTAACCATAAGTTTGTTTCCCATGTGAGTCTGTTTTGTATGTAGATCCATTTGTATTATTTGTTTGATTATACATGTAAGTGGTATAATGTTTGTCTTTCTCCAACTTAAGGTGATATTCTCTAGGTCCACCCATGTTGCTGCAAATGGAAGTATTTAATTCTTTTTTATGGCTGAATATGTGTGTGTGTATAAGAAACACATCTTCTTAAGCCAGTCATCTGTTGATGGGCACTGGATTGTCTCCATGTCTTGGCTATTATAAATAGTGCTGCTATGAACATTGCAGGGCATGTATCCTTTTGAATTAGAGGTTTCATCTTTTTCGGATATAGGCTCAGGATTGGGATTGCTGAATAATATGGTGGTGCTATTTTTAATTTTTTAGGGAACCTCCATACTGTTTTCCATGTGACCATCAATTTATATTCCTACCAACAGTGTCAGAAGGTTTTTTTTTCCACACCCACTCCTGCATTTATTTGTTGTAGACATTTTGATGATGGGCAGTATGGTCACTATGAAGTGATACCTCATCATGGTTTAATTTGCATTTCTCTAATAATAATAATTAATTATTATTAGTTGTTGTTTAGTAGCTAAGTTGTGTCCAACTCTTTTGTGACCCCATGGACTGTGGCCCACCAGGCTCCTCTGTCCATGGGATTTCCCAGGCAAGAATGCTAAAGTGAGTTGCCATTTCCTTTGCCAAGGCATCTTCCCAACCCAGGGATTGAAACTACATCTCCTCTGTCTCTTGCATCGGCAGACAGATTCTTTGCCGCTGAACCAACCGGGGAAACCCAATAATTATTAATTAATTGCTAATAATTAGCAGCATCAAGGCATCTTTTCATGTGCCCATTGGCCATCTGTATGTATGCTTTGGACAAATGTCTATTGATGTCTTCTGCCCATTTTTTCATTGGGTTGTTTATTTTGAGTTGTATGGGCTACTTGTGTATTTTGGATATTAACCTCTTGTTGAGGTTAATTCATATTGTTGAGCAGTGCCTCTTCTGAGAAATTTTTGCAGCCAGTCCCTCCATCAAGGCACATTTCATGATGATGTAACAGCTCCTTAACTCTTTCTCCCCTGTTAACCAAGAGTTTCTAGAGAACAGGGAGCAGTAAGAAGTCAGTAAATGTTTGATGTGTGCATGCATGAATGTTTTTCTGCTTTCAGATAGAGCTATGGGCATGACAAAGATGGTGTGGATCATGGTTACTTTTATCTTATAGTCACTGACTACTTCTTATGTGCCAGATGCCATCCTCAGAGGTTTGTGACCTTTATCCTCAGAGCATCTTTCATTTAATCTGAATAAACAAGGCCATGTGTTAGATATTGTTATCCCATTTTTACAAATCACTCAAACTTTCATGCATTGAAGAAGGAAATGGAAACCCACTCCAGTGTTCTTGCCTGGAGAATCCCAGGGATGGGGCAGCCTGGTGGGCTGCCGTCTATGGGGTTGCACAGAGTCAGACACGACTCAAGTGACTTAGCAACAGCAACAAGTAAGTTGCCTAAGGTTACATAGAAGCAATCAAGCTAGGATTAAAAGCCTGTCCTCTTAATATATCCTACTGTTGCCTCCTATTCAACCACCTTCATCATCTTCCATTTCTTCAAGGGATTTGAGCTTTCTCCCCACAACAGAGAGGAGTTTTGGAAAGTCCATCCATTTCATAGCTACCTCCTCCAACATTTGGTTATTTATCAGATCAAATAACCTTTTAATAACTAACAACTAATTAGTTATTCTAATTACTTCTAGTAACTGAAATGGAACCAACCCCAGTGTCCAGCATAGGGCTAGAGTTAAGTGAATTACAGAAAAAAAGAATAGTATGAAGCCATTGAAAATGCTATTTATGAAGAGTTTATAGCAACATGGTAAAATAAGGACACAAGAATGTATTTGCTGTGTGATCACAAACAAAATATGCAAAGTATGAAGACCATGTATATCAGTAACAATTCGGCAGTCAGTTCTGTAGCTGCAGAGGAGTCAAGGAGAATGAAGGCTGAGGAAGCATCTTTAGGTTTGGCCTCCAGGATGTCCTTGGCATTGCTTCTCTTTTAGTAAAACTGTGAGGGCAAGAGGGGACACCTGGGCATGATCACAGACTGAAGGTATGGAACTGGTGGAAGACTGAAATTTGAAGATATAGAAAGGCACCAGGCATGGAATAGCTTCAGAAGGGACTGGTGGACCTGAGGCTGGGTGGCAGGAGTTAAGACATGCAGCTCTTTAGAATGAGGTGTGGCAGGACTGAGAGAGCTGGAGGAGAGTGGCAGTACTACTGAACTCTTTCTCACGGCATCATTCCAGACCCGTCACCATCAGGACCGCCTTCGGAAGGTGGCCTGATGTCTGTCTTAGTGGCACTGTTCTCCAGGTCTGGTCTGCTCGGCCAGAGGACTGTGGAACTTGTGGGGCTGCAGCCTCCTGTGAGCAGCCCTCTGTGCGGGCGAGCATTAAGTCGTGTTCTGTTTCTCTTAAGCAGAGCTGCTGTGTGCTGCCCCTGGAATGCACTGACATGGCGACTGGGTTAAGTCTTGGCTCCGCTGCTTCCTAACTGGATGACTTTGAGCAAGTTATTTAACTTCTCTGAGTTTCCCCACCCATAGAGTGGATTTAAGTCTTGCCAGTCATTTTCACTGATTTTTACACAAGTCATTAAATAACTTATGTAAAATCCCTAGCACAGTACCTGACACATAATGCTTGATAGAGGTTAGTTGTTTTTTTAGTATTGATCCTATTGTAATACAGTTAATTTTTGCTACCTAACCATTGGATGTCACATTTATTCCTGTTTAATTTTCCATCTTGTTGTTCAGTGTTCTGCAGCTTATCAAAACCTTTTTGAATCTTAAAAAAAATTTTTTTTGTATCTTGATCATCTTTAGCTCATCATTTTATGTGAGTATTTGATACACATGTGTTCTGGTTTTTTTATCTAAGATATTGGTGACAGTGATCGATGCAGGGTGCAGCAGTAGAGCTCTATAGCATGCTTCTAAAGACCTTAAATAGCTCTTTCTAATTAATCAGGACTCGTGTCTTAGCCACAGATTCACAAGTTATATTATCCTTTACCCATCTCTTTCTCATTCTTGTGCTGAGGAATTCACAAGGCATCTTCACAGAAGTTCTGCTGAGATGCAGATATGCAAGGTCAAGAGAAATGCAAAAAAAAAAAAAAGAGAGAGAGAGAAATGCAGTCCAGGGCCCCAGTCTAAAATAAGGTCAAAGCTGAGTTGAGTAATTTCCATTTGGATATTCTAAACAGATTTTAGACTTCTATATATCATTAACCACTCTGGAAAATTATATTTATCTATTATATTTATCTATTGTATTATATATGAATAGTTTAGGGATTTCCTTGGCAGTCCAGTGGTTAAGAGTCTGTGCTCCCAATACAGGCAGTGTGGGTTCAATCCCTGGTTGGGAAACTAAGGTCCTGCATATTGCATGGCATGGCCAAAAAAGAAAAAAATTATATATGAGTAGTTCAAAAGAGTATAAAAAGGGGGATGTAAAGACTAAAATACCAAGTTTATTTGTGCAAACTACTTGGGATTTGATTTTTTGTTCAGTAGGTATTTTTATGTTTTATGCTAGCTATGGGGAATCCACTGTATTGAGTTCCAGGGCACAGAGACAAGGCCCTTGGAGCTCACGTGCCAGTGGTGGAGAAGGGAAGCTGCCTGAAGCCCGGGGAAGGGGCAGAGAGAGCTCTCAATAGGAAGCATCCAGTCCTGCCCGGGGTGGCGGGTATAGTGGGTGGGGGATGGCAACTACCACATGTGGGAGTCTTGAACTGACTCCGACTGCTCAGAGCAGTTTGCTCACTGCAGGGGAGCAGATGGCTGACACTGTGGGTGGAGGAACAGAAAGCGCACAGCAAAGAGCCAGGAAGAGTTTGGCATGTTCCAGAAACTGCTAGTGGTTTGGGTGGCAGCAAGCAGGGGATGGATTGAAAAAGAAAGTGAGTGAGGCCTGAGTAGGAGAACCGCTGGCTTGACAGTGGTTCCCAGGCCTGGATGTTTACCACCATCCAAGGGACACTTTTAGTTTTCATCTTGCTGGGCCCCACTCATGGAAATTCAGGTGTGGGTAAAGGACTCTGTGTGTCCACAGAAACCCTGCGTTCAGCCTGGTTGAGGAAGCACTCAGCAGGCTGTGGGACCCGTCAGGAGATTGGTGGGGGCAGCACAGGGGAAGCGATTGGTGGCCGTGGCATGGGGGGAGTGGATGGGGCACACAGGTGAGACCTGTTTAAGATGTAGGCGTTCCAGCACCTGGTGTCCGTTTGGTTGTTAGGGGTGAAGGGAAGGCAGGTGGGGGTGCCCAGCGGTGTCCTAGGTTTCTGATTTAAGAAGTAAGAGAATTGAGGAGGAAGATCGCATTTGAGGCTGGTATAGTGATCACTTGAGCCTGGCATTTGTGTGTCAGAAGATATTTAAGGGATGACATATGGGAGACAGGTGGAAATGTGGTCTAGACCCACTGAGAGATCTGGGCTGGAAGGCCTCCATGGTGCCGGGGGAGTGGTGGAAGCTGTGGGCATGGCTGAAAAGCTCCAGAAACAGTCTGCCATGAGGAGAGGCCACAAGGACGCTGGGAGACACGGGAGGAGGCTAGGGAGCAGAGAGGAGCCTGGAGGAATGGCTCAGGAGGAGGAGGAGGAGCGGAGTGTGGGGCCACTGCTCTGGCCTGGGGGACAGTGTGGAGACCCCCACAGTTCAGAGTGGTGAGGAAGAAGCCCCCCAGCACCCTACACACCGTGTAAAGTCTCCAAGCCATTCAGTGCCTGATGCCGGTAGATCCCTTAAATAGGCAGGAGGCATGAGCAGGCGCCACTCTCATCTCATCTGAGCATGTAGGGGGAAGGATGTGGCCTGTTCCTGGGGACGTGTCACTTCCTGAGGGTCAGGATTCCTGAAGCCTTTGCCTCCATCCCCAGCATCCTGGGCTGGCTGCTGCTAAGTCACTTCAGTCGTGTCTGACTCTGTGCGACAGCAGCCCACCAAGCGGCTCCCCCGTCCTTGGGATTCTCCTGGCAAGAACACTGGAGTGGGTTGCCATTTCCTTCTCCAACGTATGAAAGTGAAAAGTGAAAGTGAAGTCACTCAGTTGTGTCTGACTCTTAGTGACCCCATGGACCGCAGCCCTCCAGGCTCCTCTGTCCATGGGATTTTCCCGGCAAGAGTACTGGAGTGGGTGTCGTTGCCTTCTCTCTGGGCTGGGGCACATCATGATTTCACTCTGTGGGAGGTGGGCCTCTCCTCTCTCCCAGCCCCACTGCAGGTGGCCCTGGAGGGCTTGGCAGGTGCCCAAGTCCAGGGGCACCTGCCCCAATAGGAAGGAGCCATCCTGGGGAGGTCATATGAGAGCTAGTCACATTGTTTGTCCAAACGCTGCAAAGGTAGCTCTCTCTCTGCTTTGAAGTGTGGCCTTGTGGGTCAAGAAATGTGCAGCAGGAGGGTGGGACCTAATGGGTGTAACTGAGGTGGAACTGGGTAAACTTGGGCATGTTTACTTACCAGGTTGGGTCCAGCTGCAGGGCTCTAAACAGCTGACAGCCTTGCTGGCGCAGACACCAGACTTGGTGGGGTGTGGGCAGCCCGGGGGTCTGGGCCTGAGGAGGACATTTGTGTTCACGCTGGAGAAAAACAGACTTTGGTTTCATGAGACCTGTTACGTTTCACGCTACTTTGAGCTGAAACAAACCAGCCTGTGCACTCTCAAGGAGATGGTTGCAGTTGAGAGTTCAGGATTATTTTCTAGGCAGGCTCATTTAATTAACAAGTAGTTCAAAGAAGAAGTCCCAAGCTCCAGTCCCTGGAGTCCTGGGCTTTGAGATGCTCTGTGTGGTATTTGGTGAGTTACTGACCTCTCTGGGCTGGAGTTTGGGGATCAGTTAAACAAAGGGCTTGGGTTGGCTTAGTGATTTTTGCATCACTTCTCAGAGCCCAAGGATTCCATGGAAAAGGCTGGGGGACCTCAGCTGCAGAACATGGTAGGCTACCACCATTTCGTTTGAAGCAATCTCTAAAAAGAACTTTGACTGACAACTTGGAAAAGACAATCTCCTGGGACCCTTTCAGCTATAAAATTCTATAGTGGCCGACTCTTGATAAATGGGATAGTCGCAAATTATTTTTATCATAAAAATATTAGTGATTTCAGTTTTATGAAGTTAGTAATAATGTTTTCAATAGCAGATCTGATGTGAAAAACAGTAGCCCATGGCTACAAATATGTGTGGAGTGTGGGTGTGGGTGTCTGTGCTTGTGAGGCTTCTGACCACCTGTTTGCATGGGTGTGTATTTCTAAGTATGTGTCATCACCTACCAGGTCATTCTTTTTTAATATTTGTTTATTTACTTGTCTGTGCTGGGTCTTAGTTGCGGCATATGGTATCTAGTTCCCTAACCAGGGATGGAGCCCCAGCCCCCTGTACTAGGTGCATGGAGTCTTAACCACTGGCCCACCAGGAAAGTCCCTGCCAAGTCATTCTTTTTTTCTCTTTAATATTCAGTTATTTGTTTGGCTGCAGTGGGTCTTAGCTGTGGCATATAGCATCTTTGATCTTTGTTGTAGCACATGGAATCTTTTAGCTTTGGCATGTGAACTTTTAGCTGTGGCATATGGGGTCTAGTTCCCTGAGCCCCCAGCCCCCTGCATTGGGAGTGTGGAATTGCTAGCCACTGGACCACCAGGGAAGTCCCTGCTGGGTCGATCTTCCATTTCTCTCTCTCTCTGTTTCCCGTCCTCCCACCCCACCCCACTCACAAATATTACTCACCCCATGCCACATTTCAGCAAGGTCCTACTCTTAGCTAGCTGTCAAGAATTAAAGCAACCCAGATAACTTAGGGAGTCATAACTGATAATTAAACCAATGATATACATAATTTTTGTTTTATAAGTGAGGTAGCTTATATTAACTAATAGATTAATAAATGTGCTTCTCAACCAACTTGGTCCTAGTCCAGTCCTGGTACCTTAATCTTTGTTTTATACTTATTCTTTATTTCCTTCAACAACTTATTATAAAGATTTAACGTATACAAAAGAGTTGAAAAAACTTTACAGTCAGTGTCTGTCCCACCACCTAGATTGCAGTATGGATATTTGACTGTATTTGTTGTATCGTGTCTGTGTGTCTTTTTAAATCTTCTGTCCACTCCTCAGCCCATCTTATTTTTGGAAGCATTTTAGGGTAATTGCATGCATCAATCCATGTCCTCCTAAATATTTCAGTATGCACATTGTTCAGAGTTCCATATTCGGTTTTTGGGTTTTGGCCACACCACATGGTTTGCAGCATCTTAGTTCTCTGACCAGGGATTGAACCTGAGTGATGGCAATGAAAGTGCCAAGTCCTGGACCACTGGACCACCAGGGAATTTCCAAGAGTTCCATATTTGTTTAGTTCTTCATATAAAATTTCCAGACAACAAAATGTACAAATCTCATGCAAAGAGTTGACTCATTGGAATAGACTCTGATGCTGGGAAGGATTGGGGGCAGGAGGAAAAGGGGACAATAGAGGATGAGATGGCTGGATGGCATCACTGACTCGATGGACATGAGTTTGAGTGAACTCCAAGAGATGGTGATGGACAGGGAGGCCTGCTGTGCTGTGATTCATGGGGTCGCAAAGAGTCGGACACAACTGAGCAACTGAACTGAACTGATTCTGATTTACATTACTTATAAAATAAGAAAATATAGAGAATATATAAAATCATAGTGAAAAAGAATGAAAAGTCATAATTATTGCCCAGAATTTTATGTAACTGAAATAAGTATGATCTCTCAACCTAAAGAAATATTTCTGCATGGTGGAAAGGCACCAGCAGGCCATGGGCCATATGTTCAGACCAGGCCACCTTTTGGTCATGACGTTTGCCTGCTCAGCTGTCCAGAAGCAGAGATTCACAGAGGACAGTGTCTTGTGCGTGACTGTCCCCAGAGTCAAGGGTGGTGCCAGTGCCAGTTCAGTGACCAGGGACTATACTCAGCAGGAGGGCAGGCACTTAGGCAAAAGTGCCTTGACTTTCTCTCCTAAAGGCACAAACATTGCCTGTTTCAAGAATTTACACACTTAACAATTACCTTCAGAAAGTCCATCTGTCTTGGTGAGGGACAATGCCAGAGGACCAACATTCCTTTGGCCTGTGAGTATAAGGAGGTAGAACGGAGCTGCCACTGTAGGCACCAGCTTAAACTGGTTGCTCATCTCAGGTCTGTTTCTGGGGAACCTGGAGTTCCTGAGGCTAGTTTTCTTAGGGAAATGAGGGTTAGATGCTAGATGGCCTCTTAGGCTTCATTTGGATCTGGGATGGGTTATGAGCTATCTAGCCTCTGGATTCAGGAATTTTTCTAAGTACTGCTTCATGTCTCCATGTGAGTGCTTCCCAATTCTTGTTCCTTTTGGCCTGGTTATGTCTCAGGGCAGAGGGATATCCTGTATCCCCATTGCTAGAAACCATCGATCTGTGAGCAGAGAGATGCAAATATGCACATATGCACATACAGCTCTAGGTTAGAGATTGGCTGAGTTGGTAAAAAGACCATGTTGACAAACCAGCACTGTGCCAGACACATACATTAGATACCTAGGTGCTGAATCTGTAAATTAATGGCTAGATGGAAGAATGAACAAGAGAGTAGAGAACAAATAAATGAATGGATGACCATAGAAGAATGTGAGATGTGGGGTCCTGGTCAAAGCAAGAGCAGTCAGTGTATGATGCTGACAGCACGCGTGGAGGAGAGAGAAGAATGGCTCACAGGGTCCTGTCCCAGTTGCCAGGCAGGGACATGGCAGTCACTTTGTGTTTATTTCAAGCAGCATTCAGGAACCACTGGTGAATTCTGGAGAGTGAGGTTGCCTGCTTCCCAGTGTATGAGTGTGAATTGTTATATTGCCATAAAAACATACCATAGACTGGGTGTTTCAACAACAGAGGTGTATTAATATTTTCTCACAGTTCAGGAGGCTGGACAGCCCACGATCAAGGTGTTGGCAGGGTTGCTGTCTGGTGAGGGTCTTCTGTTTGGTGCAGACAGCTGTCTTCTCACTGTGAACTCCCATAGCCTTTCTTTTTATGCATGCAGGTAGAGAGAGTGTGTCTGCAAGCTCTGTTGTCTCTCTTCTTCTTAGGACATTAATCCTATCGGACCAGGGCCTTGTTACCTCATTTAGCCTTAATTATTCGTTCCAATTCCAAAGAAAGGCAATCCAAAGAATGCTCAAACTACCACACAATTGCACTCATCTCACCTGCTAGTAAAGTAATGCTCAAAAAAGTCAGGCTTCAGCAATACATGAACCATGAACTTCCTGATGTTCAAGCTGGTTTTAGAAAAGGCAGAGGAACCAGAGATCAAATTGCCAACATCCAGTGGATCATGGAAAAAGCAAGAGAGTTCCAGAAAAACATCTATTTCTGCTTTATTGACTATGCCAAAGCCTTTGACTGTGTGGATCACAATAAACTGTGGAAAATTCTGAAAGAGATGGGAATACCAGACCNTATGGATGTGAGAGTTGGACTGTGAAGAAAGCTGAGCGCTAAAGAATTGATGCTTTTGAACTGTGGTGTTGGAAAAGACTCTTGAGAGTCCCTTGGACTGCAATGAGATCCAACCAGTCCATCCTAAAGGATAACAGTCCTGGGTATTCACTGGAAAGACTGATGCTGAGGCTGAAATTCCAACACTTTGGCCACCTCATGCGAAGTATTGACTCATTGGAAAAGACTCTGATGCTGGGATGGATTGGGGGCAGGAGGAGAAGGGGACGACAGAGGATGAGATGGCTGGATGGCATCACCGACTGGACTCTGAACTGAATCGAACTGAACCGAACCCTTATTTTAACCTCATTAACGTCATTATTATTATTTTGCTAAAGGTCACGTTTAACACTAAGAGAGCTGTATAAATACAATTCTCTTCCATTCCAGCAGTAGAGAAGTGAATATTGATGAACAAAATAATTGCCACAGCCAATTTGGTTCAGTTCAGTCGCTCAGTCGTGTCCGACTCTTTGCGACCCCATGAATGGCAGCACACCAGGCCTTCCTGTCCATCACCAACTCCCAAACTCACATCCATCCAGTCAGTGATGCCATCCAGCCATCTCATCCTCTGTCGTCCCCTTTTCCTCCTGCCCCCAAGCATCAAAGATAAATGTGGCCAAGCCTTTGCATGCTACCCAGAATGGAGAATGAAGGCGTTGTTCCAGACTCCTGCCATTACGTAAATGAGAATTTTCTCAATGTCCTGAGCCCCTGATATTCTGCAAATAAAGGAGCAGGAAGTCCTCAAATTTTGCAGCAGGGAGCTACTGGGGTGGAAAGCTACCTTGATTCCCAAATGGAACAATCATCTACAAAAGGAAAAGTGAGGCTATATACTTCATAAATCTGAAGAGAACACGCAACAGGCTTCTTCCAGCAGCTTATGCGTTGTTGCCATTTAAAACCAGCTGATGCCAGTATCATATATCCTTCAGGATACTGGCCAGCGAGCTGTGCTGAAAAGTCTGCTTGCTGTTCCTGTTACTGGCTGCCTCATTTCAAGAACCTTCGCTAACAAGATACAGGCAACCATTCTGGAGCCCCAGCTATAGGTGGCTACCTATCCCAGGGCTAACCACCAGCTTCTCACAGAAGTTCTTATATGAACCCGCCTGCCTCGGCCTTTGTGACACAGGCTCCCCTCAGTGCCACGTGGACACGGCCGTCATCCCCAGACAATAACGCCGGGTGGGGAGGGGCGCTCTCTTGGAGGTCTGACGACACGAGGGATGCCAGCCAAGAAAGTTCTGCTCACGCGCGGAAGGATCTCTTCCCGCCAAGCCTGAGAGGTCAGCTGACTCGCCACTACCACAGAGACCTGGAAGAAATGGAAAGGGAGAGCAAGCTGGTCTGGAAAGGCTGTGACCGCAGGGGATTGTCAGCTCACTGCTCACTGCTACTGCACCCGAGGTCACAGACGGGTCTGAAGGCACAGGTATCCTCTGTGCCCATCCAAGGCTGCCCACTGGAGACTAGCCTCAGCGCCAGCGATGACCGCGGCCCCACAGCTCCGACCACTGAACGAGTAGGCCCAACCACTGAGGGGCTAAAACTGTTCTCCCGCAGACCCTTAAACACAAAATGGAAGTAAGGTTGACAGAAAGTAGGTTGTTTAAAACATGTATGCGTAAATATACTAATATGTATAATATATAAAGTATTCATAAATATTTTTATACATACATTTGTAAATCTCAGCCATATAATTTCAACTATCAATAAACTTCACAGACATACAGATATGGTTTTCAATTATTTTTGTTAAAAAGTCTACCTATAGTTCAAGTGGAATCTGTAAAATAGCAGCATCAGAATTGTTCTGGGATTATTGTTTA
Organism: Neotragus pygmaeus; assembly: GCA_006410875.1. NCBI lineage: Eukaryota > Metazoa > Chordata > Mammalia > Artiodactyla > Bovidae > Neotragus > Neotragus pygmaeus. The sequence continues at coordinate 134,825 of SJYV01020910.1, read as the reverse complement.
AAAAATAACTCAGGTGCCTATCTCAGACCTACTAAATCAGGTACTNCAGGAGATCAGCCCTGGGATTTCTTTGGAAGGAATGATGCTAAAGCTGAAACTCCAGTACTTTGGCCACCTCATGAGAAGAGTTGACTCATTGGAAAAGAGTCTGATGCTGGGAGGGATTGGGTACAGGAGGAGAAGGGGATGACAGAGGCTGAGATGGCTGGATGGCATCACTGACTCTATGGACATGAGTCTGAGTGAACTCCGGGAGATGGTGATGGATAGGGAGGCCTGGCGTGCTGCGATTCACGGGGTCACAAAGAGTTGGACACGACTGAGCCACTGAACTGAACTGAATACTTCTTAAAGACCCTGTCTCCACCACACTCACATTGGGTTTAAGGCTTCAACATATGAAGTCTGGGGAGGGGGAACAATTCAGTACATAGCAGTGTGGCTCAAAAGCCTAAGGACTTGTACATCAGCACGGAGCCAGGTGGGAACATGAGCTTGGAACTTCTGCACTTCCCATGGAGGGAATCCCTGGCTGCTGACCAATGTGGTAAGACTGTGATAACACCACTGTAACAATACTTCCACAGCATTTTACAAAGTGCCATCAACTACACAGCTACACAGTCTTATTTAATTTTCCTGGCAAACCTATGAAGTAGGTCTTGTTGTGCCCATTTTGCAGATGAGAAAAGTGAGCAGGAAAAGTGTCTGGCCCAGAGCCACATAGTCCATTAGTGGTGAAACAAATCCCTTTGCTCCAACTCATGTCGCAGTGCTCAGATCTTCCTTCCTTTTCTTTTCAAGATATATTCAGGAGGTGTTGGGAATTCTGTTACTTGTGACATGAAGCAGCTAGACCTGGTGCATTGCAGATACACTAAAAATTACCTCAGGGGCTTTCCTGGCAGCTCAGTGGTAAAGAATCTGCCTGCTGATGCAGGAGACATGGGTTTGATCCCTGATCCGGGAAGATCCCGCATGCCACAGAGCAGCTACGCCCATGCACCACAGCTACTGAGCCTGTGCTTTAGAGTCCAGGAGCTGCAGCTACTAAAGTCTGAGTGCCCTAGAGCCTGTGCTCTGCAACAAGAGAAACCACCACAATGAGAAACCCGTGCACTGCAAATAGAGAGTAGCACCTGCTCTCCAGTTACAGAAAAGCCCACATGGCAAAGAAGACCTAGCTCAGCCAATAAATAAATTTTAAAAAATTACCTCAGGCTTCCTTGTGGTTCAGCTGGTGAAGAATCTGCCTGCAATGTGGGAGACCTGGGTTTGATTCCTGGGTTGGGAAGATATTTTGGAGAAGGGAAAGGCTGCCCACTCTTATATTCTGGCCAGGAGAATTCTGTAGACTGTATAGTCCATGGGGTTGCCAAGAGTTGGACACAACTGAGCAACTTTCACTTTCAAAAATTACATCACAAGCAAAAATTAGGTAAAAGTATTTCTAATGAACTTCAATTCAGTCACTCAGTCACATCTGACTCTTTGTGACCTCCTGGACTGCAGCATGCCAGGCTTTCCTGTCCATCACCAACTCTTGGAGTTTACTCAAACTCATGTTCATTGAGTCAGTGATGCCATCCAACCACCTCATCCTCTATTGTCCCCTTCTCCTCCTGCCTTCAATCTTTCCCAGCATCAGGGTCTTTTCAGATGAGTCAGTTCTTCGCATCAGGTGGCCAAAGTACTGGAGTTTCAACCTCAGCCCTTCCAATGAATATTCAGGACTGATTTCCTTTAGGATGGACTGGTTTGATCTCCTTGCAGTACAAGGGACTCTCAAGAGTCTTCTCCAACACCACAGTTCAAAAGCATCAATTCTTTTGTGCTCAGCTTTCTTTATGGTCCAACCCTCACATCCATACATGGCTACTGGAAAAACCATAGCTTTGACTAGACGGACCTTTGTTGGCAAAGTAATGTCTCTGCTTTTTAATATGTTGTCTGGGTTGGTCATAACTTTTCTTCCAAGGGACAAATGTCTTTTAATTTCATGGTTGAAGTCACCATCTGCAGTGATTTTGGAGCCCCCAAAATAAAGTCTGCCGCTGTTTTCACTGTTTCCCCATCAATTTGTCATGAAGTGATGGGACCAGATGCCATGATCTTCGTTTTCTGAATGTTGAGTTTTAAGCCAACTTTTTCACTCTCCTCTTGCAATTTCATCAAGAGGCTCTTTAGTTCTTCACTTTCTGCCATAAGGGTGATATCATCTTCATATCTGAGGTTATTGATATTTCTCCCAGCAATCTTGATTCCAGCTTGTGCTTCATCCAGCCCAATGTTACTGACATAAGTGAACAGAGAAAACTTTCCCTGAGTCTTGTCATCTAACGATTTGTATTTTGCTTTTAAAGTGCTGAAATTAAACCTGTTATTCTCTTGGTCAGTACAACAGGGTTTGGATTCCTGACTCTGAAGAAGTTTGGAGGTCTGCTGAAATAGCAAAAGACTATAGAGTTGGTGACAGAGTTTTGCAACTCCTGCTGGAGGATGGAACGGTGAGGTCCTTGGTCCTGGCTACCTTTATGTTTAAAAGATGAACCGTGGGTGTGTACAGGAGGGACAGGCAAATGTTGCTGTGGGTGCAGCCCACGGGTGGGTATATGAGGGGCAGCTGCTGCTGTGGATCCAGTTGTGTTCTTATGCCCCTCCCACCTGCCCTGCCCCCACCCCACACTACCTTAAGATATCAAGTTTCCTACATCAACCGAGTCTCTCTCTGGAGTGAGAAACAGTAGATAGTTCTGTGTTCTGCACTGCCTTTCTGGGGATTTAGCAATGTTGGGAGGATGCTGAAATATGATTTTATTTTGGTTTTATGAGTCTCAGCACAGAGACTGGGTGAAGATGAGAAACTTGGAGAGGAAGTTGAGTCATTGAGCTATAAAGACATCTTACTAGATCCACAGCTAGGCTGACCTTAGGTTTTTAGAATCAAGTCTTTGGGTGCAGAGATGGAAAGGATTTTCATGATCTATCTGGATGTTGGAGTTAGTCTGGGAAATATCATGTGAATATTAAAGTGGATTTCCAAGGTATGGAAATGTCTCTTAGAGACAGAATATGATATTGCCCATCAGTCAGACTGTCCTGGATTCGAGGGTCATTTCCTGAGATTCTGGGAAGGGAGACAAAGCAGCTTAAAAAGGGCACGTGCTCTAGAATCAGACTATCTGGATTCAAGTCCTACCACAGCCACTCACTAAGTCTGTGCCCGTGAGTCCTCACCTTCGTAACATGTCAGCTGAAGTTAGCAGCAGCAGGACCTCACAGGGCTGCTGGAGATCAGGTGAGATCATGCTTGGGGCATATGCAGATGTAGGGGATGAGGCCGAGATCCTGCTTTTCACTTAGCCTTCCTATTCCCAGCAGATACTCCTGGGGGTGCAATTGTTGAGTCTCAGTCATCTGAATAGGGATCAGATGGCTTTGGAGAGAAAAATCTCAGGGCGGCAGCTGCAGTGGCAGTGTGCTGCTTTAGTAACATGAGCAGGGCTTCAGGTGGCCACATTCCTGGCCCTGAACCAGCTGCCCCGATGGAGGAGGAGAGGGAGAGGCAGGTAAGGTGATAGGCGGCCGCACTGTGCTTTATTTAACCCATTGTCTATGCCATGAAGGACAAAGCCTGCTTTGTGTAAGAAAATGTCACCTCTGTCTCCAACAGTCAATCTCATGTTCTTCACATTCACATTCCCCCCCTCCCCCAAAGACTGTCTATTCCGTTTGTCTTTCCCTCTCTATTTCTTTTACACATAAAATGTACACGTGTGCACACACACACAGTGGCTGAACTGGAAAAGGAGGTTGTTGATTTAAAACAAGTAACAGAAAAACTCAGGAAAAATAAAAAATTATAAATGAGTAGCAATCTTCCTTATCTTATTCTTGAAAGTGTGTAGGTTAAGAATAGCCTGCTTGGGGCAGGTCCATAGCATAATTGCATTGATAACGAGTAGACAGCTGCTCTGGGGACCTGTGCCCAGTTGTCCTGGACTGCCCCGAGCTGTTCTCCTTATGGAAAACAGCCCAACAAATCAAACCCCCTGCCAGCAGTGACTGGAGACATCACGACATAGGCGTCAGAGTCACCCAGACGCATGTCAACTGAATGACCTTGGACAAGGATCTTAACCCCTCTGAATCTGTCTCCTTAAGTCTCAGTTTGGGATGCTATGCCCTCCTTGGAGAGCAGTTTTGAGAATTAAGTGGAAACCAGCGCAGAGTACTTGGCCCAGGGGCTGCAGAGCAGATTCTTGCTAAAGGGCAGCTGGCTCACCTTTTGCACCTTGTGCCTTCCTGGGAATGAAGGCAGCCCGGGAAGGTGAAAGAGAAGCAAGCCTGTTGGGTGACTTTGCTCAAGTCACTTCTCAAAGCTAAGAAATGAAAGTACAGGAAGGTAGAACAGGTGGTAAAAAGGGCCCTTAATGCTCTAACACTTACAAGACCCACAAGACCTTTATTCTGCTCAGGCAGTTACTTCCAGAATATACACTGGTGAAATCCCACAGAAGAGGGGCCATCCTGGGCCAGTTACTCAGCCCAGGGCTGAGGTCGATAGAAACAGGCAGCCTTGCAGCAGGAGACGTGTGCCCCTGGAAACAGAGGCAGCTGCAGACAGGAGTCACCTGCACAGGGAGCAGCCCACAGACACCCACATCAGCTCCTTTGGACACTCCTCACCACCAAGAATGTCAACTTCATTCATACACAGATGCAGTAACTTTAGAGCTTCAGGGACCTTAGATCACTGAGTCATTTAGCAATAGAACCTTGTTTTCAAATGAAAATTTTTGTGGCACCCTGCAGCTGAATCGCATACGAATAGAGCCCCTGTGTCAGAAATTGGATGGGGTACCTAGTCCCTGGCCATATGACTTCCCTGTCACCCCTCATTGAGGGTTCTGTAGTTCTGAGGACCCCCAATCCAGTCTAGCCCATCTTTTCACAGATGAGAGAAGAGAGACCCAGAGAGGGTAAGTGACACACCCTAGGGCANTGATCTTCGTTTTCTGAATGTTGAGCTTTAAGCCAACTTTTTCACTCTCTTCTTTCACTTTTATCAAGAGGCTTTTTAGCTCCTCTTCACTTTCTGCCACAAAGGTGGTGTCATCTGCATATCATATCATATCAAGTACTAATTCTGTGATGTGGAGCAAATTAGTTAACCTGTCTTAGCCTATGTTTCTTCATCTGTAACTGGGAGCTAAATAAAGTTGCCCAAGAGAAATAGAGAAAAATCTATGTAAAGCAACAAGCATAGTAGCTGCCATGGGGAGGACCCTCAAAAAGGCAGTTATTATGTTTCATACCCTTTCTCTATTAATCCTTCCCAGATACCCCTTGAGAGCAATCTGTCCCTCTGTTGAGCCCTGTATCAATTACATTGTCTCCTCGAAGCATCTCTGCATTCTACACCTTTATATCTGCATCAACACCTTCTCTGCTCCTTAAAGGCAGGGATTTAGCAAGTCTTGCCCACTTCTCTGTGTCCACCAGCACAGTTCATATAGGACTCTGGAAAGTTTACTGAATCAAATTACCTTTAATTCCCCAGCAGGCAAATGCAATCTCAGCAGTGGTAATTTTTCTAGCTGTTCACAAGACTGTACTGAGGAGGAAGAATAGGTAGTATCCAAAACACATCCCTTACCCAAAACCTGATAGCTACCTCATATCAGGGCTTCTGTGAGAGCTCAGTTGATAAAGAATCTGCCTGCAATGCAGGAGACCTGGGTTTGATCCCTGGGTTGGGGAGATCCCCTGGAGAAGGGAAAGGCTACCCACTCCAGTATTCTGGCCTAGAGAATTCCATGGACTGAATAGTCCATGGGGTCACAAAGAGTTGGACACGACTGAGTGACTTTCACTTTCATCCAAAACCTATTGCTTTAAACAATACAGCAAACAGCTGGTTGGTTTGAGAACCTTCCAGAATAGAAATATTTTTAGCTCTGGGTCCACTAACATGAATTTAGGGACTCACTTGGATGAACAGGAAATATTTACTGATGTTAAAAATACAACCTAGATGTCCATCAACAGATGAATGGATAAGCAAGCTGTGGCATATATACACAATGGAGTATTACTCTGCCATTAAAAAGAATAAATTTGAATCAGTTCTAATGAGATGGATGAAACTGGAGCCTATTATACAGAGTGAAGTAAGCCAGAAAGAAAAACACCAATACAGCATACTGACACATATATATGGAATTTAGAAAGATAGTAATGATGACCCTGTATGTGAGACAACAAAAGGACACAGACATAGACAATGGACTTTTGGCCTCAGAGGGAGTAGGAGAGGGCGGGATGATCTGNCATATCTGAGGTTATTGATATTTCTCCCAGCAATCTTGATTCCAGCTTGTGCTTCATCCAGCCCAATGTTACTGACATAAGTGAACAGAGAAAACTTTCCCTGAGTCTTGTCATCTAACGATTTGTATTTTGCTTTTAAAGTGCTGAAATTAAACCTGTTATTCTCTTGGTCAGTACAACAGGGTTTGGATTCCTGACTCTGAAGAAGTTTGGAGGTCTGCTGAAATAGCAAAAGACTATAGAGTTGGTGACAGAGTTTTGCAACTCCTGCTGGAGGATGGAACGGTGAGGTCCTTGGTCCTGGCTACCTTTATGTTTAAAAGATGAACCGTGGGTGTGTACAGGAGGGACAGGCAAATGTTGCTGTGGGTGCAGCCCACGGGTGGGTATATGAGGGGCAGCTGCTGCTGTGGATCCAGTTGTGTTCTTATGCCCCTCCCACCTGCCCTGCCCCCACCCCACACTACCTTAAGATATCAAGTTTCCTACATCAACCGAGTCTCTCTCTGGAGTGAGAAACAGTAGATAGTTCTGTGTTCTGCACTGCCTTTCTGGGGATTTAGCAATGTTGGGAGGATGCTGAAATATGATTTTATTTTGGTTTTATGAGTCTCAGCACAGAGACTGGGTGAAGATGAGAAACTTGGAGAGGAAGTTGAGTCATTGAGCTATAAAGACATCTTACTAGATCCACAGCTAGGCTGACCTTAGGTTTTTAGAATCAAGTCTTTGGGTGCAGAGATGGAAAGGATTTTCATGATCTATCTGGATGTTGGAGTTAGTCTGGGAAATATCATGTGAATATTAAAGTGGATTTCCAAGGTATGGAAATGTCTCTTAGAGACAGAATATGATATTGCCCATCAGTCAGACTGTCCTGGATTCGAGGGTCATTTCCTGAGATTCTGGGAAGGGAGACAAAGCAGCTTAAAAAGGGCACGTGCTCTAGAATCAGACTATCTGGATTCAAGTCCTACCACAGCCACTCACTAAGTCTGTGCCCGTGAGTCCTCACCTTCGTAACATGTCAGCTGAAGTTAGCAGCAGCAGGACCTCACAGGGCTGCTGGAGATCAGGTGAGATCATGCTTGGGGCATATGCAGATGTAGGGGATGAGGCCGAGATCCTGCTTTTCACTTAGCCTTCCTATTCCCAGCAGATACTCCTGGGGGTGCAATTGTTGAGTCTCAGTCATCTGAATAGGGATCAGATGGCTTTGGAGAGAAAAATCTCAGGGCGGCAGCTGCAGTGGCAGTGTGCTGCTTTAGTAACATGAGCAGGGCTTCAGGTGGCCACATTCCTGGCCCTGAACCAGCTGCCCCGATGGAGGAGGAGAGGGAGAGGCAGGTAAGGTGATAGGCGGCCGCACTGTGCTTTATTTAACCCATTGTCTATGCCATGAAGGACAAAGCCTGCTTTGTGTAAGAAAATGTCACCTCTGTCTCCAACAGTCAATCTCATGTTCTTCACATTCACATTCCCCCCCTCCCCCAAAGACTGTCTATTCCGTTTGTCTTTCCCTCTCTATTTCTTTTACACATAAAATGTACACGTGTGCACACACACACAGTGGCTGAACTGGAAAAGGAGGTTGTTGATTTAAAACAAGTAACAGAAAAACTCAGGAAAAATAAAAAATTATAAATGAGTAGCAATCTTCCTTATCTTATTCTTGAAAGTGTGTAGGTTAAGAATAGCCTGCTTGGGGCAGGTCCATAGCATAATTGCATTGATAACGAGTAGACAGCTGCTCTGGGGACCTGTGCCCAGTTGTCCTGGACTGCCCCGAGCTGTTCTCCTTATGGAAAACAGCCCAACAAATCAAACCCCCTGCCAGCAGTGACTGGAGACATCACGACATAGGCGTCAGAGTCACCCAGACGCATGTCAACTGAATGACCTTGGACAAGGATCTTAACCCCTCTGAATCTGTCTCCTTAAGTCTCAGTTTGGGATGCTATGCCCTCCTTGGAGAGCAGTTTTGAGAATTAAGTGGAAACCAGCGCAGAGTACTTGGCCCAGGGGCTGCAGAGCAGATTCTTGCTAAAGGGCAGCTGGCTCACCTTTTGCACCTTGTGCCTTCCTGGGAATGAAGGCAGCCCGGGAAGGTGAAAGAGAAGCAAACCTGTTGGGTGACTTTGCTCAAGTCACTTCTCAAAGCTAAGAAATGAAAGTACAGGAAGGTAGAACAGGTGGTAAAAAGGGCCCTTAATGCTCTAACACTTACAAGACCCACAAGACCTTTATTCTGCTCAGGCAGTTACTTCCAGAATATACACTGGTGAAATCCCACAGAAGAGGGGCCATCCTGGGCCAGTTACTCAGCCCAGGGCTGAGGTCGATAGAAACAGGCAGCCTTGCAGCAGGAGACGTGTGCCCCTGGAAACAGAGGCAGCTGCAGACAGGAGTCACCTGCACAGGGAGCAGCCCACAGACACCCACATCAGCTCCTTTGGACACTCCTCACCACCAAGAATGTCAACTTCATTCATACACAGATGCAGTAACTTTAGAGCTTCAGGGACCTTAGATCACTGAGTCATTTAGCAATAGAACCTTGTTTTCAAATGAAAATTTTTGTGGCACCCTGCAGCTGAATCGCATACGAATAGAGCCCCTGTGTCAGAAATTGGATGGGGTACCTAGTCCCTGGCCATATGACTTCCCTGTCACCCCTCATTGAGGGTTCTGTAGTTCTGAGGACCCCCAATCCAGTCTAGCCCATCTTTTCACAGATGAGAGAAGAGAGACCCAGAGAGGGTAAGTGACACACCCTAGGGCATACAGTTAGTATCTTGATCCCCTGGCTCCCAAAAGTCAGATTATTTTCTCACTGCTATACATACATTACCCACTCCAGCGTTCTTGCCTGGAGAATCCCAGGTACGGTGGAGCCTGGTGGGCTGCCGTCTGTGGGGTCGCACAGAGTCAGACCCAACTGAAGCGACTTAGCAGCAGCATACATACATTTGTTTTCCAGAGTGCCAAAGAGGGGTAGATAGGAAAGAGGACAGTGATTCAACAGAAACACTCCAAATCTTTTACTTCCAGAACTTTAATTTCATCTTTGTCCAAAGGAGCTGGATTATTCCGTTGATCCTGAATGTCTGCCTCCACTTCGAAATCCTGACATCCTCGTGGGTGAGAACGACCTCACAGCCCTCAGCTACCTCCATGAGCCCGCGGTGCTCCACAATCTCAGAATCCGTTTTGCAGAATCCAAACTCATTTACACCTACAGTGGTAAGGAAAGCAATTCCAGGAGAGCAGGAATGACGCTGAAATTTAATAGTTGCTGTCTAGAGCATCCTGATTACGTTTTAGATTATGTTTATATTGGAAATGTTGACTTCTGCCAAAATGCGTAATCACACCTAAACATTCGACTAGATTTCTATCTAAAAGGTGCAGACATCTGAACTTAAAGAATCTATTATAAAATGAACTATCTCGGTGGGAAGAGTTTTCGACAAAAACTAAGCTTGGACTACCAAGAAAAATGTATGTGGGTAAAGCTTGTTTTTGAGTTTCTATTGGATATAATGTTTACTACTGGAGTGATATCATCATTATGTTTACACTGAGGATGGTTAAGAGCCTCTCAGCTTTAGTGCACTGCCATCTTTCATCTTGTCTAACCTTAAGAGTGGCCTAGAAACGTAGGTGACATCAGCAGGGAACTGAGACTCAGAGCATAAAGTGACCTACCCAGAGTCACACTGCAGGTGACTGAGGAGGTGACATCACTGCATCCAACATCTTTCCTCAGGAATCATCTTGGTGGCCATGAATCCTTACAAGCAGCTGCCGATATATGGAGATCCCATCATCCACGCCTACAGCGGGCAGAACATGGGTGACATGGACCCACACATATTTGCCGTGGCGGAAGAGGCATACAAGCAGATGGCCAGGTGGGGCTTCCTCTTATTCTCCCAATGCTCCTACATTTCCTGGGCCCTCATAGTGGCAGGCAGACAGCTGGCCCAGTCTCTAAAAGTGACCCTCAGGGACTTCCTTGATGGCCCAGTGGTTAAGAATCTATCTTGTAATGCAGGGGATGTGGATATGATCCCTGGTCTAGGAACTAGACATGTTGCTGAACAACTAAGCCGACTGCTACAACTTGGGAGTCCACACGCCACAAAGTTCCTGCATGCTGTTCCTAAGACCAACAGCTAAATAAATAATTATTTTTAGGTGACCATCAGGCTGGAGGGGCTACTTGGCAGGGCAGACTGACTTGTACCGAATAGCACATGTTAGATAGAGCTGACCTGTCTCCACCAAGCCTCCTGCTTTTACTCCTTCTAGGTAGTCCTGTCAGTCCTACCAACCTGGGAATAGTCAATGCTTTTCTTGCAATGTGTTTGGTTGGAAGAAAATGGATTTTTTTCTCCACTATGAGATGTTCAGGCTTTTTTACCCAGCCAAGGCAGAAGACTCTAATGATAGATGAGCACAGGTTTTAGCTGTAGGATATTTGAAGTTTTATGCTAATTTTGCCTTTTCTTTCTTGTGTGGTATGTGAGTTCTTATTTTGTTAGCACAGGTTGAGGCACTGTGCACACACTCCCACACATCACCCCGAGTGCCCTCAAAAGAGCCCATGATGAGGATGCCGAGGCAGTGGTCAGACAACTGAGATTTGAAGCCCCCCACCCAAGGTTAATCAGCAAGAGAAAGGCAGAGCTGGGATTTTCCCTCAGATTTCTAGATTCCATGTGTAATTTCTTTTCCTCATAACTATTCTGTTTTGTCTTTAACATCCTGATCTGTAAAAGGATCTTTGTAGATCCTTACAGTTTGTAAAAGAACTCTCATAGACAGTGGTCTCATTTGAGTCTGGAAACACCTCTGTGAAGTCTTCTGAGGTGCCATCATATCCTTATATCCAGATCAAGACTTGAGACACAGGACCTGAATCCGCTACTATTTACTGCATAACCCTGGACACAGCCCTGAGCTCCCTCAGCTTCAGGGTCCTCATCTGTGAGCTGGATGCTCAGTGACTTAAGCAAGATAGAAATGCATGATTCTCTCATGCAGAAAAGTCTGATGGGTAGTCCAGGATTAGCATGCCACCTCTACCAAGTCATCAGGGACCCAGTACTTTCCAGCATCCTGATTCTTGGGGCAGGATCCACATCCTCAGAGCCAAGCTAGTGCTCAGCCCTCTTCTCTCTTTTCTAGGCTACAGTGTTCCAGGGAAAGGGTGTGTCCCTCCTGGTTAAGGAGCCCTCCCAGAAGCCCCACAGAGCACTTCTGCTCATAGCTTATTGGTCAGGATCTACTCACATGACTGTGCCCAGCTGCAAGGGAGGCTGGGATATGTAGTCTTTTGTATGGGCAGCAGCATGCCCACTAAGAACTGGAGCTTAGACCCTAAGAAGCATTGGGAGGATGACTGTTGGGTCTAGAATTATCAATTAATAACCAATCACCTGGGACACCTGAACCCCATGTCCTCAAGCTCAGCAGGTGTCCTCCATGCTCCAGTCAGGCCATGAGGGACTCTGTGACTCCCTCTTTGAAACACATCAGAGGCTGGGAGACAGGCCGGCTTTGCTCTTGAGGACACCAACTGGCCCAAAACCTGCTATCCCTACTCAGATGCTATGACAAATGATGTAAATTCTCCCCCTTTCCTGAGTCCTGGTGGTAGCATGGAGACTCATGAGCAGAGGGCAGCCAAGCCTGACAGTGCCAGAAAATAAAAAATCGTGAAGGTTCCTCCCAAAGTTGCCAGTTACCTTGGCTTTTGCTGCAGCAAGTTTTCTTTCAATCCTAAAACACCATGGTTCTAGGATTTACCCTGGCCCCTGCTGGTCTTCAGGGCATCAGCAAGATTAGAATCTGTGTGCCTTAGAGCATAGGAGACTACTCCTGGGTGTCAACAACATGAGCTTATTGGAGCTTCAGAGCTGAGCCAGGTTCAAGCTTGAAGAGCCAGTTTCCTCTGGAAGCCTGTCTAACTGTAATAGCAGAATTAAACATAAAGCAGGCTCTTGTTGGACTTGTGGGTACTACACTGGGAATCAGGAGAGCTGGCTTCAGGAACCCCAGGGTGATATTCATGTCCTCAGTATCTTAGCGTCCTCTATGGAACCGGGGACCCTCTCTCTAATGTCCTCTCCAGAGTTCCCAGGGAGGCTGTGTGTTCTGTGCATCACCAAGTCACTGTTATATTCATCTGTAAAATGGATACACAGTATGTGGTTTAGGATTTTTGTGAGGTTTAAATGAGAATCCTTGTAAATTATTCACCAAGAACCTGACACACAGCGGTGCTAGGATGGAACTGTAATAAGGTTCTACCATCATCATCTTATGACATGAAAAGCTCAGTGCATTTTTTTAAGATCTCCATGTTATATAACAGAGTATGTTGGCTTATGGAGCACACGTTTCCAGGCACATCTCAAGTAATTGCTCTCAAATAATGTCTTAAAAATGTTTTTGTATTTAAGTGAAAGGAGAAAGGAGGTGACGTAGGCCTGAGACTGCTGTCCTTAGAGACTTACGTGCAAGTTTGGCCCATGGTGAGCCTCTGGGAACTTGGATTTCAGGAGGGTTCATAGAATTTCCTAACTGCTGAGTAACAATTATGAGTAACAACTATAATAACTAAACTGTTTGTGTGAACAAGGTGGTTCAGGCTGAACATCCACTTTCCTTCTGGGCATCTGGAATTTTGATATGTGACCAGAGAAGATACCTATGTGACCAGCCCCCAATAAAAACCCTGGACTCTGAGTCTCTATTGAGCATCCTGGGTAAACAGTGTTTCCCATGTGTTGTCATAATTCATTGCTGGAGGAAGTAAGTGCATCCTGTGTAATCCCCCTGGGAGAGGACTTTTGGAAGTTCACACCTGGCCTCCTCTGGATCGGCCTATGTGCCACTGACCCTCGCTGATTTGCTCTGTCTCCTTCTGGTGTAGTAAGTCTTAACCATGAGTACAAACGTGTGCTGAGACCTGTGAGTCCTCCTAGTGGATCACTGGTCTGGGATTGCCCTCGGGAACTCTCAATACAGGGAACACAGCAGGAGACAGAGTTGTGTGTTCAGCAGGATCACAGAGAAAAAGACTAGAAGGAAATTCACTGGCATGTTAAAAAAGTTACTTTAGCATGATAAAACCAAGTCCCTTCTTCTGACTTATCTGCACTTTTAATAGTGTGCATATATTGCCTTTTTAATGGGAATAAATTAACATTAAAAAAATTTTTTTAATCCTTTTCTTTGCCTTAGAAACAATAAAAACCAGTCAATAATTGTAAGTGGGGAGTCGGGTGCTGGAAAGACAGTGTCTGCTCGCTATGCCATGAGGTACTTTGCCACCGTCAGCAAGTCCAGCAGTAACGCTCATGTGGAAGACAAGGTCCTAGCATCAAACCCCATAACTGAGGTGGGTACCCTGTGGGGATGGGGCGCGGGGACAGAGACGTGTCTATGGAGAGGTGGGCTGGTTCATATGCAGAGGTGGACCTTGTTTTATCGCGCTTTGCTTGATTGAGATTTATGGCAACTCTGTCAAGCAAGTCTATCAGCTCATTTTTCCAACAGCCTTTGCTTATTTTTTGTCTCTGTTTCATGTTTTGATAACTCTCACGGTGTTTCAAACCCTCCACCAGCAAAAAGATTACGGCTTGTTAAAGGGTCAGATGATGGTTAGCATTTTTTTTAGCAAAAAAAAACTTTTAATTAAGGTGTGTACATTGTTTTTTAGATACAATGCTATTTCACAGTTAATATGCACAGTTAATAGTATAGTGCAAACATAACTTTTATCTGCACTGGGAAACCAGAAAATTCATGTGACTTTTATTGTGACATTTGCTTTATTGCAATGGTCTGGTACCAGACCCATAGTATCTTCAAGGTATGCCTGTATGTGGTCCTTTAAAGACCAAAGAAGTAAGGGCAGGAAAGAGCTAGAAAGTCTGTTCCCCAGTGTGATTTCTAGGAGACTGGAGCACGGATTGCTGGTTCCAAAGCTTCTCTGCTCTACCTGCTGGGCTAGAAGTTCTACCATCAGGATTTTAGGAGTCCTCTGCTTACATTTATATCCCAGGGTAAATTTCCTCAACCACAGACACAACTGGTACACTGAGACCAGCAGTGTTCTCTAGCCAACCAACACCAGCTTTCATAAGCTGATTTTTAAATATTCAAGAATTTTTTGCAAGTTGTTGTTAAAGCCTTGGTAGTTTGAAATCAGTCATGGTGGAAGTATTTACACCTTTCAAATTGGCAAATGTCACATATCCAGGCTCTTCCTCCTCCCTTCCCCAAGACTGACTCATTAGCACACCACTGACTTGGTCAGACATATGGGCAAGGCCACCTGTGATGGCACCAAGGAGTTAAGGAGACAGCCCTCAAGGAAGAAAGAGCATCTGACAGCTCAGGGGAGAAGGAAATGAATCGATTTGGATTTATTTGGAAGTGTAGCAAATAGTTAAGACTGTTAGATTCTTAGACCTTTTCTTTCTTCTCTCTCGAATCAAAATCCTCAATGAATATTTACCAGACCACCTATTTTGTTCAAGTCACTATGCCTGATAATACAGGAAGGAAGGAAAAGATTAAGGTCCAATCCCCAAGTTTTAAGACTCCTCTAACATAGCATATTTTAAACTTAAATAGAAAGATAAATCACAACCCAAGATAACTATAAAAAGTTTGTCAAGAAACACTACGCTGTTAAATGCCCACAGAATAACATCGTGTGGCTGTTTCTTTAGGGTTGGTCTCACCTGCAGTTATAAGCTCCATGAAGGCGGGACCATGTTTACTTGGTTCATCTTCATCTACCAAGCATGTGGCCCATGGCAGGTGCTGAGTAAACATATGTTGTCTGAAAGTATAATGACCTGGACAGAGTGCAGTATTTGTGCATAGGAAAGGTACTTCGATATGGAGGGTGCCCAGGAAGGGAGAGGGCAAGAGGAGAGACAGAAGTCAAGGGTAGAGGTAAAAAACAAAAGTCATTCTCAGTGTGGGAGGGATGGCAGAGGGCTGTTTTTTGGTTGAATAGAAAGTTTGAGTAGGGAAGTGATAAAATAAAGACAAAAATAAAGGTTGGATGAAGGAAGTGGACTTTAAGCATCTCTAATATTTTAGGCATAGATGAGTTGAGACACTATATTGATACTATCTCATTTAATCCTCCCAACTCTATAAGATGCATCCTTATATTACAGATAGAGAAATTGAGACTTAAAAAGATGCTTGCTAGCATCACCCAGATAGTAAAAATGAACCTGGGGCCATGAAACATCAGAACTCATTCTTTCCTTGATCCTGCTCAGTGTCTACCAATAAGATTGAGGAGAGCTAAGGATATATTTTATTCTCTGCAACTCCCTGCCTTCCAGCCTCCCTTTCTAATCAGATCTTCCCCTAGAGTACAGGATTGAATTTTACTATAACTGCTCCAAGAATGTGGATGCAAAAGTTTTTTAATGTTGTTGCTATGTTTTGTAGGCTGTTGGAAATGCCAAGACCACCCGCAATGACAACAGCAGTCGGTTTGGGAAATACACGGAAATTAGTTTTGATGAGAGAAATCAAATTATTGGAGCGAACATGAGAACTTACCTGCTAGAGAAATCCAGAGTTGTCTTTCAAGTAAGGATAAAAATATTAGTTAAATTTCCTTTTTCTCAACTTTTATAGTATGGCTCACATTTATGTATTCATTAGATAACCTATGTTGTTTGGTGACTTGAAGTAGAATTTTCCTATCTTTCATTTGCAATATGGGTTATTTTTTTCTGTTTCTTAAAAATGAAAATTGATGATAGGTACAGTATAGGTAGAATTTCATGATCAAGAGAAAAGTTTATGACTTTCAATTTTAGGCACTTTAAAAATTCTTAGGATGCAGGATGCTTGGGGCCTGGTACACGGGGATGATCTGGAGATACGATGTGGGGTGGGAGGTGGGAGGGGGATACAGGATTGGGAGCTCATATACACCTGTGGGGGATTCATGTCGATATATGGCAAAACCATTACAGTATTGTAAAGTAGAATAAAGTAAAAATAAATAAATAAAATACTATTAAATGCTAAAAAAAAAAAAATTCTTAGCATTTAAAGATCGTTTGTCTTTCTAGAACACAAGAACTACTTAAAATAGACCAGGTTGTTACTTTTGTGTACTAGGAGGGGAATGGGATCAGAGCTAGTGAGGTGGGGTTTAAGAGAAAGATTCTTCTGTCCATAAAACGGAGAAAATTATGTTCATTTTGATGCAGAAGGAAAGAAAGCCAGCCTTGTATTGCAAGGAGTTTCTTTAAATTTTCAACTAGTACAAATTACATTATTCCTATTTTCTAGAATGTTTTCGTTTAATATTATTTTCTCTGAGGTGGTTATTTGGAAGGCGATCTTGGACCACCAGGTTGAGTCACAGCAAAAACACAAGTAGATGTCCGTATCCGTGAGATCAGATTAGCCATCTAAGACCCTCTTATGGAAAACCTCACATTTTCATTTGTAAAGGTCTGGTGTGATTTCAGGATTCCTCTTTATTTTACAGTCAGAAAATGAACGAAATTACCACATTTTCTATCAGCTTTGTGCATCTGCACAGCAGTCGGAATTTAAACATCTTAAATTAGGTACGTAATGCATGGTGTGTAGAAGAGTCTTTTTGTGTAAGAATTTAAATTCTAGGTTAATCTCTTCTTTTTATAATAACATCACTTTAAAAAAGTATTCTGTCCAAAATCATAAGATCCTTCAGTTCCAGGGGTGGAATTGATGCATTTAACTAAGAAGATAGATTAGTTAGGGGCAGGTTGGTCCAGGAATCAGGTACCCTTCAACCCCAGGGTTCTTTTCAAAGCTCCAGACCAATGGAGACCATCCAGCTAGAATCACCTGAAGAAGGCTTCTGACCATTGGGACTTACTGATCTAAGTTCTCAAATTTTATTTTTGCCTGAATTTCCTTGGATGGTCATTTTTCTAAAGTATGACATATTTCCCTTTCTCCTGAGACAGAGTATCTATATCGTAATTTAAATGTCCTTGAAGATTCCAAATCATTATTTATTGTAATCATAATTAATGAGCCACTTCACCTTTAGTGCACACAGCCCAACTCCTGTGGTACCTCAGCTCTCCTGTCTTGGTCACCCAGGCTGAGTTGGTAGATAGAATTGTCTAGTGTATTGGAGTTGAATGCACACTCTCTAATCCTGAAGAATTTGCTTGCACTTGTAGAATCTAAGATTCTTCAGATGTTATATAATGATAGTATCCATGCCTTATCTGCCAAACAGAATGCAAATAGTGAATGTGGAAGGGCTTTCTGAAGTGTCACTTACTATTCAAATTTAGGTGCACATCTGGGCTGCCGTCTGCGGGGTTGCA
This sequence comes from Neotragus pygmaeus, assembly GCA_006410875.1. NCBI lineage: Eukaryota > Metazoa > Chordata > Mammalia > Artiodactyla > Bovidae > Neotragus > Neotragus pygmaeus. The sequence continues at coordinate 117,102 of SJYV01020910.1, read as the reverse complement.
CAGAGTCGGACATAACTGAAGCTACTTAGCAGCAGCAGCAGCAGCAGCTGGTTATTATCTTGACCATGGTGATGTTTTTATAACAGTATACATATATCAAAACTCATCAAGTTTTCTACAGTTCATCATACATTCAGTGAACCTCAGTAAAGCTATATGAAATTGTTAGCTGTGGGAACAAAAACCATGTGCTCTGGAGTCAGGCCTGCATTTTACTTCTCGCTCTGCCACAGTCACTATTTGACGGTGAGCGGGCCATTTCACTTTTCTGAGCCTCAACTTCTGAGTCAGCAACGTAGAGTTCTAAGGAGTCAGTGGAAAAACATTTGTGAAGTGCTTAATATAGCACATGAAGTGTGAACTGCTCTTCTTGCTTCTGATAAACATGTATGTTCACCCTCTTGTGTCACAAACATCATGATCTTTTCATTTCAGGGAGTGCAGAAGAATTTAATTATACACGAATGGGGGGCAGTACGGTCCTTGAGGGTGTGAATGATAGAGCCGACATGATAGAGACTCAGAAGACCTTCACACTGCTGGGTGAGTGAAAACATCTGTCCCAGGAATGGCCATCTTCTCTAAGAACGTGGGCATGCCCAGCATGTGTGTTCTGGAGACAGCTAATCAATTCTAAGTTTAGAATGTTGTTGTTGTGTTAGTTGCTCAGTTGTGCCCAACTCTTTGTGACCCATGGACTGTAGCCCACCAGGCTCCTGTGTCCATGTGATTCTCCAGGCAGCTGGAATGGGTTGCCATTCTTTTCTCCAGGGGATCTTCTCAACCCAGGGATCAAACTTGGGTCACCTGCTTTGCAGGTTGATTCTTTTACCATCTGAGCCACCAGGGAAGCCCAATTTTAGGATGAGTCAATCAAAAAACATTTAGAGGCCAAATGATCTAGATTGTGCGTTCCCTTGACAGATCTAGAAATCAACTCCTTGGCACTCAGGCTCACTGGCTTGCTGTGAGAAGCATGAGCTGTAAACCCTGTGGATGCTCATAAGCTCTTCCAGGCTGACTACAGAGAAGACAGGTGAAAGGAAAGGTCTGAATCAGTTTAGAGGTGTGATGTTGAGCCTATTTGGCCTTGACAGGTATCCTGATGATCATGGTAAAATAAGGGACACCTATATGGAGTTCACTATGCACCAAGCACCATTCTAAATACTTTGTTACCTGTATTAATTCATTAAACCTTATAACCACCTTATGAGGCAGATGCTTTTTTTTTTTTTTTTGCAATAGGAAAACTGAGGCATGGAGATAGTAAGTGATTTACCCAAGGCTGGGGTGGCTAGTAAAGAGCAGAACTGGAATTTACACTCAGGGTCTTTAGACATCTCATTTGTTGTACAGAAAACCTGATCTTTAATTGCTAGGATGCTGACCCAGGTGAAGCAGGTACTCTTCAATTTTTTCCCTCCTTGCCTTTCCCACATAGAGCTCAAGTTTGAAAAAACTACAAATGATATTTATAAAAATAGCCATTCACTTTCCCATTTTGTATTAGTCTAGACATACATACAAAACTGCCAGTCAAAGCTTTTGATCAATGTGAGACTATAGACCATTTTTACATCTTCCAGAAAATATTTATCTCTCATTAACCCTAGCTGTTTTCATTGTTGTGGCCTAGTTGACGATATTTGAATGCAAAAGGCAAAGAACTAGAGATTAAATATATCAGAGTAATAGGCAAGATGAGCACAGTTGTGTAATCGAGAATGAACACAAGATGGTTTCCTAAGCACAATTTCCATCCAATTCTGCTCCTTCAAAACTGCTTTAGGATTCCCCTGGCGGTCCAGTGATTAAGACTGCCTGCCAATGCAGAGATGAGGGTTCAATCCTTGGTTGGGGAGTTAAGATCTCACTTTCCTTGCAGCCAAAAAAACAAAATATAAAATGGAAGCAGTATTGCAACAAATTCAATAAAGACTTGATCCTTACCCAAATTCAATAAAATGGTCCACATGAAAAAAAAAAAATCTTAAAAGTGACCGCTTTAAGAAGGGCAATTTAGACAGTGTCTAATACTGTGATAAGCAGTTTTGGTATTTATTAACATTTTCTTAAAATAATAATCATGATTTCAATCTCCGTGTAACGTGCTCCATGGAGAGGCAGCACGAGGAGGGGACAGGCAGCCTAGCTCTGGCAGGGCTCCCAGGGGACCTGTCCTTCCTGCCTATCTCTGTAATGTGTCACCTCGCAGTGAAATGATGCAGGCAATAAGAAGAGGTTTTGCAATCAAATAAGCAAGAATGGCAGGACTCTGGAGGGTACCCTCTCTAAGACTCAGTCTCTTGATCTATAGAACGGCCGTACTCGTTACCCACGGGACACTCATGACAGCTGGTAGGGAAAAGCACGTGGCACCAGGCTGAGCACACAGCAGATACTTGCTAAATGTCCCTGCCTGCTTTCTGTCTCTAGGAACTATACCCTGTCGTCCAAGTCCTAACCTTTGAGTACAACTGTCCCCTCCTCCAGGAAACTCTCCCTAGTTATTGGAAATAGCAGCAGCAACTTTTTTCCAGTTTATCACATACATTAGATCATTTTACAGATGTCTACGCCAGTAAGGCCAGGACTAGCATGGGACCAGAGAGGCAACTGGGGCGCAGAGTTTAAGGAGTGCTTGCTCTCAGGATGGCATAAGTCCGGAGCTGGCCCCGGGCACCTTGCTGTGTTACCACAGCCCCAGCTCTGCACACCAGGCCAAGAGTTTTTAGGCAAAGCCCCCAAATTTTGTGGGGGATAAGAATAGCAGTCCACTGCCTCCAATGGCTAATAAAGGTGATGGCTGCCCACTGTGCTGTGTGAAGGGGGCTGGGAAGAAAGAGGCAGAGCTGTCCTGCTTCACTCCATCCCGGGATTTGTCTCCAAGAGTGAGTGGGCATGGCTGGCAGGGCGACCATAGAATCTGTACTGCTTACTTTCCACCAAGTCTTATTATCTAAAAACACTAGCCTGGTGACCTCCTCTCCCCTGATGGCCTGCACTTGGCCATTAGGCCTCACAGTTTAGCCCTTAATTATCTATTATCATGAATTTGCTCAGATTTTTTTCCCATGCCTCATAGAATAGGTCTGTGGCCTCGCATGTGTGTGTGTGCTAAGTCGCTTCAGTCATGTCTGACTCTGCGCTATGGACTGCAGGTAGACCTCCAGGCTTTTCTGTCCTTGGGATTCCTCCTCCAAGGTATCTTCCCCACCCAGAGATCGAACCCATGTCTCTTGCGTATCCTACATTGGCAGGCAGGTTCTTTACCACTAGCACTACCTGGCACAGGTCAGTTATTATCTCTGGGCATCAGATTCCCCATCTGTACACTGAGGCAGCAATGAACATACTCAGTCGTTTCAGTTATCTATTGCTGTACTCCAAATCTTGGTAGCTTAAAATGACTATTTTTTTATAACATATGACATAATTTATCTGTTCCTCTATTACAAACATTCAGGTTATTACTGGGTTATTGTCATTAAGATTAAACTTTAATGAACAATTAATTCCATTTAACAAATAACCATTAAAACTGAAAACAATCCACTGTTTTAAATGATCTTGACTATGAGTGCTACTCTTTGAGAAAGTGACTTATGCCGGTGGCTCTCAATACTGGAATGTCAGGTCACCTGAGACTTTTCTTTAAAACATATCTGACAACTAGATATCACCCCAGACCTACTAAATCTGAAGGAGAATATCTGCAGATAATGATATATCTGAAAGAGAAAAAATAATCATGCAGAAACTTCTCATTCTAATCTATTAACTGTGTGAAAACTTTGAGATAGACATTTCCAATTGAAAATGTCTAACTCTGGGCTTCTTTCCATCAGAAATTTATGAACTAACATTCAATTTCTACCCTAGTCAATGGTTCTAACAAACCTTCTCATTTTAAAAAGATCAGGGACTTCCCTGGCGATCTAGTGGTTAACACTTCACCTTCCAATGCAAGGAGTGCAATTTCAATCCCTAGTCAGGGAGCTGATATCCACCTGCCCCATGGCCACAGTAACAAAACATAACACAGAAACAGTATTGTAACAAATTCAATAAAGACTTTTAAATGGTCCACATTTTAAAAAAATCTTTAAAAATGTACCACTCCTTAAAAAAATCAGATTTTTTTGCTACAAAATTTTATTTTCCAAAGTTCACTTAAACTCAACAAAAGAAAGTCATTATAGAGAAATATACAGTTCTTAATGTTTCTCCACATGCATGCATTGGAGATGACCATGAGTCCTCTAAGAATAAGAACTTTATCAATAAGCCAAATATAAAATAATAAATATTGTATGATTCCTCTTATATGAGGTACCAATAATAGGCAAATTCATAGAGACAGAAAATAGAAGGGAGGTTACCAAGAGCTAAGGAGAGGGAGGAACAGGGAGTCATTCAATAATGACTACAGAATTTCTGTTTGGAATGATTTTCTTTAAAAGTCATAGAAATGGATAGTTGCACAATATTGTGAATGCAGTTTAACTGCATTGAATTAGACACTTTTAATTGGTAAAAAATATAAATAATATGACAATTTATCACTGGCTCTTGTGACTCTGGGCTGACTGGACTCAGCAGGGCACTTCTCACATGGGGACTCTTGTCTGGTGGTGGCAGGGGCTCGATCAGCTGAAGACTTCTCCTGTTACATGGGCTGGGGTGACTGGAACTACTCGGGGCAGGACAGGCATTTCTCTCTCTCCATGTGGCCTTCCTCACGCATGCTGGTCTCAGGGTAGATGGACTGCATACAAGGCTAGCTTCTCCCAGAGCCAATTCCAATAGGCTCAGGTAGACTCTGTGGGTCTTTTTATGAACCAGCTTCAGAAGCAGTGCAGCATCACTACTGCTTATGTGCTTATAAACAAAAGCAAAGCATAGAAACAGCTCAGAGTCATGACCCTCAGGGAGGGAACCACGCAGGGTATGAACAATTGGAGGGTGATGCATTGTGGGGGGGTCATCTTTGGTAGCCACCATAGTAGCTGTTAGGGATATAGTGGGAATTAAGAGAGAATGTCTTAAATGGTTTGTGAACTGTGATATGCTCTGTCTGTGAGAGATCAGTATACATTTAATGAAAGCATGACCTCAATGCATGAATCACTAAAAAAAAGTCTTTGGCCAGAGGTTGGCAGATTGCAGCCTTTTTTTATAAATAAAGTTTTCTTGGAACACAGAGACACTCTTATAACTATGATATATGGCTGTTTTCATGCTATGATGCTAGAATTGAGTTCTTGTGACAACCTCTACTGCCTGCAAAGCCTAGTAAGAAAATATTTGTTGAACCTTGTCCCAGGTGATAGAGTGAGCACAGTTGATGGGTTCCTTTGACTTTTATTAAAATTTGTGAAAGGACTTGTGGGTGGAGTCATGAGCCTAGCTTCAACCCTAGTGTATCTAAAACATGGACATCTCCTGAGGGCCCCTGACCAGGCAAAGAAGTTTCAGCAGTCTTTGGAGACCTGTTTCCTGCTGTAGAGTGGATTCACATATGGAACTCACTGTAACTTTGAGATTGCCATCATCCTGTGACCCCTACAGCCAGTAATCTCATGCTATGTGTTAATTTCATGGTCTGTGAACCTCCCTTGTCCAACACAGTAACCACTAGCCACAGATGATTGTCTGTGTTAGTTAAAATGAGATAAATTTTTAAATTCAGTTCCTCAGTTGCACTAGGCATGTTTCAAGTGCTCATAACCATATGTAGCTAATAGCTGCCATGTAGTTCAGCACAGATAAAAAACATTTCATCCCCAAGGAAAGTTCTGTCCAACAGCACATCTCCAACAATGTGAATACCTCATGTGCACCGCTTAGCCCATGGGTTGTGTCCTCTTGTTTGTGTCTCAGTGTTTTCTGTCTTAGATGCTGATTCCCTCATGAGCAGACTACCCCATGTGAATCATACATAGGCTTATAACACATTTGGGCAGATACCTTTCTTAAAATGTCATTATCAAATAGGTACTTGCTGGTTGATTTGTCCATTGCTGTGATTTGTTATGGAGACGGTTTAGAGAGACAGGCAAGATTAGCAGTGAGGTCATCCAGCTCAGTACCCAGATCCACTTCACAGCACACCCAGTAAACAGACCTCTGGAGTCTGCTCACACTTCTTTGCCTGTTGTGGGGTTGTCAGGAGAGCATCACGTTTAGATACCCTGGGGTGACCTAGGGCAGCTTTGTGATTCCATGGGTCTTTTCATACACTGCAGCAGTCGCTGGCACTAAATTGCTTAGCCATGACACATGCAGTGTGATTGTGACCTTGGCAAGTTCGCTAGACTTTCTGTGCTTTAGTTTCTCCCTCTGTAAAATGGGAATAGTTCAGTTTAGTTCAGTTGCTCAGTTGTGTCAGACTCTTTGTGACCCCATGAACTGCAGCAGGCCAGGGTTCCATGTCCATCACCAACTCCTGGAGCCTACTCAAACTCATGCCCATCATGTCGGTGATGCCATCCAACCATCTCATCCTCTGTCATCCCCTTTTCCTCCCACCTTCAATCTTTTCCAGCATCAGGGTCTTTTCCAATGAGTTGGTTTTTCAATTCAGGTGGCCAGAGTATTGGAGTTTCAGCTTCAACATCACTCCACCAGTGAATATTCAGGACTGATTTCCTTTAGGATGGACTGGTTGGATCTTGTAGTCCAGGGGACTCTCCAAGAGTCTTCTCCAACACCACAGTTCAAAAGCATCAATTCTTCTGCACTCAGCTTTCTTTATAGTCCAATTCTTACATCCATACATGACTGCTGGAAAAACTGTAGCTTTGACTAGACAGACCTTTGTTGGTAAAGTAATGTCTCTGCTTTTTAATATGCTGTCTAGGTTGGTCATAACTTTTCTTCTAAGGAGCAAGCGTCTTTTAATTTCATGGTTGAAGTCACCATTTGCAGTGATTTTGGAGCCTAAAAAAACACTAGTACTTTATATAGTTGTAAGGATTAGATGAGGTGACGTGTGGAAAGTACTCAGGATAGTGCCTGATGCAGAGTTTCACGCTGTTTCTCTTCTGGCTCTGCTTCTGAGGTACTAAAATGGTTCTGGTACCCAATTCCAGTGTGTTGCTGGGACAGGGGTCTCCCATACCCCGCTATTCCCTGGACACCAGCTGGGTTCCTATAGTTCAGCTCAGTGCTGACATTGTCTGCCTGGAGAAAGCATCTGGTCTCACAGGTTGAGGGCTCAGTCCCACATGACTGGGCCCCCGGCCCTGTCAGGTGACAGCCTCCAGTCCAGGTTGTTACTGGTGCTCCTGACTGAAGGGCTGTAAATCAGAGGTTCCCTTAACCACCTCCTTGAATTCAACTAATTAGCTAAAGCAGCTCACAGAACTCAGGGAAACATTTCACCTAGTACATCACCAGTTTATTATGAAAGAATATAAAGCTCAAGAAAAGCCTATTGGAACAGATAACATAGGAGCAAGTATGTGGGAAGGAGCAAAATCTTCTGTGCTGAGTGTCACTCTCCCCAGTCCCATGGGTCCACACCAGGGCTCTCCAAACCTTGTCCTTTGGGGTTTATGGAGACTTCGGTACATATACACCGATTAAATCATTGGCCATTGGCAGTCAGTCCAACCTGCAGTGCCTCTTTGCTCCCCGAAGGTTGAGGCATGAGACTGAAAGTTCCCACTCTCCATCGCAGGGTTGCTTCCCCTGGCAACCAGCCCCATCCACACATGACCCAGGGGGCATTCCAAAATTGCCTCATTACCAAAAGACAAAAGACTCTCTCACCACTTAGGAAGTTCTCAGGCTTTTAGAAGTTCTGTGCCAGAAACTAGATGAAGGCCAATGTATTCTTAATACAAATCACAATATCACAGGGACCTTAGCAGACCACAAGTTACCCCCTGAGGAAGCATAATGGGGTGCATTTTGATCAAGAGCTTACTCCTTTGTTCTTCTGCTGACTCACATTTAATTCATCCTTTGATCTCTGCCTGACCATTAAGATCTCTGGCAGAAAGAAAACTCTGGAAACAGATCTTTCTGGACCTCAGGTTCAACGAACTTGACCACTGTGTTTCTTGTTGAAACCCACTTCAAGCCATCAGTGCTTTTGCAAGGATTTTTATCTCACTGAAGAAAATTACTTAACTGAGGTCTTAAGTTCTTTCTTTGAGTCATTGCTTTGGAGTTGTTATTTCAGTTTTGTCAGTTCTGGAAGGCATGGGCTTAGTCATGGATTATGCAGAGAGTGGGAGTGCCAGAGCAGATTCTCAAAATTTGCATTTTTAGTTGCTTTTCCTCGTCACTTACCTTTCATTTATCATGGTGATGCCCTGGAGGTTATTTATTTTAGAATCTGCTGTCCTTCGAGTGGAAATGTTAGCTTGAAATGGAGTGACTGCAAATGTCTGGACTCTGGTTGAACTGAAGGCATCTATGTAATTTTTGTTTGAAATCATATCTGACTTTTTAAAAATTTTATTTATTTTTGATTGAAGGATAATGGCTTTAGAATATTGATTTGGCTTCTGCCATACACCGTCAACATGGATCACCCGTAGGTGTACGTATGTCCCCTCTCTCCCACCTCCCACCCTTTCCCATACCTCTAGGTTGTTACAGAGCCCCAGTTTGAGTTCCCTGAGTCATGTAACAAATGAAATCATATGTGACTTTGATTGTGTGTGATCTTTGAAGGAGAGAAGACTCTCCAGGTTTTGAATTCTTTTGGAACATGACCTAGCTTGCTATTGAGATATTCCAGGTATCTTCAAGTCAGAAGCAGCAGTGACCACAGTGGCTCTTTCTGGGCATTTGGGGCCTGCTGCTTTTTTGCTGGAGGAAGTGAGGGTCTCCTGCTGGCTGAAAAAAAAAGTACACAACCTGAAAAGTGAAAATTATGTTTTACTCAGTAGACAAAACAGGGCTTGAGCCCGGGATGCAGCCTCTCAGACAGCTCTGAGGGACTGCTCCAAAGAGGTTAGGGAGGAGCCAGGATATATAGGAGTCTTGCAGCAAAGACCAGGTAGTCAGAACAGCAAAATATTACTGTTAGGTAAAACCAGGTATCTCAAATTAAGGACTTTAGCGCTTTTCTATCCTATGCATGGGAAGATGCAAAAGTCTGGGCTCAGTGAAATCATTCCTTTGATAGGCACCTTAGCTACCTAGGACCAGTATTCTGCTTTTCTCCATCCTGAGTCCCCTCAGGCCGCACCCCTGGGGGCAGTGATAGTGGCTGAGCGCTTGATGGCCACAGCATCCATTGTTTGCTGATGTGGCAGGCAACTCTTTTCATTCACAAGTGATATTCCACCTATATTGGTCAGGGTCCCTGCGAGGAACATGGGGCACATTCAAATAAGATAAAAGGAGGAGAGTTTATTCACCAAGGGAGCAACTACAAATTGCAGATTGTGTGGGGCTGAGAGGGCTGCAAGGAGCAGTAGGGGCCTGGAAATAGCAACTCTTTCTGTTTGGGCACTGGCGTGTTACTTGAACCTGAAAGGAAGGTTGGGAAAAGTCAGCACCAGACCTGGTATAGATACCTCCTGCACAGCCAGCCTGAGGCAACTTCAAGGAAAGAGATGGGGAGATGTACCCAATACCTTCTCCTCCTGTTCTCTGATCTCCTGACAAGGTACCCATTGGCCAGACCAAATCAGAGGGCATGAAAATCCATCACCTTGGTCCAAACAGGCCAGCCCCCTGGGTCAGAGAGCAGGGTACAGAACTGGAGAGGCAAATGGAGTCCTTCCAGCACCACCATAAAAAGCATTTGAGGAGCTTGTGAACAAAAAAGAAAAAAAAAAAAAAGCACAGCAGGGACTTCCTTGGCAGTCTAGTGGTTAGGAGTTTGTCTTCCAAAGCAGAAGGTGCGAGTTTGGTTGGGTAGCTAAGATCCCACATATCTTGCAGCCAAAAACAACAACAACAACAACATAAAATAAAGCAATATTGTATTAAAGTCAATAAAGACTTCTTAAAAAATGGTCCACATTAGAAAAAAAACTTTTAAAATTTATTTATTAAAAAAAATAAGCACAACACACAGAATGAATGAGAGCCAGTTCTCCCAGGAACCTGACATGAAGTGGTTACTCAGATATTAATTTCTGAGTTGAACTTCCTAGCAGCCAGCGCAGAGGGGAAGCCTGATGGGCTGAACAGTTAACATTGTGTGTCTGCACACGTCAAACTAGAGAGACAAACTAGTGAGCCAGATTCTCCCTGGGGTCCACTCCCTTGCACCCTGTCCCATCACTTGGCAGTGATGGTATTAGAGGGTCCTGAAAGAATTCACGTGCTTATCTTACTAGTGATTATGCAAGAGAAGAAATGGAGTATTCCTAATTTGGGAAAAATTTTGTTTTCAGGTTTCAAGGAAGATTTTCAGATGGACGTTTTTAAAGTCCTGGCGGCCATCCTACATCTGGGCAATGTACAGATTGCAGCAGTGGGCAACGAGAGATCAGTGATCAGCGTAAGATACATGTTTGTTTCCCCCGTCCTGTGCTGGGAGGATCATCAACAGAAGCTCTCAGGGTTACCCTGCTTTTGCATTTTAGCACCAGGCACACTGGACCTACTAGGGAGACTAGTTTAGGAGGGTTTCCATGGGTTACCTTCAGAGTAAAGCTTCTTCCCCTTGCAACAGCAGAGAAGGGGGAAACACAGCCTCTGTGTGGTTTCCTTTTATTCAACAGATTGTTACTGAAAGCCTGCTCTGTGCCAGACACTGTTGTAGGCTCTGGAGAAACATCAGTGAACAAAACAAAATCAGGCCTTCATGAAGCTTTTGATCAGGGGGAGAAAATGGAGGGGAGGAGACACAGTAAAAGTTATAGGCTCTGGCAGCTGGCAATAACCATTAAAAATGAAAATAGGGGGCTTCCCTGATGTCTCAGTGGTAAAGAATCCGCTTGCCAATGCAGGAGACGCAAGTTCGATCCCTGGTCAGGGAGGATCCGACATGCTGCAAAACAACTAAGCCCGTGGACCACAACTGTTGAGTCTGCTCTAGAGTCCAGGAAGCACAACTGCTGAGCCCGAGTACCACAGCTACTGAAGCCCACACACCCTAGAGCCTGTGTTCCTCACTGAGAGCCACCTCACTGAGAAGCCTGCACACCGCAACTAGAGAGCAGCCCCTGCTCACCACGCTAGAGAGAAGCCTGCACGGCAACAAAGACTGAGCACAGCTCACAGTCAAAATAAATAAAAATTATTTTTTTAAAAGAAGGAAAACAGGGACCTCTCTGGTAGTCCAGTGGTTCAGACTCCACACTTCCAATGCAGGGAGCGTGGGTTCCGTCTCTGGTCAGGAAGCTGAGATCCCACATGCCATAGGACATGGCTGAAATTTTTAAAAAGGAAAATATAACGGAATAGGTGGGGACAGGCTGTGCCTTTTGTATCGGGCATTCAGAGATAGCCTTTCTAATTCAGTTAGGAAGTGAAATTGTGCCTATATCTGGAGGAGGAATATTCCAAGTAGAGGGAACAGCAGGTACAAAGGCCCTCGGGCAGGAAGTGTTCTTGGAAAAACAGCCAAAAGGTTGGTAAATGCCAAGACGAGCGAGCAGAGGAAGTGGTGGGTGAGGCCAGAAAATGTGCCGGGGGGAGGGGCACAGATCATGAAGAACCTAAGGGCTCTAGACACGTCTTACCTCCTGACACGTGCCTGAATGAAACACCAACGGTGCTGGCTTCCTCTCTGGAAATAGGCTTCCATGTAAGTTTTGTGACCGATTTCGTCATTTCACGGACACAAGTTTCTGTATATTAGGCAACAAATGCTATGTTTTGGTGTGAGATATGTGGTTATCCTCAGCAATATCCATGTAATGAGGACAGTCACGTGTAAACAATGTTTCTGTGAAATGCAAAATCTCCTTGCTGTTAAAGCTTTGTACTAGCAATGTGTGTCTTAGTCAACTCCAGTTGTCATAACAAAATACCACAGGCCAGGTGGCTTAACAACAGAAGTCTGTATTCTCACAGTCCTAGAGTCTGGAAGTTCACGATCAAGGTGCCAGCACAGTTGAGTTCTCAAGATGCTAGCTTGTAGACAGCTGCCCTCTTGGTGTGTCCTCACAGGGCAGAGAAAAGCCAAGCTCTATTCTCTTTCCTTCTCTTATAAGGATGCTAAGCCCATCAAGGGACCCCATCCGCATCTAAGCCTCTTTACCTCCCTAAGGCCCCACTTCCAGGTTAAGACTTCAACATGTGAATTTTTCATGTGACTGAGAAATTCAGTCTGATAACAATGCCTCCAAAACAACTGATGGGAGCAATTGTTAATTTTGTACACCTGTTCATTTCTCAGCTCTGGTACCTACGGTTTAGGGGAGAGAGCGCTGAGCAGATGTGGAGGATGTGTTTTTTTGGCTCAGTGCATCAGTCCTGTTGCCCTGTGACCAGGAAGCAATTCTTCGGATTATCACACTAAGTGCCTTGCCCCATCCGCACCAGTATTCAGTCCTTGCAGAGTCAGTTCACAAAGGACTGGGAAGTTTGGAGGAGGTGCTGGCAGGCCTGGGAGGTGTGCGGCGTAGTTCTCCTACTGGGTCCTGGCTCATTTACCTCGGAAATGAACTTCTGCACTTTTCCTTCTGAAACTCATAGACTGAAGATATGACTTCCAAATGCCCTGGCTTTGAACTCTGTTCTGTGAAGTTTGTTGTGAAGGTAGCATTTTGGAGAAGGAATTAAAATTGCTAGACTAAAAATCCTTTGTCTATTGATCTTAGGAGACAAATCCCACACACAAAAAATGTCAGATCTTTGTAGAAAATAATTTTCATTCATTTGCATCAAGAACATGAAATATTGGGCCAATTCGATCTGAATGAAGCCATCTTACATTTTAAAATTTGCTGCCCCTTTGCATTTCCCCCTACGGCTGGGTGTTTTTGTCTCGAAAGGTTTGGTTCACAGTAGTGGCATGCTTTATATTATTGTGATATTGGTCAGAAGGGACGTGGGTGGGCAGCAAGGAGGCGGCAGGACTTTTTAGGTTGTTAGAGCCACCATAACCTGATGCTTTTTTAAATGCAATCATGTGATTTTCCCAATTGACTGAGATGCTATCTACAGATTAGCCCATCTGGGAAGTTTTCCCTGCCCAAGAGGAATGGAGGTGTGCAATCACATGGGATTGCATCTCCTTGCCTAGTGACAGGGACCCCTAGGTTCCTGCTGCCTAAAGCAGGAACAGACCATTCCTCATCTGCTGGCCAGTGGGGCAGCTCTCATGCCCAGGCTTGGGAGAGAAACAAGATTCACTTTGTACATCCAGAAGTCCCCCACCACAGCCCTCACATTGGCTGGTAAACACTTCAGTTCAGTGAGCCCACCACGTTCTCCCTGACAACACAGCTGAGGTCCCTCCTGGGCCAGACTCCACCCTGGGCAGACCCCAGCTACACAGTTACAGGGCAAGTGTAGCCTCTGACAGGTGGCCTGGGTGTGATACAAAAGGGCAGAGAGAGGCCTCAGGGCTGTGTCCATAAGCACAGGAGTGGAGGGAGGATTTCTTCTGTGGCCTAAACATCACTACTGACATTCTTTGGCCAGAAGGAAAACCCGGGTAGGACACAGCCTAGGATCTCCTGGCATCACCACAGCAGTGCCCAGCCTAGGACCAGGTGCAGCCTCCATGCCCCCACGGGCCCTCCCGCTTCACTCCCAGCCCTGGCTCTGGGTTGTGAGGCCTGATAGTGCATGGGTTGAGGGGCACAGCTGGATGGGCCAGTGCCAATTTAGAGGGCCTGACGGGGCTGTGTCTTTTGTTTCTGAAGGAAGATGATGGTCACCTGGAGGTGTTCTGTGAGCTCCTGGGCCTGGAGAGTGGCAGAGTCGCCCAGTGGCTGTGTAATCGCAAGATCGTCACAACCTCCGAGACAGTGGTGAAGCCCATGACCAGGCCCCAGGCTCTCAATGCCAGGGATGCACTGGCCAAAAAGATCTACGCTCACCTGTTTGACTTCATTGTGGAGAGAATTAACCAAGCCTTGCAGTTTTCAGGCAAGCAGCACACTTTTATTGGTGTTTTGGACATTTATGGGTAAGATTCTCTTCGTGAGCTTGTCTTTCCTCATTTAAATGTCAAATCTTTAGGTTGTTTTTAGTCTGGTTGTTCTTTTGTGTTTCACATTCAGGAAGATGGTGTTTGGTTTTGCGTCTGTGGATGTTAAGTACAGTCTCCTGGGCTACAGTGTCTTTTATGTAGGGTGCGTTAAAAAATTTCTAAATCAGTAATGGCCAGCATGAAGAGTGCATGCCATCTACCATGCTGAGTGGTTTCCATGCATTTTTTTATACCTTAAACAACCTTATAATTATCCCCATTCTACAGATAAAACAACCAAGGCTTAGGAAGACTCATTCATGGTTGCTCTGCTGGTGGGAGAACCCAGTACCATATGAGGACTGCACCCACCTCTGTCTTCCTGCAGAGGCCCCATGAGGTGTGGAACCCTGACATGCCTCTCCCACTTCACAGGGTGATAATGACAGCCCCAGAGGCCCTGCACCTGGCCCACGAGGCAGGCTCAGACCCGAGGCTTTTACCAGTCAGGCCTCTCATGCCTACATCCTCTTCCATTCTTGGATCATAGGGGTCATGTGTTTGCCCCATTCTCCATGAATTATGATACATTTGGTGGATCAAGAGACCACACTGGAGGGTTTTTTCTAGCTGCTTTTCTTTGCCCAGTCCTGCTTTTCTGGGTCAGACTCATCCTAAAGACACTTAAAGAACAGAGTAGCCACAGAGAGTGAGGGAGGGAAGCCCGGCCAGCATGGAGGCCAGCTCTTAGGGAAGTTAGCGCTTGGGCTTTTTTTTGTTAGAGGCTGGCCTCAAGCGCCTAAACCCTTCCCCTCCCGGGACCAACCCTGGTTTCTCAGAGGGAGAGGGGCAGACTGTCCCAGGGAAGGCATCGCGGAGTACTCCACCAGGATTGGAGAGTAGCCCTCACACTCTGGAGAAAGCAACTCACCCTCCTCCCTTCCCATATGGAGGGGTGAACTAGCTCTCCTGGCCGGCTGCTACTTGCTGTGGGATGAGGCAGGCAGAACTCCTACCCAAATACAGAGAAATCGTTATTTCATGCGAGCCTCAGGGGTGTTATCTGTTTAACACGGTGGTGATTTGGTGGTTTAGTCACTAAGTCGTGTCTGACTCTCACAACCCCTTGGACTGTAGCCCACCAGGCTCCTCTGTCCATGGGATTTTCCAGGCAAGAATATTGGAGTGGGTTGCCANTGATTTGGTGGTTTAGTCACTAAGTCGTGTCTGACTCTCACAACCCCTTGGACTGTAGCCCACCAGGCTCCTCTGTCCATGGGATTTTCCAGGCAAGAATATTGGAGTGGGTTGCCATCTGCGTTCTAAGTTAATACATGTGACTCCCAATTAATAGTATCTGTCAACAGTTATAAAACTCTTACATTGTTGGGGTAGTCTAGTAAATTATTCACCTTAAAAATAAGGATTTGAGCAACGAGTAATCATCTAAGTAGACTTTTAAATGAAAATAGGCCTGCTTAATGACAGTCTCTCATTGTGATGCAAATAAGTGATTATTTTTCTCTGTTCTTTTGTGTGTGTGTGTGTGTGTGTGTGTGTGTGTTTTAATAAATAGCCCTTTATTTTTAAGAATATATTATCTCATTCAAGAACACATATTCATGTGCCAGGAACTGTGTCAGGTGTGATGGGTGAACAGAACGGACATCTGGCCCCTGCCCTGTTGGGACTTAAATTTTAGTGGAGGAAGAGGCCATCGGAGATTGGGATGGTTCTTGAGAAAGGAATAAGTGGATGGAGGTGCCACCGGTTAACCAGGCACCAGGAAGAGACGGGGCAGCTGAGAATAAGGAGCTGAGAATAAGAAGTCAGGAGAACAGCAGGCGGGCATCAGGCATCCACAAAGCTGATAGACCACAGTAATAAGGAATTTAAATTTTTGGCTAAATGGGCAAACTTCAGACAGGAGGAACTGCAAATTTTTAAGAACTTGTTAGAGTATATTTTAAATTTAAATTTTAAAATTAAACCCCTCTTTAAAAATTTAAACAGTAACATGGGTGCATGAATTCATTTTACCCCTCCAAAAAAGCAAGCTCTCCTCTTTAAATAAGAGTGTTACTGTCTGGAGTGAATCCTTTCATGCCTTTCTCCAGTATGCCCATGGTTGGATTAGCCCTCATCCCGTGGATGGAGGAGCCTGGTGGACTGCAGTCCATGGGGTCACTAAGAGTCAGACATGACTGAGCAACTTCACTCACTTTCATGCATTGGAGAAGGAAATGGCAACCCATTCCAGTGTTCTTGCCTGGAGAATCCCAGGGATGGGGGAGCCTGGTGGGCTGCCGTCTATGGGGTCGCACAGAGTTGTACACGACTGAAGCGACTTAGCAGCAGCTGCTGCAAGAGCTGAGCTCAGGATGAGCTGGGAATAAGGCAACCTGAAAGGGAAAGTTACCCTGCATGAAGACAATGAAAGCCCAAGCTGTGAGCCTTGAAATTTCAGCTCAGGACCTCGTGGAGGCTTGTGGTTCCCTAGCTAGCCAGATGTTTATGTTCTCTGGATGCCAAGCTGGAAGAGCTTGGGGCCAGGAGTCTGATCCCAGGGAGTAAGCCCTGCACCACACCCACCGTGTGGCCTGGAGGGTATCACTGAACCTCAGTTTCTGTGTCTGTAAGACGGGGCCTCTCTCGCAAGGATATTACCAAGGTCAAATGGAAGAAATTGCGAATGTATCTTTACAAACCATAAGGATTATTCTGATGTGAACAGGAAAAGGAATGCCATTGATGTCTGCCATCCAGTCTCTACCCTAGGAAGTCCTGCCTTTGGCCCCAGCTGTGGGCTGCAGGGCACAGTGAGGCCCTTCTGCCTCCCCTCCAGGCCCAGCTGTGGCCTGACTGCAGTGTCCAGCAGGCCGAGCCTCTCGATCACCCAGGGCACTAGTGGAATGGGGCTGTCAGGGCTCCGGGTTCTCCTCTTGCTCCATGAACAGTCTTACATGGACCTTACATGGACCTCACATGGACCTCCATGAACAGGGATCTTAACCTCCTCAAAAATTCTACACTGAGCCAAATGGGCTCAGACATGTGAGACTCCCAGGGGACCTGTGGTTGGAGCTGTCAGGAAACTCGCAGAGTTAGAGCGATTAAGAACTAAGGCTTAGAGTCACCACGAGCTGGGGTCGGATTTCGCGTGTCTGGCACCGCTCTGTGATGGTGACCATCTCTTCTGACCGCTGTGTGTAACAATGGGGTGAGGGCAGCCCTTCACCTAGGGTGGTGTTAGGGTTAAGCACGGTGACGGGCAGCAGCACCAACACCTAAAGTGCTCGGATTCCTCCTGGCAGGAAAGCTCCTCTGCCCAGGGGGTGGATCGGCTGCCCCAGTTCTGTTCAGCCTACACTGTGTTTTACAGAGGGAGGTAATTCACGTAAAAGTCCAGGTTTCTGGATTCTTTTGAGAGTCAGGTGACCAGACATCCCGACCTGATTAAGCCATGGCCACAGCTGGCTCTAGCTGAGTAGCAGCCATCCTGTAGGGCAGACCTGGTTATCATGGTTCCCACCCAGTTCCAGCTGCTCTTCATGCTGTCCTCTCCTGGCCCTCTCAGCTCCTGGGTCTGCAGCTCCAGAGGCAGCCATTGAAAGTCTGAAGATGGAGGCGGGGCCGTGTCTTCCTTGGACCTGAATGTGTCTGCTGGGCTGTGACTTTGCTCTTTTCCTCTAAGGACTATGAAAGCGCCTCTTGGGGAGGCAAAACTGTGCTGCCTTCAGCAACGAGTGGGGGCACAGGAGACAACGTTGCTTTTTTCACTGGGAGCAGAAGTGTTACAGTCAGGTGGACTCATAGCTAAGTCTGACACTGACTGTGTGACCCAGACAAATTTTTGAACTTCTCAGTCTTGTTTCCTCGTCTATGAACTGAGGATAATGAGGCTGATGTCAGTGTTGTTGTACAGAATGTGTGATAGGCCATATTGTGCACACGCCTGCTTTAGTGCCTGCCTCAAGTAGGTGTTTTTTGTACACACCAGTTTGCTTCCTGGGGCCACCTGGAAAAACGTGACTTATCAGCTGACTGCTAAAATGGTTAAAACAAGAATTGAGGCATGTTTAAAACTCACAGAAAACATAAAATACAGTTACAATGTTAAAGTTGTGAAAAATAGTAACCTATAAACAAATGTATGTCTTTCAGTTATGTCTTAACTAGTTTAAACTGTATTTCAGTTTTGAAACCTTTGATGTGAACAGCTTTGAACAGTTTTGCATCAATTATGCCAATGAAAAGCTGCAACAGCAGTTTAACCTGGTAGGTGACTTTTTTGCCTTCTTTTATTATTTTATTTGTTTTTTTTTTTTTACTTTATTTTACTTTACAGTACTCTATTGGCTTTGCCATACAGCGACAGGAATCCACCACAGGTGTACACGAGCTCCCAATCTAGCTCTCAGCTGTGTCTGTCTGTCTGTCTGAACAGGGAGAGAGGCTGAGTGGCTCTTTGCCTCTTCAAATCTCACCAGCATTGAGTCACATACTGGCTCACTGCACCATCTTGTGGCTGTTCCTTGAAACTGCACCTTCCCACCCGATTTTATTTTTGTGGAGGCACCTGCCAACGTTTGTTTCAGTTCATCCGCTGCCATTCTTGGATACAGACCCCTTCCAGCCAGACCAAGTCACTTAGTTTCCTGCAGGCTCCAGTCCTTGTGAGCCTCGGTATCTGCACCTACTCTCTGCCACAACCCACCTTCCCCTGTCCTTTCCCATCCCTTCTTTACCTGGAGAACTCCTGCCTGTCTTTTGAAATTCAGCTTCTCCCACACAACTCATGAGGAAAAGATAGTGTGACATCATAGAGAGCATGAGCTTTTGCTGAAACTGAAGTGGATTTGAGTCTCAGATCTACCACCTCCTTCCCCTGGGCTTAGTTTTCTCATTTTTGAAAATGGGTCAGTTGTATTTTCCTAGTATTCTTGTGAGGAGAACACTTAATATTGAATCATATTCAGTAAATGCTTCTTTGCTTTCTTATTCCTTGCTCCAGAACTCAAGGGGAGGGCCCAGACAGGACTCAGCCCAGGGTTCCGCAGAGGCTGGATGCTGTGCAAGGAAGGGGAGTAAGAGCAGAGAGGCTGGGTGAACGCAAGGCTCAGGACACCAGGTCAGGGGTGGTGCTTTAACCACAGAAGGGAGCACAGACAGCACGGAGGCCAAGAGAGGAAGGTGGCAGGGTCACTTTGTCATGGCCTAGCTCCCAGAGGCTACTCAGATGCAGGGGTCCAGCAGAGGCCAGGTCAATGGGACAGGAGCCAGGAGAGAACTCACTAGGGCTTATACTTATATTTTAAGTCATAACCCCTCCCAGGAGGATCTGCATATTGATAGATGTCTCTAACAACATCAAAGGGGGAAAAATAAGGAGTATTTAGTGGAAGAGGAGGCAAGGCAAAATAAAAAAAGAAAAGAATGGAATTTCAGCCTCTGATGTGCTATTTTCAGTGTCTCGCACATGTATCATTCTAAGGTTGCGGTGAATGTGTGCGTTGGGAAGCAAGGTGGCCCTGGAGTCCGGAGAGGGGCAGGATCCACATGTACTATTTGACTTCAGTTTTAAATGCTAAACTTGCAGGGAATCCATGAGAATGATAACAGAGTACAAATGTGGGGTGAAATTAAATGCTCATACATGGATTAACTCTGGAGCAAGGAATAAGAAAGCAAAGAAGCATTTACTGAATATGATTCAATATTAAGTGTTCTCCTCACAAGAATACTAGGAAAATACAACTGACCCATTTTCAAAAATGAGAAAACTAAGCCCAGGGGAAGGAGGTGGTAGATCTGAGACTCAAATCCACTTCAGTTTCAGCAAAAGCTCATGCTCTCTATGATGTCACACTATCTTTTCCTCATGAGTTGTGTGGGAGAAGCTGAATTTCAAAAGACAGGCAGGAGTTCTCCAGGTAAAGAAGGGATGGGAAAGGACAGGGGAAGGTGGGTTGTGGCAGAGAGTAGGTGCAGATACCGAGGCTCACAAGGACTGGAGCCTGCAGGAAACTAAGTGACTTGGTCTGGCTGGAAGGGGTCTGTATCCAAGAATGGCAGCGGATGAACTGAAACAAACGTTGGCAGGTGCCTCCACAAAAATAAAATCGGGTGGGAAGGTGCAGTTTCAAGGAACAGCCACAAGATGGTGCAGTGAGCCAGTATGTGACTCAATGCTGGTGAGATTTGAAGAGGCAAAGAGCCACTCAGCCTCTCTCCCTGTTCAGACAGACAGACAGACACAGCTGAGAGCTAGATTGGGAGCTCGTGTACACCTGTGGTGGATTCCTGTCGCTGTATGGCAAAGCCAATAGAGTACTGTAAAGTAAAATAAAGTAAAAAAAAAAAAACAAATAAAATAATAAAAGAAGGCAAAAAAGTCACCTACCAGGTTAAACTGCTGTTGCAGCTTTTCATTGGCATAATTGATGCAAAACTGTTCAAAGCTGTTCACATCAAAGGTTTCAAAACTGAAATACAGTTTAAACTAGTTAAGACATAACTGAAAGACATACATTTGTTTATAGGTTACTATTTTTCACAACTTTAACATTGTAACTGTATTTTATGTTTTCTGTGAGTTTTAAACATGCCTCAATTCTTGTTTTAACCATCTTAGCAGTCAGCTGATAAGTCACGTTTTTCCAGGTGGCCCCAGGAAGGAAACTGGTGTGTACAAAAAACACCTACTTGAGGCAGGCACTAAAGCAGGCGTGTGCACAATATGGCCTATCACACATTCTGTACAACAACACTGACATCAGCCTCATTATCCTCAGTTCATAGACGAGGAAACAAGACTGAGAAGTTCAAAAATTTGTCTGGGTCACACAGTCAGTGTCAGACTTAGCTATGAGTCCACCTGACTGTAACACTTCTGCTCCCAGTGAAAAAAGCAACGTTGTCTCCTGTGCCCCCACTCGTTGCTGAAGGCAGCACAGTTTTGCCTCCCCAAGAGGCGCTTTCATAGTCCTTAGAGGAAAAGAGCAAAGTCACAGCCCAGCAGACACATTCAGGTCCAAGGAAGACACGGCCCCGCCTCCATCTTCAGACTTTCAATGGCTGCCTCTGGAGCTGCAGACCCAGGAGCTGAGAGGGCCAGGAGAGGACAGCATGAAGAGCGGCTGGAACTGGGTGGGAACCATGATAACCAGGTCTGCCCTACAGGATGGCTGCTACTCAGCTCAAGCCAGCTGTGGCCATGGCTTAATCAGGTCGGGATGTCTGGTCACCTGACTCTCAAAAGAATCCAGAAACCTGGACTTTTACGTGAATTACCTCCCTCTGTAAAACACAGTGTAGGCTGAACAGAACTGGGGCAGCCGATCCACCCCCTGGGCAGAGGAGCTTTCCTGCCAGGAGGAATCCGAGCACTTTAGGTGTTGGTGCTGCTGCCCGTCACCGTGCTTAACCCTAACACCACCCTAGGTGAAGGGCTGCCCTCACCCCATTGTTACACACAACGGTCAGAAGAGATGGTCACCATCACAGAGCGGTGCCAGACACGCGAAATCCGACCCCAGCTCGTGGTGACTCTAAGCCTTAGTTCTTAATCGCTCTAACTCTGCGAGTTTCCTGACAGCTCCAACCACAGGTCCCCTGGGAGTCTCACATGTCTGAGCCCATTTGGCTCAGTGTAGAATTTTTGAGGAGGTTAAGATCCCTGTTCATGGAGGTCCATGTGAGGTCCATGTAAGGTCCATGTAAGACTGTTCATGGAGCAAGAGGAGAACCCGGAGCCCTGACAGCCCCATTCCACTAGTGCCCTGGGTGATCGAGAGGCTCGGCCTGCTGGACACTGCAGTCAGGCCACAGCTGGGCCTGGAGGGGAGGCAGAAGGGCCTCACTGTGCCCTGCAGCCCACAGCTGGGGCCAAAGGCAGGACTTCCTAGGGTAGAGACTGGATGGCAGACATCAATGGCATTCCTTTTCCTGTTCACATCAGAATAATCCTTATGGTTTGTAAAGATACATTCGCAATTTCTTCCATTTGACCTTGGTAATATCCTTGCGAGAGAGGCCCCGTCTTACAGACACAGAAACTGAGGTTCAGTGATACCCTCCAGGCCACACGGTGGGTGTGGTGCAGGGCTTACTCCCTGGGATCAGACTCCTGGCCCCAAGCTCTTCCAGCTTGGCATCCAGAGAACATAAACATCTGGCTAGCTAGGGAACCACAAGCCTCCACGAGGTCCTGAGCTGAAATTTCAAGGCTCACAGCTTGGGCTTTCATTGTCTTCATGCAGGGTAACTTTCCCTTTCAGGTTGCCTTATTCCCAGCTCATCCTGAGCTCAGCTCTTGCAGCAGCTGCTGCTAAGTCGCTTCAGTCGTGTACAACTCTGTGCGACCCCATAGACGGCAGCCCACCAGGCTCCCCCNGCAGAGTCAGACATGACTGAAGCGACTTAGCACCAGCACATGGTAGATTAAAATCCATATGCATTTCACATGTTTAGAATTTAAATGACTGCAAGGAAATGTGTATATAGACAGGGCTTAAGGTCAGATTAACTGAAATAATGCTTCCTTGTTAGTGGTCAGGCTCCTGATAATGATTATTCTCTTTGGTTCAATTCTGACTGAACTGTTTTGGGTTCTGTGCAAGGTGCAAGGATTATAAAGATAAATTAGGCAGAATTCCTATTAAGGCATGTTCAGACTAGTAGGGAAGACAGATGAGTGGGTGAAACGTTTGAATGTGATGTCATAAACACAGAACACTTTGGAGCTGAAGACATCCTTTTTATTGTAGTTTCTACTGAGATGAATTTGAAGTATTGATACAGGTCAAATATTCCTGCCTTTTCCTTAAGGATTAGATTCTATTTTTGTGTTAAAGTATACCCTTGTAGCCTATGTGTTGAACTCATGCAAAGAAAGGGTCTATTAGTTTGTACACCCTAGGGATGCTGTAAGAAAGTACCACACAGCGGGTGGCTTAAAAAACAGAAATTTATTGTGTTATTGCTCTGGAGGCTGGAAGTCCAAAATCAAGACAACAGAGAGGCCAAGCTGCCTCTGGATTCTAGGAAAGCTATGGACCTTTCTCATAGCTGCTGGTAATTTCCTGTTTCGCAGCAGAATGATTCCCATCTTCCTGACTGTTTGTCTCCATGTACATATCTGCCAGGCCAAAATTTTAATATTATGTGCTTCCGTGCTTATTTTTTTAAAAAGGAATTTTCCCTCTGTTAACATTTGGCTGGTGGTTGCTTGGCTTCCAGAAAGATGCTGGGGTTGATTTCAACCTTGTGTTCCCTTTCCAACTGACTCTGGGTATTCGACATAACAGATCCCCCCAGTGTCAGATTTGGAAAGAGAGCATTGGGATGTGAACAAGGCAGTGTTACTGGGCTAGATGATTTTCTTTTCTCTGGGTCTCATATACGATGAAACTGACCTCTTGCCTCCTACTTTCATTGGCTGTTGGTGATGGTCATTCCTGGGAGCTTTGCAAGTCAAGGAGAGCCTTGAAAATTGGAAATTACATCTCTATTCCAGTGGATCATTTGTTTCTTTCTGCAGCTCTTAGAAATGTAACATATACAAACCTCCAATTAAGCAGCATACACTTCCTGCATACCATCCTATAGGTGGTCTTATTATTGGAAGCAAAAGCAGCCCACTTTATCTCTCTCTTCTTGAATACTGGCCTACGTCTGTTCACTGGAATCACCCACACAACTCCACCAAAGTTAATGCAGACATCTCTTTCCTCTTCCACAGAATGCTTTTTTTTTTTAGGCTTAAGCCAGGCAACAGATCCTGTGATTCTCCCAGAAGCAGTGAACACATTTAAGCTGTTCCGAGTTGTCCCCAGGATTATCTTTTTACCTGTCCAGAGGGAAAGGAGATAGTAAACCCCCTGTTCCTTCCTGGGGCAGGAGGTGGATTCACAGGAAACTAAACACTTCTTCAGAAGTAATTGTCTTCACAGTTTTTTCTCCTGACATCTTTTTATATGTGTGCTTTTGTGTATATTAGCTATACTTCAATAGCAAAGCTGAAGGCTTTTCATAATATGACTATTACTTATTCTTTATTCATAAAGTGTCTTAAAATTGGTTATCAGTTTTGCATCTCAATAACTCTTTTAAACAGGAAGACAGGTTAGAGTATTCACACTTGAGAGATAAGGATAGCAGGGCCCAGAGAGAATAAGTAACTTGCACAACTACAGATGGCAGTTTAGTGAAAACAGGGCTGGGGCTAGAAACTCCGTTTTCTGATTACGTGCAAACAATGAATGGTTTTCAATAGGGATCACACAGCTCTGAGAAGAGATGATGGATGCGGGGACATAATAGAATGAAGGAAGGGAAATAGGAGGAATGAAAAAAAAAAAAAAACAGTTTTCTAGTATTTTGATTTGCTTTTCATTGCATTCACGGTATTGCAAATAAAGGAGTCTGTGAGATTTTTATATTTTTTGAAAGAGAATATGAGCAAAAAAAAAAAAAAACTAGGGAAAAATGTATTCAAAATAGTCTCTCTCACTAGTCCCATTGTCTTCACTGAGCTCATAGTTTGTCAGGGTTAAGATATGTTGATAGTATACAATGCACTTTACCAAGATGACATTTATACTGAGATAAGTACAGTTCTTATTCTAATGTAGTCTGTTTAAATTATCAGCATAAAAGTTACTTTAAATTTAGAGTTAGTGAAGACTTTAAGACTTAAAGTCCCCAGGAAGTTGCCTATTCCAAGAGCTTAAAGAGCTAACCAAACAAAAATAAACCATAAACATGAACTCTTCTTCCTCCTTCCCCCCCTTCCCTAAGCCCCTCTGATTTTTCTGGTTTATTTTAAGCCCATGCAGAACAAAACCCTGGCTGTTCCTTAACAAGTGAGAATGACTTGCCCAGACACACAATAAAACATTTGTGACAAGCGAGCATGCATGCCCTTAATCCAGATCTTGCTCAGCACAAGATACTCTCTGGCTGCCTGATTCAACAAAGAGCCTTCTGTGCCTGCTCCTCGCCAAGGCTGAATGCCAATTGTCTTCAATTTGATTGCTCCTTGAACCCCAGTTCCCTGGTGGTTGGATGAGAATGCCACCCAGAACTGGCTGAACTCAGGGACAATATTATTTTAAATCAGGTTTCCTTTATCCTTCATTCTTTGAAATGTTTTATTTTCATTTGTGTTTTTATTCTTAACTAGCTTCCCTCCAAGCCCTCAAAAGTTCCCTCTTCACCTTCCTCCTCCAGTCCATTACCCCAAAGAGCTGCCTCTTCCCACCTGGTCAGTTTGTGTTGCCTTTACAAAAGATGTCAGCAGGCTCAGCCAGCCTTGATCCCAGGGCCCCTTCGTGGTACCGTGAGATAAGAATCATACTGTAATATGAAACAAAGTACTTGGGCAAAAACAAACTGAAGACTATCCCAGAGAGGAGAATGAAGGAAATAAACCAACAAGGCTAATTGAGAGACATTCTGTTTAAAACAGGGAATGTGAAAGACATTATGTCTTGGTATAAAATTCCTTCTAGATCTAAAATTCTGCATGGGGCATCCTCTATTCTTGTTACTCATAAAAAAAAAAATCTATGTAACTTATTTCCAGTTATTATTTTTTATTTCTAATTACAAAAGCAACATGTTTATTGTAAAACATCTTTAGAAACTGAAAACAAATGAAAAGGAAAACCCCTACAATTTGGGGATGCGTAATTCAAGATTTTCTCTCATTCTCACACACACATATACACACATAATACGGCTTACTGAATCAATGACATATTTTCTTTAACATTATGTTTTGAACATATTGTACTAGTAACAAATATTAATTAATATATGGCTGTAATTTTACATGTGTATATCATAATTTATTTAAACAATCCCCTGTAATTGAGTTTTGTGAATGTAAAATTTTTTGGATGTTTTAAATAACGTTGGAGTAGAAATCTTTGCAGCTACATTCCAACTTTTTATGGCAAAGGAATTGAAGTAGAATTCTTAAAGTAAAAGACAGTGTACATTTCAAAATATTTTGATATTTATTGTGATCTAGGGAAGCCATTTCTTTTTCATATTTATCCCTTTTGAAAAGCATCCAACCTCCTGTTCTTCACAGAGACTACACTGGAAGAGCAGAACTGTTCTTACATCCTATTAGTCCTAATGCAACTTCATCAACCTATCCTTAAATTATTTTGCACAGAGAGTACAAAAAAGAAAGTGCTTTCATGTGCTTATGCTGGAATATATTCATGCAGTCAACATATATTTACACCTCTGATTCCATTGTTTCATAATTATTAGTTCAGTGGATCCCATTCTTTGGGAGTAAAGTGTGGACTGCTAATGAAGAAAGTCTTGGGCACATCATTTAATTTTGAAATTCCCCATACTCTGCTTGGAAATATTTATCTTAAAAGAAGCTAGACACTATTACCTCTACAGCAGAGACATTATTCTGCTGAGAATGGGTGAAATTGTCTGGTTATTTATATGAGAGGCCTCAAAATTGTATTTTGTTAAGTTATTTAGCTTTACGGGAATTATGATCATTGCTAAATTAAGTTTTTCTTTTCTCAGATTTTTTTTTTTTTCCTGAGACACTGTGTTTTGTCATACACTAATCATCATTGATTTCTTAATTGTGTTCTTGATATTTTCTTAGCAAAATAGGGCAGCAAATTGACTGGAATCATTTTAGCTAGGTTGTCAGTATGTTTATTGTCACTATAAGCAGATTCTTTCTTTCCAGTTTGAAGGCCAAGGACAAATAATTGAAACTCCAGAGACTATCATCCACTACCCTCCTTCCCACCGACCCAGCCCCACCATGCTATGGCCTTATCAGGAGCATTTGCCAGTTTTTTGTCTTTTGTTTTTTAATTCAAATAGCAATTTATATCTCAAGGTGGGTAAATATTTTTCTAAATCTGAAACAGATGTCTTAAAGTAGTCTTCTCCTCTTTCACTCTTTGGTTAAATAAACCTCTTAAACAGAAAGGTAGGTTTGGATGTTGGCTATTTGCAAAGTTTGTGTACCAGAAAGGCAAATGTTTCGATACAGTATCAAAAATATCCAATCCTCAAAACTCAATTGTTACATTAAATAAACTAGTTTATCAAATTTATCAAACATGTGCACAGCACAGTTTGCTAGTTAGCCTTGGATTGAGACAAAAAATTTGGAAGAATATTCTAGGACCTCACAGTAGATGGGATTCAAAAATGACATTTTAACAGCATTGTTAATAGCATAACTTGTTATTTTATACATGTGAAGGGAAATACTCGTGAAAAGAGGATTAGTCCTCAAAAAACCCCAGTTCCATTCTAACCCAGAATAAAGATAGCATTTCCAGTCTTGATCTATGTGAACAAATCTGATTTCAAGCTGTTCCCCTTTGTTTTCTTTGCAAGGAGGAAGGTTTTTTTTTTTTTTTTTCCCCCATGGAGATGTTCTTCCAGTTAAATCAAGCACTTTATTTCCCTAACTAGAATGAGTTCTGATGTTTTTTCACTACTTCCACCACAGATTGGTAAATATACACAAAAAATCACCCTGATTTATGGACTTTTTCAGAAAGAAAAGTGACATTTTGATTACTTATTTTTTTAATTTATTTTTTAATTTACTTGTTAATTTTAAATAATAGAAAGTGCTGTGCATCCCATGGGGTTCAACCAGGGGAGCATCAGCATGAGTAATATGGTATAAAGTCTTTATTTTATACGTTATGTAACATTGGGATCCTGTAAAATAGTTTATGAAAAGCTGTTGCCTCCATAGGTGGTGGTGGGGCTGAAGAGCTAGCAGTGCAGGGAAAAAAACTGGGGTAGATAAAAGATGAACTGGAACTCACAAAGAGAAACTGAATCCTGCAGGTGTTTCCTACCACATCTAGTCCCAACAGCAAAGGTCAAAATAGGCCACAGCGTTTTACACATGTTCATGATTTAGGGCTTGAGGTCTTAAAGGAGGAGATCACGTGGGAGCTGCAGGAACTACAGAGGTGGATGTGCCCCATGACAAATGATCAATTTCTCTGTACTTGACCTGCAGCAGCAGCTCTCATTCCAACTCAACTGGAGAACCCCGTGACTCTGCATTCCAAATTTCATGCACCTTGCCTTAGTGAGCAACCTTAACCCACAGCTATCAGAGAGCGGAACTGTAGCAAATACTATTCCAGTCTAGTTCAGCTGACACAGTAGGAAACCAACACAAGCAGGGATGATGTTTTGAGAATCAATTTCCACCTTGCCTTAAACTCCATATTGGAAAATTCACCATATTGATTGTAGCTGCTCCAACTCATATTATTTCTTCTTATTTCTTTTTATTTTTCATGACTTCTAATTCAGATATCTTTCTCCATGTTTTCTCACTTCTTAAAAAACAGCTTAAATGTCCCCTTTTCTGGGAAGTTTTCTTCACTCCTAGAGGTAAGGCTGTTATTGTTGTTTTTATGAAACTACCAAGCACTTTGATTGTGACTAATGTTTCTGTTACTGTTTGTCCCAGTAGAACAGAAGTTCTTTTTTTGGCAGGAATTGCATGCTTCTCATCAGCATGTTTTCATTGTGCAGAATACATACATACATAAAAGTTCAATGCATTTGGCATATATTAAAGTTAAAATGAGTTTATTATATATGGTGAAAGGTACATGAAGTTTCTATATTGCCATGAAATTTTCAAGAATCACTGGATCATACTTAGAAGAAGACAGTTCATCATCCTAACTTGATGAAATATATTCTGAGACATCAGATAACTAGAATGAATTAGTCAAAAAACTCAATTACAGAGGTATTTTGAGATATGGAATAAAATGTAAATGAAACCAGCAATGTGGACTGTCCAAGAAGCTGTTGCTATAAGTTCACCTGCTTTCTATGAACTCTTAGCAAGCCAGAGAGCTGCAGTGATATGCACCTTTTGGACACAGGCTATATTTTGTTTCATTTTAGTGGTTCAAAAAATTCAACTTAAAGTGCAGTTTTAATGTAACAGGTATTTGAGAGGTAATTATGCTTTTAAAAATAAAGATAAAAAAGCATTTTGACATGTCTTCCCTTAAAACTCTTACTCTACAAGGAGAACTGCTGTTTGTATAGGATTATCAGTAATGTGTCAAATTTAAATTTTTCAAAGTATTTAATTAATTTTAGGACAAAGAACTAAAATGATTCAGAAATATTTTTAGTAATAACTAATATTATTTGTATCTCTTTCACCCTTGAACTAAATGGGAGAAATAATCTTACAAACACTGATTGATGGAAAATATTTGGGCTGATTAGTGTGCAAAGGGCATCTGAAAATGTATGAGAGTTCTAATAGTGAGAGGTTTTTTTGGCTGGCTTATCTTTTTTTTTTTTTTTTCCTTATATGCTCTAGCTTCATGGAAGCTCAGAGTCAAATTGGATACTCAATTTCAATAAATGTTAATAACTTGGGTCTAGTTCTTAGAGTAACCATCTCTTATTTTCCATACAAACTCATATTTTCCTTTCAGGTATTTTTGAATGCATCTATGCATCACCAACTTGATGGATATGGGTTTGGGTGGACTCTGGGAGTTGGTGATGGACAGGGAGGCCTGGCATGCTGCAGTTCATGGGGTTCCAATGAGTCAGACATGACTGAGCAACTGAACTGAACTGATGTGTGTGTATCAATCCAAAGCCTATATTTTCATTTTTTAGGTAAAATATGGTCTAATAGTAAATTCATATGGTAAAGTATTGGCAATTTCATATAGTAAACATATTGTAGGTCACCTTGGTTCCTCCTTCCTGTATGTGGAGATAGGCACAAAACATGAGTTTTAAAAATATGTAGTGACCATTTTGATTTTAGAACTTCCCTGGTGGCTCAGACGGCAAAGCATCTGCCTGCAATTCGGGAGATCTGGGTTCAATCCCTGGGTCAGGAAGATCCCCTGGAGAAAGAAATGGCAACCCACTCCGGTATTCTTGCCTGGAAAGTCCCATGGATGGAGGAGCCTGGTAGGCTACAGTTCATGGGGTCACAAAGGGTCGGACATGACTGAGCGACTTCACATATTGATTTTACTAGGCACAAAATAGTGTGTGGCACACTGGAATAGAGAAGGCTGTGATCATTTCATGGAAACAAGGCAAGTAATCAACAACAATAAAAAGTTTTGTGTTTATGGTAATAGAAAAAACAATGCCATTGAAATATTCAATTTAAAGAGTTCTTTGATACTATTTACTATGAAGTAAAAAGTAGAAGTGAAAGTTGATTCATTCTTAAATTTTATTAAACTGAATAAATAATTTTTTTTTATTTTTAGCTTTAATTACCTTTTGATGGTACTTACTATTGTTGTTACCAAAATGCAATTTTCTTATCAAGGAGAAAATAACTGCACAATTTAAATGGTCGAGATTCTAGGAAGTAAGCAGTGATTGCTTATTGGTGTAATACAAGCATAAAAAATATTAATACCCTGCCTCATTTGTATTTTTCTAAATATGGAAAGGCTAACTTTATTTCTAGCACTAGAAAGAAAATACATGTTTAGAAAGATGAGGATAGGCTAAACAAGGTTAGCGAAGTGAAGTCACTCAGTCGTGTCCAACTCTTTGCGACAACATGGACACCAGGCTCCTCGGTCCATGGGATTTTCTAGGTAAGAGTACTGGAGGGTGTTTCCATTTC
>SJYV01020910.1:23556-85749 GCA_006410875.1 Neotragus pygmaeus | reverse complement strand
CCCCATGGAGATGTTCTTCCAGTTAAATCAAGCACTTTATTTCCCTAACTAGAATGAGTTCTGATGTTTTTTCACTACTTCCACCACAGATTGGTAAATATACACAAAAAATCACCCTGATTTATGGACTTTTTCAGAAAGAAAAGTGACATTTTGATTACTTATTTTTTTAATTTATTTTTTAATTTACTTGTTAATTTTAAATAATAGAAAGTGCTGTGCATCCCATGGGGTTCAACCAGGGGAGCATCAGCATGAGTAATATGGTATAAAGTCTTTATTTTATACGTTATGTAACATTGGGATCCTGTAAAATAGTTTATGAAAAGCTGTTGCCTCCATAGGTGGTGGTGGGGCTGAAGAGCTAGCAGTGCAGGGAAAAAAACTGGGGTAGATAAAAGATGAACTGGAACTCACAAAGAGAAACTGAATCCTGCAGGTGTTTCCTACCACATCTAGTCCCAACAGCAAAGGTCAAAATAGGCCACAGCGTTTTACACATGTTCATGATTTAGGGCTTGAGGTCTTAAAGGAGGAGATCACGTGGGAGCTGCAGGAACTACAGAGGTGGATGTGCCCCATGACAAATGATCAATTTCTCTGTACTTGACCTGCAGCAGCAGCTCTCATTCCAACTCAACTGGAGAACCCCGTGACTCTGCATTCCAAATCTCATGCACCTTGCCTTAGTGAGCAACCTTAACCCACAGCTATCAGAGAGCGGAACTGTAGCAAATACTATTCCAGTCTAGTTCAGCTGACACAGTAGGAAACCAACACAAGCAGGGATGATGTTTTGAGAATCAATTTCCACCTTGCCTTAAACTCCATATTGGAAAATTCACCATATTGATTGTAGCTGCTCCAACTCATATTATTTCTTCTTATTTCTTTTTATTTTTCATGACTTCTAATTCAGATATCTTTCTCCATGTTTTCTCACTTCTTAAAAAACAGCTTAAATGTCCCCTTTTCTGGGAAGTTTTCTTCACTCCTAGAGGTAAGGCTGTTATTGTTGTTTTTATGAAACTACCAAGCACTTTGATTGTGACTAATGTTTCTGTTACTGTTTGTCCCAGTAGAACAGAAGTTCTTTTTTTGGCAGGAATTGCATGCTTCTCATCAGCATGTTTTCATTGTGCAGAATACATACATACATAAAAGTTCAATGCATTTGGCATATATTAAAGTTAAAATGAGTTTATTATATATGGTGAAAGGTACATGAAGTTTCTATATTGCCATGAAATTTTCAAGAATCACTGGATCATACTTAGAAGAAGACAGTTCATCATCCTAACTTGATGAAATATATTCTGAGACATCAGATAACTAGAATGAATTAGTCAAAAAACTCAATTACAGAGGTATTTTGAGATATGGAATAAAATGTAAATGAAACCAGCAATGTGGACTGTCCAAGAAGCTGTTGCTATAAGTTCACCTGCTTTCTATGAACTCTTAGCAAGCCAGAGAGCTGCAGTGATATGCACCTTTTGGACACAGGCTATATTTTGTTTCATTTTAGTGGTTCAAAAAATTCAACTTAAAGTGCAGTTTTAATGTAACAGGTATTTGAGAGGTAATTATGCTTTTAAAAATAAAGATAAAAAAGCATTTTGACATGTCTTCCCTTAAAACTCTTACTCTACAAGGAGAACTGCTGTTTGTATAGGATTATCAGTAATGTGTCAAATTTAAATTTTTCAAAGTATTTAATTAATTTTAGGACAAAGAACTAAAATGATTCAGAAATATTTTTAGTAATAACTAATATTATTTGTATCTCTTTCACCCTTGAACTAAATGGGAGAAATAATCTTACAAACACTGATTGATGGAAAATATTTGGGCTGATTAGTGTGCAAAGGGCATCTGAAAATGTATGAGAGTTCTAATAGTGAGAGGTTTTTTTGGCTGGCTTATCTTTTTTTTTTTTTTTCCTTATATGCTCTAGCTTCATGGAAGCTCAGAGTCAAATTGGATACTCAATTTCAATAAATGTTAATAACTTGGGTCTAGTTCTTAGAGTAACCATCTCTTATTTTCCATACAAACTCATATTTTCCTTTCAGGTATTTTTGAATGCATCTATGCATCACCAACTTGATGGATATGGGTTTGGGTGGACTCTGGGAGTTGGTGATTGACAGGGAGGCCTGGCATGCTGCAGTTCATGGGGTTCCAATGAGTCAGACATGACTGAGCAACTGAACTGAACTGATGTGTGTGTATCAATCCAAAGCCTATATTTTCATTTTTTAGGTAAAATATGGTCTAATAGTAAATTCATATGGTAAAGTATTGGCAATTTCATATAGTAAACATATTGTAGGTCACCTTGGTTCCTCCTTCCTGTATGTGGAGATAGGCACAAAACATGAGTTTTAAAAATATGTAGTGACCATTTTGATTTTAGAACTTCCCTGGTGGCTCAGACGGCAAAGCATCTGCCTGCAATTCGGGAGATCTGGGTTCAATCCCTGGGTCAGGAAGATCCCCTGGAGAAAGAAATGGCAACCCACTCCGGTATTCTTGCCTGGAAAGTCCCATGGATGGAGGAGCCTGGTAGGCTACAGTTCATGGGGTCACAAAGGGTCGGACATGACTGAGCGACTTCACATATTGATTTTACTAGGCACAAAATAGTGTGTGGCACACTGGAATAGAGAAGGCTGTGATCATTTCATGGAAACAAGGCAAGTAATCAACAACAATAAAAAGTTTTGTGTTTATGGTAATAGAAAAAACAATGCCATTGAAATATTCAATTTAAAGAGTTCTTTGATACTATTTACTATGAAGTAAAAAGTAGAAGTGAAAGTTGATTCATTCTTAAATTTTATTAAACTGAATAAATAATTTTTTTTTATTTTTAGCTTTAATTACCTTTTGATGGTACTTACTATTGTTGTTACCAAAATGCAATTTTCTTATCAAGGAGAAAATAACTGCACAATTTAAATGGTCGAGATTCTAGGAAGTAAGCAGTGATTGCTTATTGGTGTAATACAAGCATAAAAAATATTAATACCCTGCCTCATTTGTATTTTTCTAAATATGGAAAGGCTAACTTTATTTCTAGCACTAGAAAGAAAATACATGTTTAGAAAGATGAGGATAGGCTAAACAAGGTTAGCGAAGTGAAGTCACTCAGTCGTGTCCAACTCTTTGCGACAACATGGACACCAGGCTCCTCGGTCCATGGGATTTTCTAGGTAAGAGTACTGGAGGGTGTTTCCATTTCTTTCTCCAGGAAATTTCCTAACCCAGGGATCGAACCCAGGTCTCCCACATTGTAGACAGACGCTTTACCATCTGAGCCACCAATTGCCTACAAATTTAGCAAAACATTGATTGTTTCTTGGGGTGGGTATCATAAATAAGAATTTAGTTAAGACATATGCATAAAATATAAATAGAATTTAGTTTAAAAGACATATCCATAAAACAGGATACTATGGATAACATATAACCTTTGTCTCATGAATGACAGTATAAGAAAGAGTATAGGAAAATGGTATATAGTCCACAGGAGTCTGTGGAGTCTAGGAAGAATATAGGAAGACAAAACATCATCATAAAGATGCATGTTTGCATAAATTAATGAACTAGTTTCATGTAATCTGAATAAAAATGACACTCATTTTCTAGAGACAGAAAAGTTAATTTTAAAATTTACTTGAGAAAGCAAACATACAAGAATATCTGGGAAAACCTTTAAAAAAAGAGGTCCATCTAAGCCTACCAGAAATTAAAATATACAATAAAGCCTCTATGGTTATATCAGTTTGGTATTAGCTTGAGAATAGTCAGAGAAACTATTGGATCAGGAGAGAAAATCTAAAATTGGACCCATTTCCATATGAAATTTAGTATTTTGATTTTTAGGTTCTAGTCTACAATTAAAGAAATAAAAAGAACCAGTGCTCCTTCAAGAAAGGCTTATTCCAGGGTTAGGGCAGAAATGGTGCAATATAGGCATGGAATATTTAGTATGCCAGAACATTCTTTATACTATTCTATTTACTTTGGGATATATTTAAATTTTCAGCAATGAAACATTCTTAAAAATAATGTTATTTTAATGAAAAATTCTTATTTCAGAGAAATGATTAAATGTTCCAATGGTTTATTTGGTTTAGTTTTATAATTATAATCAATTAAAAAGTATAACCAACTCATATTATATTTAAATACAGTTTTTCACATTAAGAGTTTCTCTTTGAGGGGGAAAAATCTTTTTGAGAGAAAGAGAGAGAACAGTTGCTTAACTATACTCCAAAAATCAAATCCTTTTGATAACTTTATATACAGTAGTTGGTTAAGTTGTAGATTCTTAAGAATTTTTTTCAGGTATGAAAGAATATATGTACCTTTAAGCAATTATGGAACTTGATAATATACTTAATTTATTGTATAGTTTTTATAACTTGTAAATATATTTTAAATCAAAATGATTATGATTTCAGTGTAGGACTACATTGGTAGGATATAGTCTGAAAACAGACTAAACTGTTAAAAATGAGACTATTATTTATAGACTAAAATGCCAATAATGCAATATTAATAGAATATGTATTATAAGTTGATTGTTCAGTATCATGAATGGGTTTGAGCTGCATTATCTATATTTTTTAACTAGGAAACAGTGGGGCATACTAATGAAAATATTTGTTAGGGCTTTCACTGGACATATATAATAATAGAAAGATCCATTTATTTCTTAGAGAATCTACCCCAGTTCATATGTTGTAATGATTCACAGATTTTTCAGTTTAATTACCATAAGTGTAGGAAACAATCTAACATGTCAAGAAAAATAGAATTTGGTATCTTAAATTTATAGATAATGATTCAAGTGTAATCACTTTGAGTGATTCAGAAAAAAAGAGGTATTTAATATATAGTAAAAATTTGCTTATTCATGGAACTCCTTAAACAATATATAAAGCAAAATCGAACAGAAACTAAAAAAAAAAAAGCATCCACCAAATCATAAGAGGAAAAAAGAATGTATAATAGCTTTTACTTTAAAAGGAAAATATACTAGTTGGAGCTTTTCTTTGGCAGTGACTTTAATTTAAAAAAGCATCTTTCAAGTACTGAGGGTCACATATGATAGGGCTGTTAAAATCCCTTGCAGTGAAAACTCTCAGTAATAAAGAAGCGGAAATGATGCATTTTGCATCATGAAGTTTTGCATGTTCATTTTGCCTTTTAGGTCTGCCTCTGCTGTGTCATCACTAGTTTGCAGGTTGGAGATTAAGCAGTCATCCCAGGATAAACAGAAGAATGACAGGTGAATATGCTTGATATGCAGAAAATCCCTGAAGTAAATTTTACCTTTGCACATTCCCATAAGTGATTGGTTGCCTCCCCAAACCGGTATAATTCTGTTATTTTCTGTGCCCCAAGTCTGATCTGAATTTCAGTCTGCTGGTAATGAGACACCAAGGCAATCCCTAAGCAAACAGTCCATGCTCAGAAATTCCTCCAAACATGCTTTGTCAGTTGAAAAAGCTGCTCTTTTAAACTGTGGTTCCATTTTGAATGACATTTCTAAGGTAATATTCCAGAAGTGGGTGAAATTTTATTTAAAAAGCTGCACATGGTAAGGTCTAAGTTTCAGGTTAGCTCCAAAAGTATTTTTTATTTACAAATCCAACTAACTCAAGATATCAGAAAGTCTAGTAGTTTTCTCTTTTGTGTAATTGGAAAATATACATCACTTCTTCATAGTCTTATACCTGGGAAATAAAAGATTCTAAATTTATGTCTGCCTTTTAAGATGCAAATTTATACTTCAGATGATAAGAATTCTTCCCAAAGAGTCTCAGTCTTAGCTCTAAAGAATACCTAGAGGGATGGAGTAGTAAATTGAGTTTGTGGTAGCATAGGAGCAAAATGAAACAATGGCAAATAAAGGAAAATTAATAAGAAGTAAATTAAGAGAGATACACGTAAAAGTGTTGGGGAAAAAGGAGGAAAAGGGATGCAGTTCTCAAATACTATATAAGTAGTGTGCCTTGGGGGATGTGGATAATTATGTGAATCACATAGAACGGATTATTTCCTGGCTGTGAGTCCTCAAGGCCCACCCTGCAAATATAACCTGATAAGTCTGAGCATGCTAGGTGTTCTCACAGGTGATTGGTACCTCAGGATCTTATGTCCTGGGGCAGCCTGTGTTTATGCAGTCTGTCCCAACATAATTATTAATGGTGTACCCTGCCACTCTAAAAGTGTCTACATAAGGAATTATGTAACTAGGCTCTGCATACTTTATTACTTTTTACATTGTTCAGTGTGTTCGTTTGTGTGTATAAAGAATTAGTCAAACGTTCTTAATGTAGTCCTGAAAATACTGTTTTATCTTATTACTTGATCCTACTGCGTTTATTGTGTTTCTGTGACTCCTAGGTAGGAGTAGCTTAGGTAGAAATAAGGCTTGAACTTGTAAATCCACAATTACTTTATCTCTGCTTGGCTCTTTTAGCATCTACCCTAACTCTGGAACTGACCATGCCTCACTGTATTTTAATAAGTAAGCAATCATCAGTGCATTTTGATCTGCTCTCTGAATTTGCCCCAGTATAGACACACTTCATCCCTCTTCTTCACAAATGTCTTAAGTTAATTTCATAAAATTTTATTGAACACATTCTGCTGTAGGTACAGTGCTGAAGTCTTGATAGCATAGTTCTTTTTGAAGAAAACACACAAAAATATTCAAGTTACATACACAACAGATGGTGGTAAACCTGGAAAGTAATAATACAGGTCCTCCTTTCCTATTGAACTGCTGGAGGAGGTAATCGAGAGGATACCAGATCTTTTTCATGTTATTTTCCGGTATATGTTATTATACTGAATATAGTTCCCTGTGCTGTACATTATGACTTTGTATTTTATCCATTTTATATATAGTAGTCTGTATCTGTTAATCCTAAACTCTTAAATTAACTGTCACTCACTCTGTCCTTTCCCCTTTGGTAACTATAAGTTTTTTTTCAATGTCTGTGAGTCTGTTTCTGTGAAGTAGTTCATTTGTATCAATTTTTTAAGATCCCACATATAAGTGATATCATATGCTATTAGTCTTTGTCTGACTTATTTTACTTAGTATGATAGTCTCTAGCTCCATTCATGTTGCTGCAAATGACATGATTTCATTCTTTTTTATGACTGAGTAATATTCCATTCCACGTCTTTATTCATTTTATCTGTTTATGGGCTTTTAGTTAGCTTCTATGTCTTGACTACTACAAATAGTGCTTCTATGAACATTGGGGTGTGTGTATCTTTTCAAATTAGAGTTTTCTCTGGATACATGCCCAGGAGTGAGATCGTTCAATCGTATAGTAACTCTATTTTTAGATTTTTAAGGTGTACATGGCTTCTTTACTGAAGCAAAGGAACAGACTTCCTGATATCTGGGAGCCAATTATTAAATCATTGGATTTTTTTTTTTTATGTTAGTAAAAGGTCACAGAATGCATATTATTTTTTCACTTACAAAGCTAGAAATACACTTTGACCGTTTTACCTTAGAGTTACATCAATACTCCAATCCTCTGTTTTAATCTCACCCTTTGAGCATTGATCACCTCTCCATAGAACAAGACTTCCTATTAGACACTCCGTCAATTTCAGGTTGACAGGAATCAAAATTAGGAAGTAGCCACTATCTTGGATATTTTGGAAAGAAAGAAACGTGTATCTGAGACAGAGAAATAAATCCCACTGAAATTCAAAGGGTTAGAGTTGGGTATGGACAGAGCCATGCCTTGCTCTCACATGGATAGTGACACTGGGCTTGAACAGTCCCTGAAGGCTCTGGAGTGCTTGATTCCCAAGGTGCCTACTCTTGCTGCTTTGCCTTGTGTCTCTCAACAATCCCCCATGGCTTCATGGATAGCTCCCTGTGATGTATTGACTGAAGACGAGAAAGTTGGGTCTGATTTACATGTGATTTTGCATGACATACTGAATCTACCATGAAGTCAGTATTTGAAGTAATTTAGCCATTTACTAGGGAGGTCTTAAAAGATAATAAAGAAGGTAATTTTTTCCAGTGGTCCAAGGTTCTAGCATTTCACATGGTTTCTCGCTTTACTTGGAATGAGAGTTATCCAGCTGTCCAGACTCATGTTAATTCATAGGCAATAGTTAACCATATGCTGAATAGTTTAAAAAATTAGGAAGGAGCATTGTTTCGAGAAGAAGTATATGACTAGGTCTCCTCAAATGGGCACAGACTCTGAAGGTATCTGTTTCCTTGTATTTGCTTATAAAGTTAGGAATGTCAACAGAAGATGTTTGAAATCCTGGACAAGGCAACTCATTCTGTGAAGGTCAGCATCTTTCCTTACTCACCCCTATCCTTGTATATACAATGAGCTTGTGGAAAAAAGTGGCCAAGAAAGCAGGGATGGAGACTATATAAACTCAGCAACATAAAGCAACTAGTCAACTATTCTATTCTGGCTACAGGCACTGGTGAGTTTCCAAACAGCCAACAGCAAAGATCAGTCCTGAGCCCCCAATATGGCACACAGAGTATGAGCCAGCCATCTGTTGGCAGGTTGATTACGTCAGATGATTTCTATCATGGAAGGAGCAGCATTTATTCTCACTAGAATAGATTCTTAGGTTCGATACGGATTTATTTGCCTTTCCTGTTCATGTTCAAGTTCTGCCTCCAAGGAAACTGTCTGTGGACTTACAGAATACTTCACTTGCTGTCATGATATCCCACAAAGATTGCTTCTGACCAGCGACAAGACTGAAGTGCAGCAGTGGCTGATGGAAGGTATCAATTTTTCCATGTCTTCCATCACCTGGATCAGCTGAACAGTTGGAATTATGAAATAGCTTTTTAAAGACTAGGTTATAGTGCCAGTTCTTTTGGGTAACATCCTCAAGGCTGAAGAGCATGTTCTGAATTGGAAACCTATTTGTGGTGCTGTTTCTCCCGTAGCCAGAACCCTTGGTCTGGGAATCAACTGGAATGCGAGTGATTCCTTTTCACTCTTACTGATAATCAACCACTAGCAAAGTTTTTGCCTCCTGTTCCTACAATTTGGGGCTGTACTGATTTTAAATTCTTAGTTTTCAAGGAAGAAATGCCTTCACCGGAGGGCATATATACTGTTTCTATTAGACTGGAAGCTGAGTGTACCACCTGGCTATTTTGGGCTCTCCACACCACTAAACTACGAGGAATGAGGCTGGGACAATTGATCTTATTAAGGGGGGATTCAGTTGCTGCTACATAGCATAAGGAGGGATATGTTTGCAATAAAAGGATGTTTTTGAAACACCTCTTATGATTACCATGCTTTGTGATAAAAGTTCATTGCAAACTATAACCCAAGGCAGGTAGTACTGTAAATGGCCAGATACGTTAGCAATGAAGGTTTATTTAGGTCATCCCACCCAGCAAACAGAGCATGTCCAGCTCCTGTTTCCTGAGGCTGAAGAGAATAAGGAATGGGTTTTGGAAGAAGAACATCATAAATACCAAATATGACCACATGTCAGTTGTAGAAAAGATGACTAATCGAATCAAGGTGTGTTAGCAATTAACATATATTTCAGTATTTAATTTACAAGATAGCAAAACTAGCATGTGACTTAGCTAGGAAAGTATTACCCAAATGCAGATAAATTTGGCTTTGTGCTTTTGGGTAGAAGGTAAATGTGTTTTGGTTGTAATAAGAATGACACCGTGTGAGTTGGATTTTGTGTTCTCTTTATTTGGTGTTTTAGTTGCTAAGTCATATCTGACTCTTGCAACTCCATGGACTATAGCCTGCTAGGCTTCTCTGTCCATGAAATTCTCCAGGCAAGAATACTGGAGTGGGTTGCCATGGGGATCTTCCAAACCCAGAAATTGAACCAAGGTCTTTGGCATTGCAGGCAGATTCTTTACTGACTGAGCTACGAGGGACGATGCTATGATTAAAAGAGGTGTGCTGGAGAAGGCAATGGCACCCCACTCCAGTACTCTTGCCTGGAAAATACCGTGGGTGGAGGAGCCTGGTAGGCTGTAGTCCATGGGGTTGTGAAGAGTGAAGTGAAGTCGCTCAGCCATGTCTGACNATGCTATGATTAAAAGAGGTGTGCTGGAGAAGGCAATGGCACCCCACTCCAGTACTCTTGCCTGGAAAATACCGTGGGTGGAGGAGCCTGGTAGGCTGTAGTCCATGGGGTTGTGAAGAGTGAAGTGAAGTCGCTCAGCCGTGTCTGACTCTTTGTGACCCTGTGGACTGTAGCCTGCCAGGCTTCTCTGTCCATGGAATTCTCCAGGCAAGAATACTGGAGTGGGTTGCTATTTCCTTCTCCAGGGGATCTTCCCAACCCAGGGATTGAACCTGGGTCTCCTGCATTGCAGGCAGATGCTTTATCCTCTGAGCCACCAGGGAAGCCCCGAGCAGGTAGGTAGTAGTCTGCAAATCCCAGCTTGCCTTCAGTCTCCTCTGCCTCATCTCTGGATCTTCTCCTGGTCTGTTGCGTAACAGCCACCCTAGGCCCACCCTCAGATGGCGGCTGCTGATCCACACAGCTGGAGCTACTCAGGGCAAAAGCTTTACATAGTCCACTCCCTGAATTCACCTTCATGATGCTATTGTGACTAGATATATGTCATTTCCCTGCTTTCTCTGCAGGAACCATCTTAACCTCAGGGCGCACACCTGTGTATCAGGTTCCCCGACTCCGAAGTGTTTCAAGTGAACAGAGTTATTTTAGAGTGTTCTTAGAGCCGACTCCTACAGCCTTGGCCCCAAGTAATTCTTTTCAACACTGCTTCTGCCTTCCAGACCCAGGCCTGATAGCCACTTAGCCAAGAAGCTTGAAACTGTCACTGAATTCAAGTTTCTGATTTAAATGGGTAAATTGAGAGTAGCTAAATACCTCTGAAAATCCTCATCCCTCTCATTTCAAAGTCCAGCCTTACTCTTTAGCTCCCTGCCAGCTGGTCAAGTCTGAGACTCATGCCCAGACCTAGTTCACCTCAGTGATAAGGGTTGCTATCTCTTTCTGTAGGAAGCCCTCTGA
Source organism: Neotragus pygmaeus (assembly GCA_006410875.1). Classification (NCBI taxonomy): domain Eukaryota; kingdom Metazoa; phylum Chordata; class Mammalia; order Artiodactyla; family Bovidae; genus Neotragus; species Neotragus pygmaeus. Next base: position 74,685 of record SJYV01020910.1, on the reverse strand, counting down.
AGACTGCCTACTCTAGTCCCAGATTTGAGATAAATGCTTTGCAAAGACTCAAAATTAAATGATCATGATATTTAAATATTAAACCTATCAAATTATTTCTTCTAGAATAAGACAAGGCCCAATTCTTTCCTTTTTGAAAGCATTCATAAATAATTTATACTTTATTTAAGCATATTTATTTAACATGAGTTTCGTAGTTTTAGGTACCAGACTTTTCTCAGAACTGATCAAGCTGTAGGTACAATTGTTGTTTAGTCACTAAGTCTTGTCTCACTCTGCAGCCCCATGGACTGTAGCCTGTCAGGCACCCTTGTCCATGGATTTCCCAGACGAAGATACTAGAGTGAGTTTCCATTCCCTTTTCCAGGGGATTTTTCTGACCCAGTGATCAAAACCACATCTCCTGCAGATTATTTATTGCTGGCCACCAGGGAAGCCTCAAAGGTACAATTAGAGTAAAATTAATAACAAAAATCACCCTGTCTTTAAGCCCCTCTAGATTGATTGCTGGACTCTTAAAATAACTCTTCCTAAAAACAAACAAAAAACAAGCAAACAAACAAAACTCGTGGCCAGCCCCTTTGTACCAGGTTTCTGATATTTTCATCCTGCTGCTAGTTGAGTTTCTTACGGGGCTTCTCCAAGCTTTGTGTTAATTGACCTTTCAGAGTCTTGGCGGCTGCTCCCATCCATCGCTGAGGTAAGATTTCACTCTTCTCTTCATCGCTGCTGTTAACCTTATCACAGATGGCCTGATCCAGCCCGCAGTGATGGCATCTTTAAAATAATAATCTCCCAACATTATTACAGTGTTTTTATCAGGCCCCAAACAGAGATGACTTTCACTTTATTTAAGATCTCCAAGTAGCCGATGCACTCTATCATTTGACTCATTTTAATTTTATTGCATGAATACTTCTTAGAATCTTGGTACAATATCTGCCAGGGGCTAGTTTGAAAAACAGTTTCCTTCTTGATAATCTCTTCTCTGTCTCCCTCCCTTTCCACCAATATCCAGTTAGTATCCCTGAATAGAATCAGTACATCCTAACAGTTTTCTCCGAATGAATATTTTCTCCATTCAGTTTGTTAGAAGTACAAAGATACCCTTTACTCTCTATTCTCAGCACCTGCTTTCCAAAAGTCTACCTTTACTCAGTACCCTCAGACATGTTCTTTAACACTTTAGAGATTTATCCTCATTTTTCCTAGCAATCCCTGACATATATGAGATGCCAAAGTGCTAATAACAGGCCCAGATTAAGACTTCCTCCTGGTGTTCTAAATATATAGGTTCATCAAACATACTAACGTTCTGATAATACCATTGGGCTTAGAGCAGCCAAGGATTGTGTTTTCAGGTTATTTACAATGTACTAGATGACATGCAAAAAGAAAAAAGACTGTACTTGGGTGTCTATATGAAATGTTCAATTAGACAATAAAGTCATTTTATAATTTTATACATTGAAAATATCAATCTTTTGACTTCATTTTTCCTAGCTGACAGGAAAGAAAATACCAAAACAGTTATTTTGCTTGTGTAAGTAAAATATTCCTATTACATAGGAATACCTACTACATATAACACTATAAAATAAATGGTACCCAGCGACATATTGGAAAAATAACTTTATTCTCTCTGCTTTATTATTACAATTTGGAATACTGGCATTCAAGAGTTCCTCCAAGGCCTGAAAAAAATTGTACCCAGCTTTAAAAATAGGTCTTTCTTCTTCTTTTTGAAGTCTACAAAAAAAAAAAAAAAAGCCCTTCTCTCAAGACTTATTGAAATAATTTATCAGTTACTATTAAAATTCTTCTCCAGTCATTGGGTTTGGAAAGCTCAGAATCATAAGAACTAAAATCTCCCAGTTCTCCTCTCGTTCTATAAGTGTTTGAGAACTGTGGGTACAACCCGATAAAAAGTGGCATTATCTCAAAAGTTTCAGCGAATAATGGATCTTAAATGAGTCCAGACAGAGGCTCAGGGGATTGGATGAGTCGGCCTGGATGGGAAGCTGCCCTGGCACAGTGGGGGGGTGGGAGCTTAAGGTTTCTGTCTCCTTTATACGGTCCAGGTGTTCTCTTAGTTGAAGAAGGACCTTTTTGTCCATAATTCTTTCAGGGCTTTCTTTCCCCCTCCAGTAGAATCATGGGTCAGACTCTCCAAGTTGAGAAAGAAAACGGCTTTTCTATGGGATCATAGAATTTTCTGCACAATAGGAATACACTAGCTGAAGAGGTCAATCCAAAACTGAAAAAAAAAAACAAAACTAAACTAAATGAAGGAGCTCAGAAATATAAACTAGAAGTTGTGGGGCTTTGTCACCTGCTGCTGCTCTTCCACTTAATAATAGAGTAATTGCTAATTCATGATGATAAGCCAAAAGGAGGATGATTATGCATGTGCTTGTACAATGGTAAGAAGTGGCACTTTGTTTCCCGTGGCTGCCACCCAACAAAGGCGGCAGTGAGAAGCAGGCTCTGGTTACCCTGGGAGCCGTGGGGCTGAAGCCGGCCATCTTGGCATCACTCCGACTGGGTTGCCTTTGTACTCACACACTGCCAGCGCCCTCCCCGTTGAAAGGATGAATATGTGGGCCTCCACACAACATCGTCGCTTAAATTAGTTGGATACATGGGGCCTCTTGCAGCACCTGCTCCCATTCTCAAATTCCAGCTCTGTTGGGAATTATTATCTAGCGCCCTTCTTCTCTCACCCTCTCTCTTTGTAATTATGTTTAATCCCACAGACACCTGCCTTGGCTTTGGGGGACTACTGATAAAAAGAGATGAAAAGACCTTTTTTCCATTTGTATCCAAATCTACCAAATAAACACAACAGGCCCTGGCTAATTAAACATGTCTAAGGGGAAGGTGTGAGAAACCCCCCGTGAATAAGCCTGAGTGCATACTCTCCTCCGGTTCTGTGGGGTCATCTTCACCCGGCTCCAAATTCAGAAAAATTTCTAAACGATGTTTAAAATTTTGCATCCCTGCAGCTTCTGATAGAGGTTCTATTTAGATCGGCGATGTTTGGATTGCCAGTACAGTTTTATTTGATATGCATTGTATTCCTCACTTTCTTGACTGCACATAAAGCAAGTGACAGACCAGATAATCTGTTATTGAAACATTTAACCTGAAAATTTCATATTCAAGCTAGGAGAGTTTTCTAACATGTTTTTCATGTCCTCCATCACCCAGATTTAAAATTAATTTTATTAAAATTATTTTAAAATAACTTTTGCATTACAAATTACATTTACATTGAAACTATAGTATAAATCTTCATCTACCATCCTTGAAATATCTGTGTTTGAAGTGAAACATTTTAGAAAAATGCATAGTTTGTTCTGAATATTCATTGACATACTACAGAAACAAATAATATTTTAATCTTTTTTTAAACAGTTGTGAAGGATCTTGGGACTTTTGTGCTGTGGTGAAATCTAACTGGAATATTTTAGGGAAACATTTTTGTAGAGACTGGTTGGAGAATTTGAAAAGACTGCAAATAATTAAAAGTAGTATTTTAATATACAAAATAATTACCGAATGGTAGAAACTGCCTTTCCCTTTCCACACTGAGGGTTAATGTAGTCCATAGAAACCCTGACAAAATCTGAAGCATGACACTCTTAAGTTCCATAGAACATGGTTCTGAATTTTGTTGAAAGTTTTATTAAGAAGCAGTCTTTCTTTAGTCTCATAGTCTATGGATAGATGTGGGTAGAGTAGGGCCTCAGTTTGGATCATTCTCTTGTATGGGTAAAATGACTTTTTCTCCTGTTCAGGTCCAAAGTTGAAGGAAAATNAATTCATTTATGGAATATTTTCATGGAGAAGGAAATGGCAACCCACTCCAGTGTTCTTGCCTGGAGAATCCCAGGGACGGGGGAGCCTAGTGGGCCACCGTCTATGGGGTCGCACAGAGTCGGACATGACTGAAGTGACTTAGCTTTCACCACGAATCTGGTCGGGCATGATTTCCCCTCTGCCGTCCTCGGCAGCCCCGTCTATCACTCCAGGCATTACCACTGCGCGCTCTTTCTCTCTGTCTCTCTCTCTGCTTGTGTGGGCACTGTCTGGTTCCCAGCCACCTGTTGGGCTTCCTGCAGTTCCCAGTGGGCTTCTCCCATGGGAGCCTTTCTCCTCGCAGCCCCTCCCCCTTCTGCCCCCTGCAGCCAGGATAAGCCTGAGCCAGCCAGCCCTCTGGGAAACCTTCCCTGTACCCCTGTGGCTCAAACAAGTAGTGCACAAAGCTCTTCAAGTTGTTAGCCTCTCACGCTGGCCCCACAGCCAGCCCTTTCAGGTGGGCTGGCTCTTAACCCAGTCAAAGAGACTGGCTCCATGTTTGACGGCAGCAGTGGCTGAGCAGGGAGAGGCTCCAGGACCGCCTTGAGTGCCAAAGGTGGCCGGCTGGCCCAGAATTTACACCCCAGGATGTGGGGACCCACTCAACCTGGGCAGCAAGATGACGAATAGACCCATGTTAGGACCTCAGCAGCATTGATTATGGGTAAGGGGAGTGACATGCACCTCGGAGGCTTCCATAAACACTACAAATCAAGTCATGGGCCTACATTTTCCAGTTGTTTATGTCCTGTTCTTCAGAAGCACACTCTAATGCTCTCTCTTACTTTCTGTATTAACTTCTGGATTTCCAGCATGTCTTTAAACTTGAACAAGAAGAGTATATGAAGGAAGACATTCCTTGGACTCTAATAGACTTTTATGACAACCAACCAGTCATTGACCTGATTGAAGCAAAAATGGGCATTTTGGAGTTACTGGATGAAGAATGCTTGGTAATTTTTAAAAATAATTTTCTTTAACTTCAGAGCAATAATAGATGAGCCTATTTCCAAATAAAATTTTTAAAAACCTACATGTAAATTCCTGATTGATCAATTACCAGTTGATTGACTGTTAATTCTGGGACAGCAGTCCATAGCAGAAACCCCAAGAGGCTGGGTAAACTTCCCAACCTCAGCGTGTATAGCCCACCCATGGGTAACATGCATGACCTCTTACGTCATGTCTAGCAGGGAGGAGCCCTTTGAAGCTGTCTCTGGGTGTGTATATAGAGTAGACATGGAAACAGCAAATGACCACACTCCAGTTGTTAATGACTAACAGGAATTGAGTTTTCCCTTACTTCCTGATTCCATGAGTCACCCACTGGGAGGTGCAGCTGAAAAATCGACCTCATACAACTGAGAAAACAGTCTCTAGGAATTTTCCTATTGTTATTACCCTCTGGGAGGAACAACTTTATAGTGTGTCAGCCCAGCAGTGGCCTTCATGTGGCCGTAGGAAAAAATAATCCCTAGGATGGTATTTGGTCTTTTGGGTTTGAAATTGATATTTTAATGTTTAAACACACACATCTTATTTTTTTCCCAAAGATTTATCACCCCCTTCCATGCTCAGACGGTAAAGTGTCTTGCTTACAATGTGGGAGACCTGGGTTCAATCCCTGGATCAGGAAGATCCTCTGGAGAAGGAAATGGCAACCCACTCCAGTACTCTTGCCTGGAAAATCCCATGGACAGAGAAGCATGGTGGGCTACAGTCCATGGAGTCTCAAAGAGTCAGACACGACTGAGTGACTTCACTTGTCCATGATTATAAAGTTGAAGACATACTAGTATTTTCTCCCTATAATTCTCAATTCCATGGTTCTTCTCACAAACCATCCTTTCTGATGCCACCTATGTTTTAGTCCCTGCAGTGATGTAAGATTAAAAGGCAGGCACCAAGGCCAAACATTCTGAAATGATCTACTGGGGGCAGGGTGCAGAGGCCAATGTGGGCTCTGGGAATATTTGTACCAAATCTACAGAGCTTCCCTGGTGACTCATATGATAAAGAATCTGCCTGCAACACAGGAGATCTGTGTTGCATCCTCGGGTTGGGAAGATCCCCTGGAGGAGAAAATGGCTGTCCAGTGTCACAAAGAAGTTTGCAGGTGTCATTTGGACACTATAGAGTATTAGATTCACAGAGTTCAGGCTATAGCTTCAAAATCACCAGCAACTAGCTTAGCGTAAATAGTTGAGACCTTAGTTCAAGGAGGGAGTTATTAACTAGGCAGTGAAATAAAAGAAAAACTCTTCCTGAGGCAGGAGATGGGAAGGACTCATTTGGGTGCCAACCTTTCTCCATTCAACCAAGAATAAAAATTGTTTTCACCTAATGGAATTTATGCTACTTTTTCCTGAATCTTTAGACCACTTTGGGAAAAAATATTAAAATACTGCCAGTTGTGCAGAAATAAAATCCCTCATCCTTATATCATTATATCACTGTTTCCTTTTCACTGATAACGTCTTGTTCTTCTAAAAGAGCATCGATAAAATGTCTATTGAAATATCACTCTAAAGAATAAGATCAAAGACAGACTCATGCCTCCATTGCTGTTGAAAAAGGAGCCTCCCACGTCGAGCAATCCACGTGGAAGTGCAGCTCATCTTGGTTTCTTAGAATTAGCACTTTTCCTCCCCTTGGTTAAGCTTTTGTCTCTGGTTGTCTTACTTGCTATTTGGTTTACTTTTCTCTTCCAGTTACCACATGGGACTGATGAAAACTGGCTTCAAAAGCTGTATAATAATTTTGTCAACAAAAACTCTTTGTTTGAAAAACCCAGAATGTCAAACACCTCCTTTATCATCCAGCACTTTGCAGATAAGGTACAGTGAGAGTCTGGAGCAGAGCTGTCGCTTGCAGCTGTCTTGCTGTCCCCTGGGATGAGCAGGCAAGCCAGGGGCTTTTCTGGTCAGAATTGTCACACTTAGCGTGTAGCTGTGATGAGGAATACTTGTGTGTACGCAAGCGTGTGTGTGTGTGTGTGAGTGATGGCTCTCAATTTGGCTTTATCGTATAGTATATGAGTTTCAATTATATTTTTTAAAGATAAACGTATTGACAGTGGACCTCATTTCTGATTTGGGGCTTATTGTAAGTTCATTAACCGTTTATGAGTTTATTTTCTCTATGAAATTGTTATAATCAAGACTGGATAGGGACCTCCCAGGTGGTCCAGTGGCTAAAACTCCATGCTCCCAATGCAGGGGCCTGGGTTCAGTCCCTGGTCAGGGAACTAGATCTCACATGCCACAAATAAGAGTTTGTGTGCCACAACTGAGACCCAGCACAGCCAAAATAAATTAAAATTTTAAAAAAGACAGAGTAGTTGTTTCCTACACTGAAAGCTATGTCTTTTTTTGACTGTTTGTTTTTTTATTGTCATAATTTATTTATTACTTTGGTAACATAGATTGACTCAAGATGATGGGTTTTCTAGGTGATCTTTGTTTTCCTGTGTCTCCAATTTCTCATGGAAAATGTTACTTTAATTTCAAAAATTATTTTTAAAAAATCAAATTACAGAAAGCTTAGAAAATGGAAGGATAAGAAGACAATTCACCACAGCCACCTGCCCTAAACCTGCTTTCTCATCTTACTTTCCTTCCTCAAGAAAACTCCTGCTCTCTGCTTATTACCCAGTTGGGTGTTGCTCCTGTGGCCTGGCCTGCACCTTGGGATCGTGGGACAGCCTGGGCTTTAGCCGCTAATGCTGCGGGTCAGTCTGCTGGTCGTGCCTGGGTGCCCACAGGGGCAGCGGAGGGGACAGCCAGCTGCTCAGCTCTAATGACCTGTGTGGGCGAGAGGAGTGCTGTTAAACATGATCGCCTTTAGTGCTTTTAGTGCTTTTAGTGCCTTTTAGTGCTTTAGTTTTTCACGTAGGCTCCTGAAGAGATGCACACGAAATGAGTGTTGATGTATCAAGTTATAGTTTCTAGTTGTCCTTTATAATTTCAGTTGTGATCCCAGGTTAAAAAAAAGGGTATCAGACTTCCTGTAAAGCACATAAATGGGATTTACTTCAAGAAACCCTGTCTATAGTACATGGTTTCTGTACAGTTAATTCCTGTCATTTGGCACTTCTAAGAGGATCCTCTTAAGGGAGCTAACAATGCTGCATTTTGTGTGGACTGTGGATTGGAAGGAAGAAACCACACATGCCATAGCGTTAGCTTACGCTCTCAATTTAATTAGCCAGGAAAATAAGATTGTCTTCAAAACAAGGCAACTGTTCTTAGATACAGTAAGTCAGCACACTTTACCGTGGTCCTCAGAGCCCCAACAGACACTCAGCTGCCTGTGGCGCTGTCCCTGCAGACAAGTCTCCTGGGAAAGCTCTCTATTTATTACACATTTGCTTGTTTATCTAGTGGCTCACACACCAGCCTGGAAGAATTTACACAACAGTCCTCATGCCTTATTCACACGGGTATATTTACAGACAGCCAGCGTTCCTGGTTCCTAACCCAGACTGTGCACCAGTAAGGATACTTTCCTACCCATGGGACAAAGCAGAGTTCTTATCAGGGGTCCCTGAACACCCTCTCTGCCTCCACATTCCAGCACCCCAAGAGCCTGTTTGTTCACAATTTTTAAATTGTTTTTTATTTATGAAGAATATCACATTTTAAAATAACAGTCCAGAAATTTGACTATTATAAACAGTGCTGCAATGAACAACACGGGTGCAAATATCTTTTTGAATTAGTGTTTTGGTTTTCTTGAGATATATATATATATATATATATATATACACACACACACACACATGCATGCACACACGCACACACCCGGGAGTGGAATTGCTGGATCAAATCGTAATTCTATTTTTAATTTTTTGAGTAAACTTCATACTGTTTTCCACAGTGGCTGCACCAATCTGCATTCCCACTGACAGTACACGAGTGTTCTCTTTTCCCCACATCCTTACCAACACTTGTTATTTGTTGTCTTTTCAGTGATAGCTATTCTGACAAGTGTGAGGTTTATCTCACTGTGGCTTTGATTTGCATTTCTCCAGTGATTAGTAGCACTGAGTATCTTTTCATGTGCCTGGTGAGCATCTGTTTGTCTTTTTTGGAAAAAATATCTATTCAGATTCTCTGCTCATTTTTGAAATAAGATTCTTTTTTTGTAGATGAGTTGTATAAGTTCTTATATTTTGGATATTAATCCCTCATCAGATGTCATTTGCAAATAACTTCTCCATTCGGTAGGTGGCCTTTTTGTTTTGTTGATAGTTTCCTTTTCTGTGTAAAACCTTCATAGTTCAGTGTAGCCCGCTTTGGTTTTGCTTTTGTTTCCCTGGTCTGAGGAAACATATCCTCCAAAGTATTACTAAGACCAGCGTCAAAGAGCATGCGACCTGTGTTCTCTTTTACAAGGTTTATGTTTTCAGGTCTTACATTTAAGTTTTAATCCATTTTGAATTTATTTTTGTGCATGATGTGGGAGTAGTCCAGTTTGATTCTTTTACATGTAGCTGTCCAGTTTCCCCAACAACACTTATTGAAGAGGCTGTCTTTTCCCCACCGTATGCTCTTGCCTCCTTTGTCATGGATTAGCTGACCATAAAAGTGTGGGTTCATTTCTGGGCTCCCTACTCTGTTATATTGATTTATGTGTCTGTCTTTATGCCAGTGCCATACTGTTTTGATGACTATAGCTTTGTCACTAGCGATTTGAATATTTAAGGAGCCACTCTGGCTACGTTGTTGTTAGGGATTCAAGATGCCTTATGAATCAGAAAGGGCTTCATGGAGGTTTTTTCTAAACCAAACTCTAACCCACTGTAAATCTAACTCTAAGGGTTTTGTGCCTTGGAAAGCTGTGTGGTCAGCTGGTCAGTTTTTCTTTTCTTTCTACCACATTAATGCTGATTCAGGAAGACATTTCTGTTTGAACTCAAAGGATACCACTGAGCTTTCCTTCTCCTCCTGGTGACTTCAAAGGCAAAGAGAACCCTATGTGAGGTCTTCTTTTATTAATTGCACATATAACAGGGAACAGTCAGTCATCTGTGGCCAGTGGGAACTAACAGGTGAGTGTAGGTGAGTGTAGCGTGGCCAGTGAGAAGTCCAGGCAGTGGGAGAGCATGGTGCTTTCCATCAGAGGACACAGCCCCAGCTTTCCAAGCTTTCTATAATATAATAAGGTTGCTGAGACAAACAGAAACTGAATCTCTTTTTAAAACATTGCTTTTATAGCCCCTTCATTAATCTTTCTTAAAAAAAAAAAAAGAAACTTGTGGTATTTTAGATGCTGTCAGCTTTTGCCTCTTTGGAAATAACTCCTTTGTTTGTATAGGTAGAGTATAAATGTGAAGGTTTCCTTGAGAAGAACAGAGATACCGTCTATGACATGCTGGTTGAAATCCTAAGAGCAAGCAAGGTTTGTAAAGTCCTAAAAGGTAGTTAATGTTATTCATTGTGTACTTGACATGGACCTAGATGTGTATCAAGAGAAAGAAACGTGTGTGTTATCTGTCTTGTAACAACAGATGGTAGCTTCTACATACAAAAAGTCATCCTCTTTAGTATAGTGATGGGTATTTTATTTTGTTTTATTTTTATTTTTAGAGAGCTTTTAAAAATACAATTTAAAACTATTTTGTGCCAGTACAATATATTAATTTTACAAATCTAAAGTTGTATCTACTCTTAAAGTATTTACAAAAACCATACATCCTTCTTCAGCTTTATTGCACACTATCTATAAGAAAATACTAATTTTTGAATTAGAAAATATAAAAATGCTTTCAATATAAAAGAGACAATCTAACTTTAAAGACAATACTGTATAAGAATGTCTACCCAGAAAACAAAAAAAACAAAAAAACTTTCACAGGATACCAAGCTGCTACCAAGATGCTTCAGAAGAGCCAGTACAAGATACTTAATCCCAACTGTATCATCCTTCTTCGTTAGAAATCTAGGTGCCACTCAAGGTGGTTTCATATACAAACAAAAAAATGACCATTTTAGAGTTGGCACTAAAATATGTTTCTAGCTTCTGAAAGCATTCACATTTTCACTACATGCAAAATCAAAAATCAAATGTGCCGAAGATAGAGAGGAAGGACAGTGGAGATGATCATTTAAAAAGTCATTCACACTTTATACCTTCACTCACAGATGTTCATGCTGCACCTACCATACACCAAGCACTGCCCTAGACCCTGGGGAAACGGCAGTAAGCAAGACAGATAGGGTTCCTGGCCTCAAGGAGCTCATCGCACAGGGAGCAGCACACCTCCAAGATGAGGGCAACGCATGGGAGGTAGTGCCGAGTGAGTGCTCGAGGACACCAAAGCAAGGCGAGTGCTGCCCTCAGGGCTGAGCTCCTTGGATCCGTGGTCCCATGCGCTGAGTGCCGTTGGAAGAGTGACTTCTGGCTTTTTCTTTTCCTCAAACATTTTTCTCAACTTAAGGATTCTAAGAACTCAAATTCTTAAAGTTTCAGAATAAGGATGTTTCATACACAGTCCTTCATTTTGTGTGAAGATTTGATTATCATACTTATTTTCCTTGTTTTTGAAGGTCTCTTGTCCTTTGTTAATGCTCAGGTGTTTTGACAATTTCCCAAATAAGCCTGAGCACGTCCCCTAATGGTCAAAAATAAATCACAGGCCATGGAAACTTCAGTTATTAAAATTGATTTATGACAGAGAATTCAATGTAGAAATAGTCTGTATTTTGTGTACCAAATTAGTTGACGTAATTCACTGATTGTTTACTCACCCCAGGCCAGCCTGGGGTCCAGCATGCTGAATTCCTTAAGAGGGATTCAGATTGCCATGAAGCACAGATATCAGAGGCCTGGGAATTTCAGATTCACTTGTTCCATGGGGGCTACAAGATATATCAGGCAAGAATTCTCCCTCAAAGGAGATTCTCAATGTCTGATTTAAAAGAAGAAGACATAAGGTCTTCTCCAAGAGGTAAGGCATTTAAAGGAAAAAGTGATGCGGAGTAGAAAGTAGTGTCTTAAAAAAAGGTACAGATTAAAGATTAAGATAACTCAGAGGAAGTTGGAATTAATACATGCTGGGACACCAGGAAAGGTATTCTGAAGGGAGTGGGGCTGGGAAGTATTATAATAGAACCGTAAATAATGGGTAGGGTTTAGATAGCATCACCAACTAATTGAACATGAATTTGAGGAAATTCTAGGAGACAGTGGAAGACAGAGGAACCTGGCAGGCTGCATTCCATGTGGTCACAGAGAGTCTAGCACAACTTAGTGACTGAACAACAGTTAAATCTGTAGGGCTGAGAATGCGAGGTTAGGAGGGGAGAGATTCCAAGTGCAGAGGCAACATGAGCCGAGGCACAGAAGGAGGAAGATTATCTCATTTTCTGATTCTTAGAGTGATACCCACATGCAGACATTCACATGGTTTCCTTCCTGCTCTCATTCCTGGGAAAGAAACCATCAGTCTTCCCCAGTGAGGGTGATCCCCTTGTGGAACTGAGATTTGGCCAGGATTGTTACTTTATCCACCACTAGTTTAGACAGGTTGGAATTATGTTGACCTTTTCCTTGATTATACCAGCTGAGGACTGTGGGCAAACACTTTTGACATTAAAACCCCCTCTGTTCTTCCTAGTTTCATCTCTGTGCCAACTTTTTTCAAGAAAATCCAGTTCCTTCTTCCCCATTTGGTTCAGCAATCACAGTGAAATCTGCAAAGCCAGTCATCAAGCCAAACAACAAGCATTTCCGGAGTACTGTGGGGAGCAAGGTACCCAGAGAATGGCTGAGGGCCCAGCCAGGCTGAGGGCAGGGATCGGGGCTGGGTGAGACCATTATGGGCCTGGACACTGTGCTGTGCTCAGTCGTTTCTGATTCTTTGTGACCCTTTGGACTATAGCCTGCTAGGCTCCTCTCTCCATGAGATTCTCCAGGCAAGAATACTGGCGTGGGTTGCCACGCCCTCCTCCTGGGGATCTTCCAGACCAGGAATCGAACCCATGTCTCTTATGTCTCCTGCACTGGCAGGCAGATTCTTTACCATTGCATTACCTAGGAACCCACAGACATGGGCACTGGCACTGGGCTTCTTCAAATCTAATATAAATGCAAAGAAGAGTAGTAGTTCATTGTCATGGTGCCTCCACCTCTAAGGTTACATGCACCTGAGCAAACTGTTTGCACAATAACCTGACTCACTAAGCCCTTGGCTATTGGGGAGTATTGGACAGAGAACTGCTCTATCCATAAAAGTGGGATATGCTGAGATAAACCCGGTCATAGACTAAAACCTTTCATGATAGATGTTTATGCATGAACTTCATTTTCCTCTTCTTGAGCTGAACCTCTTTTTCTAACTTTCTATTTTGTACTGGAGTATAGCTGATTAACAATGTTGTGATAGTTTCAGATGAATGGCAAGGGGACCCAGCCATACATATACACATATCCATTCTCTCCCAGACTCCCCTCCCATCCAGACTGCCACACAGCATTGAGCAGAGTTCCCTGTGCCATACAGTAGAGGCTCTTTTTCTCTTTTAACCTTCATCTAAGCATTATATTCAGGGCAATGTTTGCCGCCTGACCTTGTTTCCTAGTTCCGCAGCTCTCTGTACTTGCTCATGGAGACTCTCAACGCCACCACTCCCCACTACGTCCGATGCATTAAGCCAAATGATGAGAAACTGCCCTTTGAGTAAGTGTTCTGCAACAGGGGAGGGTGGGGACAAACACCGAGAAAGCCGTCTCTGTCATGATGTTGGAGAATTGCTTATAATTGTCTAGAGCTTTACTATTTCTGGGTTTTTAAATGATTCAAAACAAGTCTGCCCTCTAATCGAGTATTAGTTCAATCCCTCTGGCTAAGCCGGCTCATCTCTGGGATTAAGCAAAGGGGCTAGATAGGAAAGAATTATTCTACAGCTAGAGCTTATGCAACTGAGAAAGCCAGAACATTTTCCTTGATGGTAAGAATTTGTATGTGTTCGCAGGAGAAAGGCTATAGAGGGGTCTGAAGTTTTGCCTTCAAACCTGGCATGAGGTCTTAGGCTTGTTCTCTGGTTCCCAAGGGGAAGACCCGAACCCACGAGTAGAAGTTACAGAGGGTCTCTTAGGTGACTCTACCTGAGAGGCACCTTAGGGGCTGCACTGTCCTGTGTCTGGGGTCCTCAGAGGGTCAGACCTAAGCCAGAGGGCCACCTGTGGTGTGTCTTAAACAGGGAACGTAGCAACATGTAGGTAGTAGGATGGGTGAACTTGGATGTTTCTCTCACCCTGGTTGTCATTTCCCCACAAAGCTGCTCCCTGCCATCTTGGTCAGAATCAGCTGCTCCCAGAGGAGATGCTTTCAGTTCTTCCCCATTGAGAATAATGTTTACTGTGGGTTTATCCTACAGGGCCTTTATTATGTGAAAGTAGGTTCGCTCTATACCACTTTCTGGAGAGTTTTTATAATAAATGAATGTTGAATTTTGTTGAAAGCCTTTTCTGCATCTATTAAGATTATCATATGGTTTTTTGGAGCCCTCTAGATGATCATACTATACAGAATAAAACAGACGTTAAAAAGTTAGTTTGAGGTAAATATTTTGAAAGTCAAATTACTGAAATTAAGTTACTGTGTATCTACCAAAAACTTTTAAACATTTATTCATTTGAATCTAAAAACTGAAGCAGATTTTCATGATCTGTTTCTCCTAAATGTTTGTTATTTATTGTTTTCNCCCATCTTTGCATGAAATGTTCCTTTGGTATCTCTTATTTTCTTGAAGAGATCTCTAGTCTTTCCCATTCTATTGTTTTCCTCTATTTCTTTACTCTGATCACTGAGGAAGGCTTTCTTATCTCTCCTTGCTATTCTTTGGAACTCTGCGTTCAAATGGGTATATCTTTCCTTTTCTCTTTTGCTTTTCGCTTCTCTTCTTTTTGCAGCTATTTGTAAGGCCTCCTCAGACAGCCATTTTGCTTTTTTGCATTTCTTTTTCTTGGGGATAGTCTTGCTCCATGTGTCCTGTACAAGGTCATGAACCTCCGTCCATAGTTCATCAGGCGTTCTGTCTATCAGATCCAATCCCTTAAATCTATTTCTTACTTCCAGTGTATAATCATAAGGGATTTGATTTGGGTCATACCTGAATGGTCTAGTGGTTTTTGCCATTTTCTTCAACTTAAGTCTGAATTTGGTAATAAGGAGTTCATGATCTGAGCCACAGTCAGCTCCTGGTCTTGTTTTTGCTGACTGTATAGAGCTTCTCCATCTTCGGTTGCAAAGAATATATCAGTCTGATTTCAGTTCTGGCCATCTGGTAATGTCCATGTAGAGACTCTTCTCTCATGTTGTTGGAAGAGTGGTGAAGAGACGCCAAATGAAGACAGAAATGAAGCCTTTCCAGGCACCTCTGCTCTTCTCTGAAAACCACCTATAAGTGGCTGGAGCTCCCCAGCAGCCCAGTTGAAAATCACCCACAATGCAAACATCCCTCCTCACCCCAAAGACACACCCCTCACCCTCCTGTCCACTTCTCCCAAAGAGTCTTTAAACAAAAAAGGTAAAACATAAACTTCCAGGTCACAATCAGACGTTTTCCTCTTTATGTCAAAGAACAGAGATGTCATAATAATAATATTGGTGGTGTGTTTGAATCTCTAAACATCTTTTCCAAACATTGTAGAAAATCTGACAGTTTGTTCTGATTATGTCATTTTTCTCTTCCAGGATTCTAATCAGTACCAGTTTGGTAAAACCAAAATTTTCTTCAGAGCCGGGCAAGTGGCTTATTTAGAAAAACTCCGGTTGGATAAACTGAGGCAGGGTTGTATTGTAATACAAAAGCATGTCCGTGGCTGGCTCCAGAGAAAAAAATTCCTCAGAGAGAGACGAGCGGCCCTGATCATCCAGCAGTACTTCCGGGGTCAGCAAACTGTGAGGTATGTTGGAATCAGGAGTGAAAATTGAGCGAGTGTTAGTCGCTCCGTCATGTCCAACTCTTTGAGACCCCATAATCTGTAGCCTGCCAGGCTCCTCTGTCCATGGAATTCTTCAGGCACTTGGAAAGTGGATAGCTATTTCCCTTCTCCAGATTTGCCAGACCCAGGGATCAAACCTGGGTCTCCTGCATTGCAGGCAGATTCTTTACCCTCTGAGTTGGAACCCAGAAAACTTGAGCAACTGTACGACTTTCTTCCCTATCACCTCCAGGGGGTGGGGCCTCTTTTTTCCCAGGACCCAGGGGCAGATGTGTGTGGGGATCCACAGGTGGCTGTGACCTGTGGACAGAGCAGACGGGTGTTTCCTTGGGGGCAGGAGGTGCTGACTTTGCGTACTGTCCCCCCATGATGGAGGTAGCAACCAGGACCTTGATGAGAGAAAGCCCCGATCAGGGTGTTGCTGAAGAGGGCCAGAATTCCTGGTGAGACCAGGTACAGAGGCTGTGCTGCTAGTCCTTGGGAACTGAAAACGCCTAAGGGTGATCAGGGTCCAAGTGAAGCTTCTGAGTAAGGACACCACTGCCCAACCTAACTTGCAGGTAGAGGGGCAGACCGTGCCTGAGGAGACCTTGGCAAGAGTCTGCCCGCAAGCAGTGAGTCCTCGGGGCAGGGCTGCCCAAGTGGAGGACACAGCCATCCAACCCCGCTGTGAGCGCTCCCAAGAGGCCATCCTAGGGTGGCCAGCAAGACGAGCATCCTTCCTGGATAGCACTGTGTGCGTCTCTGTGTCTGCCCAGCCTCCCTCCTTCCCTTACTGGGACTGTAGTGAGAGAGCCAGGTTTTTAAAGATAGGCTGTGTAGCTCAGGTTCCCTCATCCTGAGCCTAATGCCTGACCTCCAGCAGTATCTGGGCTCCTGCACGTGACTGACACACCACAGCCTTCATCTCAGCACACCCCAAACTGGGCTTGCCATTCCACCACCCTGCCCCTACCTCCTGGCCCACGCTCCCCTAGGCAACCATCTTACATGCACTTACAGTCAGGCTCGCTCTCCCTCTCAAGCCTCTGGTTTCAGTTAGTAGCAGGAGTCCCCAGAGCAGGAAAGTCCAGAGTTACCGCCTTCCCCAAACTCACGCTTCCTCCATTTGCCTGCTGTGTCTGTCCCGCTTATTTCGTTCCCACACCCCTGCCCTGCATGGAGCCTTCATCATCATTTGTGTTTCACTCTACAGCACAGCCCTCTGCCTCTCCTTCCTGACTTCTAGAGCAGTGCCTCAGAGCTCCTGTTCCTGCCTCTCATGCTTGCAGTGGCCCCTGTTTCCCAGGGAAGGGCACTCAGCCTTTGACATGGTACTCATGGGTCCCCGTGGCTTGGAGCCATAAGCATGGACGCTCTGGTAGGGCAGGGATGATACTTGCCTGGTTGCCTCTGCGTCCATATCTAGGACCCAGCACAGTGGCTGTCACATAGTACGTGTTCATTAAATACATATTTTGATAACAAACAGTCCCCATCTATTTTTCTCACCTCACTACCTACCAGTTTTCTCCATGTATCTTATATTCCAGCAACTCCAGACAAATTCTCTTTTTCTGAATGTTTCAGGCACTGCTAGGCTTCCATATCTTCACCTGTCCCTTAGTCTGAAATGCCTTTTCCAGCCTTTACTGTCTTTAGAAATGCTACTTTTCTGTCAAGCCTGGCTGACGTGTCAGTTCTTCCCAAGAAGAATGATAGTTCAGTAAGATCTCTCTTACAGATCTTTTAGTAGTAATTTTATTTTTCTTCTTATCCCACTTGACCATTTCTAAGTCTGTTTTACGAGGTAGTAAATTCTGAAGGTAAGAACTTTCTCCTCACCTCCAGGCCATCAGATAGGAGTTGACAAACTTTTTCTGTAAGGGCCAAATATCTGGGCTTTTGGGGGTCTTGCAGTTTCTCTCACAACTATCAAACTCTACCTTTGTACCATGAAATCAGCCATGGGCTATATGTAAATAATAAGTGCAGCTATATTATAACAAAATGTGATAATAGCAGGTGGGAGGGTGCAGCTGTGGCCCCAAGGCCATAGTTTTTCAACCCCTGATCTGGAGGTGCCAGCATGATCTCCCACATGAATCACTAGATGAATGAGCAAGTGTAATGCCAAAGCACAGTTATGTTGTTACAGCCTTTGTAGGTATGTGAGTGAGGGTGAGGTGATCGGCCTGAATGTGAAGAGTGGGAAAGTTCCCCTGTGGTGCCTCGTTCCTGGAACAGATCCATGTTCGGATCAGGATGGAAAGAAGTAATAACACTGATCTTGACTAGACGTTAGCATAAACCATCCCAACGTTTAATGCATAATTTGCAGAATTTTGGAATATGCCTCAGTTAAGGAGTATTGCGCAAGCTGGTTGCTCTGGGGTGGAAGTGCCCCATTGGTAACGGGTTTACTCTGCATTCTTTTAATCAAGGAAAGCTGTTACCGCCACTGCATTAAAAGAAGCGTGGGCAGCCATTGTCATTCAGAAGTACTGTCGAGCATATCTCGTCCGCAACTTGTACCAGCTGATTCGCGTGGCCACCATCACCATCCAGGCCTACACCCGAGGATTCCTGGCAAGGAGGAGGTATCAAAAGGTGTGACTTTCTGGGATATGAATGTCTGTTCATATGTCTCTGCTACAGCTAGGATTTGGTTATTGTTTCCAAAGTCTAGGTAGGAGAAAATATCTGCAAGTGATGCTACCAAAAAAGGATTAATTTCCAAAACATACAAATAGCTTATACCACTAAACACAACCCAGTCAAAAAATGGGTAGAAGACCTAAATAGACATTTCTCCAAAGAAGACATGCAGATGGCCAAGAGGCACATGAAAAGATTCTCAGCGTCACTAATTATTTAGAGAAATGCAAATCAGAACTACAGTGAGGTAGCACCTCACAACAGTCAGATTGGCCATCATCAAAAAATCTACAAATAATAAATGCTGGAAAGGTTATGGAAAAAAGGGAACACTCCTACATTTTTGGTGGGAATGTAAATTGGTGCAGCCACTATGCAGAACATATGGAGGTTGCTTAAAAAGCTAAAAATAAAGTTACCATATGATCCTGCAATCCCACTCCTGGGCATATATTTAGAACAAATTCTAATTCGAAAAGACGCACCCACCCCTATGTTCATAGCAGTGTGTTTACAGTAGCCAGGACCTGGAAACAACCTAAATGTCAATTCACAGATGCTTGGATAAACATGATGTGGCACATATATGCAGTGGAATGTTATTCAGCCATTAAAAAAGCGTGAAGTAATGTCATTTGCAGCAACATGGATGAGGCTTGAAATTATCATAGTAAGTGAAGTAAATCAGAGAAAGACAAATATCATATGCTATCACTTATATGTGGAATCTTTTAACATGATGCACATGAACTTATTTACAGAACAGAAATAGACTCACAGACATTGAAAACAAACATAGGGTTAGTTACCAAAAGGATAGTGGGAGGGGAATAGAAAAATCAAGACTTTGGGATTAACATATATACACTACTATATATAAAACAGATAAACTACAAAGACTACACACAGGGCATACACAGGGAACTATGTCTTGTAATAACCTATAGTGAAAAAATCTGAAAAAGAATATATATATAGGTATAGCTGAATCACTTTGCTGTACACTTGAAACTAATACAACATTGTAAGTAAACTAGAGTTCAATTTTTAAAAATCTGAAAACAAATGGGTAAACAGAATTGTGTGGGTTGATTACAAAAAATTGATATTTCACCCTGTAGGAGTATTTTGGTAGTTACATCTCTCAACACTGAAAGAGTTGACGAGAAAAAACAGTGGAGACCCATTTTGCATTTCACAAAATCTTTTTTTAAAGATGCTGAAGGAACACAAGGCTGTGATCCTTCAGAAATATGCCAGGGCATGGCTGGCCAGACGCAGATTTCAGAATATTCGACGATTCGTGCTCAATATTCAGCTCACTTACAGAGTTCAGCGTTTGCAGAAAAAGCTAGAAGACCAGGTAAGTGTTCATAATGCATCCTTCATATTTACTCTTTCTAACAGATTTTAGTCCCAGACCAGTTCCTTAACTATGCTGTTGATGAAATAAAGTTATTTTAAGGCAAGACAAGAAAAATTGAACATAAGATTTTCTTTGCCGTTTGAGCCACAGTGTTATCCCCTTTACTGGACATCGTACATCTGCACTATGCAACGACTGGGTCCCCTTAGAAGACACAGAAATGTCTAACACCCCTCCCCCTCCCCCACAAAAGAAAGCAATTTCCTTCAGGTACCAACTAGCACGGTAGCTCCTTAAGAGTCGGCTCAAGTCCTGTAAGAGGTCACAGTGATTCGCTACTTGCCTTGTTGGACTGTGTAAAATATCAGTATTTTACTTTGATGTATAGCCCTTTGTCTGAAAAGCTTATGTACTGGTGTTTTGATCTCTAACAGGTGGAACAGTCACCAGTTTTCTAAAAAACTGTCTTCTGGGTTATAATCCTCAGGTTGACTCAAATAAAATACTTTATTTCTTTTTTATATTGACTATTGATTAATTAATTTTTTGTCAACACTGTTAAGATTTATGCCCCTGTTAGGAGGTTTAAACAGTTTATATGGACTGCCTGAGCTAGGAGGCAGAAATACACTGTAAAGGGCTGATACCCACGAGCGTGCAGGTTGCACACTGCACAAGGGCACCTGCCCAAGAAAGGAGGTGGAGCGGAAGTCCAGTGTGACTTCACTTGCCAGCCCATGTGTCTTGGTGTAAAGTTGTACTGCCTTGAGGCGTGAGTGTCTTTTTCTAATTTGCACAAAGATGCTACCTTCATGCCAAGCCATGCTCCCTCAGAGCTGCATTGGCCCAGAGGAGCTGCCATTTGTTACTTCCCCAAAGGTCCATGTGGCCTGACTATAGCCCTGCTTAGTTTGGGAAGATTCCCCATTCTGTTCCTACTGATAGGAAAAAAAAAAAAAAAACAAAACCCAAACTCCATACACCCTCAGTCAGTGTGGGAAGGCTGTGTCCAGGAATGTGTCCAGATCTATAAAACTCACTCCTGCATCTGTCTCAAGTAATAATCAGATTCTCCTCCAATAAACTTTAAATGTAGTGCTGAGCTATATCATAGGAGTCCTTGGTGAATGGGTGAATGTGCAAACCAGGAACTTGAGGTTTTGGTACGGTTTCCCCTCCCTGTGTTGTGCAGCAGTCCCGCATATTATGTCGCTGATATGGAACAGCCCTGAAAAACAGCCCTGACCGGCTGGGAGCAGGGCCCGTGGGAGACCCCACACTTCCTGAGCTCCATTCCGGGTATTCATGTCCTAGGGCTGCCATAATAAGCCAGCACAGGCAGGGCAGCTTAAACAACAGATATTTATTTCCTCACGATGCAGGAAGCGGAAAGTGTAAGATCAAGGCGTTGGCATCTTTGGTCTCTTCCAAGGTGTCTTTCCTTGGCTTACACATGACCTTCTTCCCCACGTGTCTTCACGTCGTCTCCCCTCCCCTCACATCTGTCCTAATCTCTTCTTGTAAAGACACCAGTCATACTGAATCAGGGTCCACCCATATGACCTCGTTTTACCTTAGTTACGTCTTTTAAGACCAAATCTCCAAATACAGTGACATTCTGAGGTACTGGAGACTAGGACTTCAACATGTGAATTTGGGGAGATGAAGAGGACCCAGTTCAACTCACAGAACTAGGGTTGTCCTGGAGCTCCAGAGTTTGGACCAAAAAATCCACCAACTCAGGAAAGCATTTGCCTGAGCAGCTCCACCTCCCTTTTCTCACCGGTGAAGTTGCTTACAGGCCATTGTGATGATAACTGTGGTCAGTGTGAAAAAAAAACCTCCCACTTCGATGAGAAGTTGCGAGAAGCTAATGGAACAGCTTGTTTATTCTAGATAAACCCTTGAGTATCTGATGTTTCTTTCCTCCAGAACAAAGAGAACCATGGGCTGGTGGAGAAGCTGACCAGCCTGGCTGCGCTTCGGGCCGGTGACGTGGAGAAGATTCAGAAACTGGAATCTGAACTGGACAGAGCGGCCGCCCACAGGCAGAATTATGAGGAGAAGGGGATGAGATACAGGGCTTCCGTGGAAGAGGTCTGTACTGGAAGTGACTGTGGACGTAGCTTGTGAGTCTTTCTGTGGAAGAGATCATGGTGCAGCATTTCCCACAGAGATGACTTCTGCAGAGAAATCAGATTTTGCTGTTGGCTTCCATTACCAGAGAAAGCCTGCATTTTAGAGGAGGGAGATCTGAGGCCTAGGGTCTGGTGGGGAAAGGGGCAGGGGGAAGAGGAGACCCGTGCTTCGAGAAGCACGCTGTAAGGTTTTCACTGCCTCCCACTTGTGTGAAGTGATGGAAGCCCTGAGAAAGGGCCCTAGGCAATGTTTCCCTCTCATCCAGCATGACCTTGGTCTCCTGTCACCTGTCCAGCTGACATGCACCCTGGAAGCATCATCCCCAGAGCAGCAGTGCCAAGCGTGGGCACGTTTGCATCTCCGTGTTGTAGTAAAAAGAGCAGTAGATGTAAAAACCAGATGTCCCAGGTTTAGATCTTCTTTGTCTAGGAAACTTGGACAAGTCACTTACCCTCTCTGAATTTTAGTTTCCTCAAATGGAAGATGGGAATAACAAAAAGGGACGGACAGAATTACTGAGGATAAAATTGTCAGGTGAAATACTTTAGCCAAGTGACTCATATAGCCCTGCAAAAGCGTGAGCTGATATTTTCAAACCCAGTATTTATTACCATCCATTCTGCACCTTCTAAAGTCCCACAGCACCCAGAGTGGTGACAGCTTGGAGTCCTAGGGCATCCCTCTGCCCTTCCCATGACCAGGTGCCCGGCTGCACCAACACAGAGGCTGGCATCTCCCACACTGCCAGTCACCAGCCATCAGCACCCAGGGGCCCCCAGCTGCCCGCCCAGCAGACACTTTACTGGAGAACTACTGTGATCATACATCCTTCCTGAGTCATAAGACTCTCAAAGTGTGGATCCACTTTATATCATAAACTTCCTACATTAAATGTATTAATGTGTTAATACCCTGGCTATTTTTAGCCAATAAAAAGACAGAGGAGTTGCCTTGACTTTGGGAAGACCTTGGATTTGGTTCTTTCTCCTTGATTTCAGCGCATGTTGGATGAGGCTGGGGACTAGTGTCTATTGAAGTCACATGGAGCCCTTGCCTGCAGAGCTAAACACAGCGTCTCACAGTGGGCTGCTGCCAGCTGTTACCTATGGATGGGCGCCGGGACTGAAAAATAACTAACTTAAACATATGCAGGCAATGGCGATGAAGCTCAAAGCAAGGTTTTCAAAAAACCATTTTTCCCCTTCTCTTTGCTAGAAACTGGCAAAGCTTCAGAAGCATAACTCAGAATTGGAAATACAGAAAGAACAAATACAGCTGAAGCTTCAAGAGAAGACTGAAGAGTTGAAAGGTAAAGCNTTTCCTATTTGGAACCAGTCTGTTGTTCCATGTCTAGTTCTAACTGTTGCTTCCTGACCTGCATACAGGTTTCTCAAGAGGCAGGTCAGATGGTCTGGTATGCCCATCTCTTTCAGAATTTTCCAGTTTATTGTGATCCACATAGTCAAAGGCTTTGGCATAGTCAATAAAGCAGAAATAGATGTTTTTCTGGAACTCTCTTGCTTTTTCCATGATCCAGCGGATGTTGGCAATTTGATCTCTGGTTCCTCGCCTTTTCTAAAACCAGCTTGAACATCTGGAATTTCACGGTTCACATATTGCTGAAGCCTGGCTTGGAGAATTTTGAGCATTACTTTACTAGCATGTGAGATGAGTGCAATTGTGTGGTAGTTTGAGCATTCTTTGGCATTGCCTTTCTTTGGGGTTGGAATAGGATCAGCTAAAAACATCCAAACTTGTTTCTCCCTCCATTTTTCAATGCAACCTTTAGTGAGATTGGAAAATTTTTAAGCTTCCACTAGATACGTGAAACACATGTTAGTAGAATAATTGTTACAATTCCACAAATATCCTCTGTAATCATCATGGAATAGCCATGCTTAGTTTAGAAGATATTTCATGGATTCATACCTGAATTTCTTAGCAGAACTGCCCATATTCTCTGGGCTCTGATTTCCTATTGTTTAAAATAGTAGATTGGACTGTGGAATCCAGAAGGACCACAATATACCTGTGAGCCCTTCATCCTTAGCAGTCAGGTAAGACTAATGTCAATCTGGGAGTCATATCATCAGTCTGCAGTTTGTATCTCACGAGATTATGTCGCTGCCCTTGGGGTGAGGCACCAATATTGGCCACTCACTTCCTCTCTGGTAGCTAAAACTATAATCTGAACTCTTCAGCGTTGTATATGAAGGAGATTAGTCTGATTTCCAAAGAAAACAAACCCATTATCATCATTTATACATGTTATAATAAGCCTATAGGTAAATACCTATACCTAAATAAGGGCTTTCCTGGTGGCTCAGTGGTAAAGAATCTGCCTGCCAATGCAAGAGATGCAGGTTCAATCACTGGGTCTGGAAGATCCCTTTGAGAAGCAAACTACTCTAGTATTCTTGCCTGGAAAATCCCGTGGACAGAGGAGCCTGGTGGGCTAGAGTCCATGGGTTGCAAAGAGTTGGACACGACCGAGCAACTAAACAACAATAGGTAGATTCAGATATGACTTGGAACCTTTACTTTAACAATACAGAGAGTGGAGCTTGAGGATGGATAGTCCTAGGTCCTGGTGATAGTCACATGGTCCTGGATAGTCACATGGTCCTTCCATGTGACCCTGAACAATCCATGTAACCCTTTTGCATCTTCAGTTTTCTAGTCATTCTACTCACTTCATAGGCATGTTACAAGGGTGAGGTCATATATGTAAGATGATCAAAACATGCCAGCTTGATCTCCTTTTTTACCTACTGTGGAAACAAGAGCTGTATAACCTTTAAACACTTAGGCTAACTGAGAGAATATCCAGAGATGCGAGGGAAGTTCCGGGGAGCATGGACACAAGCGTGCGTATGGCTGAGTCCCTTTGCTGTTCACCTGAAACGATCACAACATTGTCAGTTGGCTATACCTCAATACAAAATGGACTTGCCTAGTGGCTCAGATGGTAAAGAATCTGTCTGCAACGCAGGAGACCCAGGTTCAGTCCCTGGGTTGGGAAGATCGCCTGGCAAAGGGCATGATAAGCCACTCCAGTATTCCTGCCTGGAGAATTTCACGGACAGAAGAGTGTGGTGGGCTACAGTCCTTAGGGTCACAAAGAGTTGGACATGACTGAGCTTAATGATTAGACAATGTAAAATAAAAAATGTTTTAAATGACTACACAAAAATTCACCAGTTTTGATGTTTTGTTTTTTTCAATTTCACAGGCAAAATTTTATCTGTCCCAAACACTGTTACACCACACTTCAGTAACAGAAGCTGCAGGTTATAGTCTACACATATATTTTCTCCTTGTTTTTTAATTAAAAATAATAATAGTGATCTAGACTCATGGCTTTCCTGTTTCAATCCCCACCCTCCTTTGTCACTAGTTATAACTCCATGAATTGGTAACATAAATGGAAGGGTTCCGTTGTTAAGTGATGCTTCTGTGAGGTGCTTACTTTCAAAGATAAGGTGTATACCCTTTTCTCTTCCACTTCCATTTCTCTATCTGTCACCTGGAATGTGGGTGGGAGACTGGGGTCCCAGCAGATATTTTGAAACACAAGAACTGGAGCTGCTGAAAGGGATGGTGGAGTAATTGAGCTGGAAATTACCTGGGGCCATTCTCTCAGTCTTGGATTTTCTATCTCTGTGTTTTAATCAGTAACAAAAAAAAGGGCACATCTCATTTTTATATTAGCCAAACCTAATCTTAATTGATAAGCCTTCTTAAGAATTACCATCAATTTAGGGAGATCATATATATAAACGTCTGGCCTTGCATCAGTTCCAGCTCATCTCTGAAAAGTGCACCTGAAAATTGAGTCACATTAAACTAAAAATACTTTGACTATGTTTTCTGTTAAATGCTTGAATTTTAAAGCACATCCCTCCCCATTTTTAAGGCAAGCTGAATATTCAGCTCTGTTTATAAGTACATTTTAAGGAAAAGTAATTGAAAAGCTTTTGTGTTTAATGATACAAAGAAATAGCAATCAATTTTTAAAGATGTTGTTAGAGCCAGCTGGACATGACTGAGCTCAATGACTAGATAATGCAAAATTTTAAAAAATTTAAATGGCCACACAAAAATTCACCAGTATTGATAGTTGTTGTTTTTTTTTAATACACACTGATATGACAACTGTCTCAAAAACAGAAAAAAATGTCCAGGAGGGGTTATTCATCTCTGTACAGCTCCCACATCTACACAAGTACAAACCTGAGCTCACAGGTGAATACAGGCAGAATGCAGCCTCCTCCCCACAAGCAGCCTCGTCCCCTTCCTGGACTCGGGTCATGCCCTCACTCCCAACTCCCACAGACCCAGGGCGCACTCTGGCCCTGCCACTGGGTCCCATCTAAGCCTAGCTGGAGCCTGAACCCTAAATAGCTGATGACTTTGCCCACTTTTTTGTGTGCAAGATTTCATCATACAGTGAAAGAGAACTTGGGCCTTGTGCCTGGACTTCTCTCCGCTCCCTCACCTCCCCCTCCCCACCCCAAGTAATAAGGACTTACTTTTTCCCTTTGCAACCAAGTACGTGTGAGAATAACAGTAGCTTAAATAGTTAAACAATACTTTATGACCAAACTTTATGAGTACTGATGGTTTAGCAAGACTTTAACTGAGAAACTGCAGTGAGGACAACTTGCGTAGATAAATACACAGTAATACTGTTCCCTTTGTCTGCTGTAAATTGTGACAGCTGTTTTTTCTTCTCATGGTTCTCTCATTGCTGGGATTCAGACGATCTCTGAGTTTGAAAAGGAGATAGAGTTACTTCAGGCACAGAAGATAGACGTGGAAAAACATGTGCAGTCCCAGAAAAGGGAAATGAGAGGTAATGAAAATATGAGTCACTGAGTCCACGGCGGGCAGGCTGAATGCATCATAGGTGTCTCCACTCAGGCAGTGTGTCCTTTGGTCTGAGGCTGGTTGGTTGGGTATATGGAAGGTTGAATAGTTGGTTGGCTTCATGGCTGGTTGGTTGGATAGCTGGTAAGTTAGCTGATGAGATGGTTAGCTAGAGAGTCTGTAGGGCTAGAGAACTGGGCCCTAAAAATGGAAATGGGAAAATAGAAATTATGCAAAAATGTAATTTATTCCAGTTCTGCCTTTTTCCCTCAGAAAAGATGTCAGAGATCACCAGACAACTTCTTGAGAGCTATGACATTGAAGATGTAAGAAGCAGGTAATCATTTTTGCGTGAACAAGTATTTAGAAACAGGTAACACATGAGAGAAATGATTCTCTCATCCTCCTCATGTTTCAGGCTCTCTCTGGAAGATTTGGAACATTTAAATGAGGATGGAGAACTTTGGTTTGCTTACGAAGGACTAAAGAAAGCAACACGGTGAGAAATTTCCCTCAGGATTTTTCATGATTTTTCAGAGACAAAATACTATTGCAAAGTCAAAATTTTACCTTTCATAGATTTGATGGACAAAGTAAATCAGCCTTTACAGAATGATCTAATAATCACTGGGATGATATCTTCGAGGATTGAGCAATTAGTGTAATAATGAAGAACAATCTCTTTGTGGGATAACTGGCCAAGTAGTAAAACACATAATCTATACAATGAAAACTGATTACAGCAAACAAATTAGCCAGTGTTGCTATAGATATTGTTATTGTTTAGTCACAAGTCATGTCTGACTCTTTGTGACCCTGTGGACTACTGCACGCCAGGATTTCCTGTCCTTCACTGTCTCCCAGAGTTTGCCAAACTCATGTGGGTGATGCCATCCAACCATTTCAACCTATGTCACCCTCTTCTCCTGCCCTCAAATTTTCCCAGCATCAGGGTCTTTTCCAATGAGTTGGCTCTTCGCATCAGGTGGCCAAAATATTGGAGCCTCAGCTTCAGCATGCTTCCTTCCAATGAATATCCAGGGTTGATTTCCTTTAGGATTGACTGGTTTGATCTCCAAGGGACTCTCAAGAGTCTTCTCAGCACCACAATTCAGAAGCATCAATTCTTCAGCACTCAGCCTTCTGCAGTGCAGGAGACCTGGGTTCAATTCCTGGGTTGGAAAGATCCCCTGGAGAAGGAAAGGGCCACACGCTCCAGTATTCTTGCCTGGAGAAGCCCATGGTCAGAGAAGCCTGGCTGGCTACAGTCCATGGGGTCGGTAGAGTACAACACAACTTAGTGACTTCACCCACTACCAGCCTTTATGGTCCAACTCTCACTTTCACTTTCCTAGATATATAGATGTGTTTAAGATGTTTGCTTTCTTAAAAATTAATAAACTATTTTTAGAGAAGTTTTAGGTTCACAGAAAGTACAGAGATTCCTCATATACCTCATACCCCTACACACAGTCATCATCAACATGTGTCACCAGAGGGCACATCTATTAGAACCGATGAACCTATACTGACACACCATTATCACCCAGAGTCAGTAGTTTACACTAAGGTTTACTCTTGATGTTGTACATACTATGGGTTTTGAAAAATGTATGGTGACATGTTTCTTTATCATTGTTGCATCAAACAGAGCATATTTTTAGAGTAGAAACATAATTTTAATAATGTCTAAAAATGTTTTATCACCCACTACATGTTAACACTACGTAACATCACATAGCTGGAGTTTGTAATTATACATTACTAATTCCATAGCCTGTAACCTTTTGTACACAGGTAAACTTTATGTGCTTAGCACCTGGCTCTGATTGTGGATTTTCATAACTGCTGAGAGTTGTCATCAGGATAAATACCATGTGGTTAACTTCTTGACCATTCTTCTCACAGCGTTTTGGAGAACCATTTCCAGTCCCAGAAGGATTGCTATGAAAAGGAGATTGAAGCTCTGAACTTCAAAGTGGTGCATCTAAGTCAGGAAATCAACCACCTGAAGAAATTATTTAGAGAAGAGAATGACATCAATGAAAGTATCCGTCATGAAGTTACCAGGCTAACATCAGAAAACATGGTATGATCTCAGCCTTTTTTCTAGAGATGTTATGCTTTAGTGAAGTAAAGTTCAGTGTCTCCGCTGGAAAACAAAGTACATTTTCTAGGAGTGAAATAACTGGTTCAGAAGATAAAACTATAAAATTACACCAGCCTGGAAAGCATTTTGGAAGTGTTTACCATAAATTTATATGTTAAATCTAGCCCTAACCCCTTGGAAAGTCACAAAAAGCATAAAGATAAAAAGGTTCCTCTTGACAGGGGCTTGCATGTGGAAAGTCAGTCGCCCTCTTCTAGCTCTTCATCTCACTGTTTCAACAACTTCCTTCTTCCATGATGCCTGCTCTTCACTGCATTATGAAGAAATGCCTTAGGAATCTAATTACCAAAAACATGCCTTTCTTAACCCCATACCCCCTGCAGCCACCGCTCCATTTCTCCGGGGGACTTGGTCATACCATGCCATCTGGCTGTGGTGTCTCCACTCACCTCCTGTTTGTGGCCACCCCGTGCTGCGGTGTGTCCCTCCCTCTAACCCTCGCCTTAATCTCTCTGCAGCATTTGGTAATGCTTTTAATCACTCCCTCTTCCTCTTTATTGTTCTCTTGGCGTCTAGGACACCAGGCCCTCCTGGGTTTCTTATCCCACCTCACTGGTCGCTCCTTCTCAACTTCTTTACTGGCTTTTCCTCCTCTGCCTAACCTAGGAGTATTAGGAAATCTCAGGGATGTGTCAGCAGGTGAGGAGAAATGACCCTGGGCACAGAAGATGTGTTAGTTAAGGACCTGCTCATTTTTATTTACTCTTTGGCTGAAACTTTAATGAGGAATTTGCAGTGAGATCTGATTGCAGAATCAAACAAGTATTTTTCATCTTGACTTCAGGGGCACAGGTGTTTTCATAAACATGTACAATTTAAAAAAAAAAAAAAACCTCTCCTTACCTGACTATGCTCAGCTGGTAAAGAATATGCCTGCAGTGTGGGAGACCTGGGTTAGATCCCTGGGTTGGGAAGATCTTATGGCAAAGGGAAAGGCTATCCACTCCAGTATTCTGGCCTGGAGAATTCCATGGACTGTATAGTGCTTGGAGTCGCAAAGAATCAGACATGACTGAGCGACTTTCACTTTCACCTGACTACAAGTGGAAATGGTGGACATTTAAACAAGCATACAGTTAGATAAGGACAGAGGATTATGAAATTTATTGGATCATTCCAGACTTCTGATAAGAAAGCAGTGCATGGCCTGGAATTAACAGGGCACAGTAGGACCCCTTGAGATGATTCTCCTATTTCTAGATGAGGAGATGATGTCTCTGAACCAAAGAGACTGGTTGTCATTCCTCCCATCATCCCTCCCTCAGCTCAGCAGAGAATTCCCATAAGTTCTCCCAGATGGTACCCCTCCAGGAGCCCTCGGGGATGTGGAGGGTGCAGCTGGGTGAGAACCACACACTCTGAGCATGCTGGTATTTGTGTTTAGGTCTTGAGGTAAAAAACATGATTTCATCCAGTCTAATACCTTGGCTAGCTGTCTTACATAACTATATATATATGTACATATACATATATATGTATATATATATGTATGTTCCATGGGGTTAAAGATCTAGGCAGTTTAGCTTGCTTCTGAGCAGCTCTTGGATTTTAAAGTTCATACATCAAAGTGTTTCATATTCTAATATTTCCAATTCTTCTCTGAAGATGATCCCAGACTTTAAACAACAAATTTCAGAACTGGAAAAACAGAAGCGAGATCTTGAAATCCGCCTGAATGAACAAACTGAAACCATGAAAGGTAACTGGAACCTTCATAAACCTGCTTTTAGAAAATGGTTTCCTGTTGGGGGAAGAGGCAGTTAGGGAGTTGGGGTGATTGTGACATGTGCACAATGCTGTATTTTAAATGGGTGAACAAGAAGGACCTCCTGTTCAGCACATGGAACTCTGCTCAATGTTACGTGGCATCCTGGATGGGAGGGGAGTTTGGGGGAGAATGGATACATGCATATGTATGACTGAGTCCCTTTGCCGTCCACCTGAAACTGTCACAGCGTTGTTAATTGGCCTTACTCCAATATAAAATAGAAAGTTTTTTTTAAAAAGAAAATGGTTTCCTGTATCCAGGAAATGACCAAAAGGTCATTGTCAAACTGATTCTCCATGGACTTAGGTGACATAAATGTGAAAGTGGGATGTGTGGAGAGTACAGTAAGATTCATAGGCATTTGAAGGCAGCAGCTGCCCCCAAGCAAGCCCTGTTGACTTTTGCCAACTAAGATCTCGGGCTCCAGTGTTGCTTGATATTCCTATTTTTAAAGAAAAAATGGAAATCCAGGGTTTTATGTGAAAAATCACAATTTTAAAATAATGGCTTAAGAAGTTTTTAAACATTGTTCAGACCAAATGAAACCTAATCTCTAGCTGGGTGTATTTTAGAACCCCTGATAACTGAAAATATGATCAAACCCAAATCAGAATGCAGTAGTATGGCCCCCCTCCTAAAGGACTGATAGCTCTTCTCGTCTTAGGAAAACTAGAAGAATTGTCAAATCAGTTGAATCACAATCAAGAAGGAACACAGAGAAAGTAAGTGTCAACCTGCATGTACCTCAAGCCCACACTCATGTAATGCTTTGCTTTTCTGAAATTGTGGGAGATACCAAAGAAGGTTATTAAACCACAAAAGCAAGATACTCTTAAGGTATATGATTTGTTAGACTTCAAGTGTAAAAATAAATACTTGTGTACACACACACACCCTCCTCTGGGATAATGTACAAGAAATGAAACATTGGTTGCCTACAGGAAGGGTAACTGGGTGACTGGTGCCCAGAAGATGGAGGAGACTTGCTTTTTACCGTGTACCCTTTTATGCCCTTAGAACATTATGCCATATGCATAAATTATATCTTCAAAAAACTGATAAAATAATACCATATGAGAGAGAACAGTGTTTCAGCAGGCCACTTAGGATGAGGCTTAAAATCCATTTTGATAGAGAATCTTCATTTGATAACCACCCCCCCACAAATTACATCCTGACCAACAGAGCACCTGGTGGAACCTTGTGAGAAAAATGTTTTGTGGGCAGCTTGTTGAGAAAATTTGTGTAAAATTTTTTCTATTAAAAATTATTTTAATAGAAATTTTAACCATTTCTCTGGAGAAGCAGATAAAAGAATGATCAGATAGTGGTGTTTTAATTCATTTAAAACGGACATTGAGTATTGACAAATACACGAAGGTGCAAAGGTGAGTGAAGCATTTGCGCAAACCCTCAATTTTCTCAGTGTCTTGTGTTCCAAGATTCTCACCTGTGTAATTTACTTCCACTAATCACTGAACTTCTTCCAGTCAATCAAAGTGGTGAATTCCCTTAGTCATATTCATGTACAGACACCGAGTGTGCAGGTTCTTTCCTCTCTCTTAGAAATATAGAAAGATTATGCATTTCCTACTGACTTTCCCATCATGGAGAAGTTGACAAACATTCATAGAATCACTGGATCATAAGTTTAAAACATTTTTAAAGCTTTATTTTAATTCAATTGTTTCATAATAAAATCTAGATTTAATTATTTGTATGTAACTCAAGTTAGAATTGTAATTTTAGAGCTTTACATTCATTAATAGGATACCATTTTATATCCTAGTGTTTTTCCACACCACATAATGTTGCTCATATCAAATAATATTTTTATAGCTTAGATTAGATTGTGCTTTTGTATGGTGAAAATATTTTGGAAAATTTTATAATCTTTTGAAAAGTCAGTTATCCTTCTTCACTGTGAATTTTATTCACAATCATTTAATCAGATTAAAATCGACTCTCATATCATTATTTATCATCAGAAGAATAGATGTCAAACTTGTCATTCAGGTTCCATTCCAATTTAAAAATCCTCATGATACTTAATTTCAAGAAAAATAAATAGACACTCTACATCCCAGAGAGAATTTCTTCATTGGGAGGGTCAGAGCCAGGTGTAGGAAAGTGGTGGGCACCATTTTGGTACTCTGGATGGGTTCCCTTTTCTTCTCTCTCTGATCCCTGGATTTTTGAGTATCTGAACCCAGGCTTTTCACAAAGGAGATAATGACTGGGCTTTTGGTCATAAGGGTATGAGTGGGTATGAATGTCTTATGGGAGCCATCAAGGGGTATGGGCGGGTGAGGATGAGAACTTTTTATCAGGTTAAGAGGCTGAAGCAGCTGTGGACTTTGATACCCCACTAGCCCTGGTCTCTTCCCCGCACTGTGAGTGCTCCTCTGTTCAGGAACAATTTGTTTTACACTTAAGTTGGCCAAACTGTTTTTCCACTGATTTTTCATGATGGTCAAACTGATACCAAAACTTCCTAATCGTTTCCTCAGGACCATAGAAGCCCAAAATGAAAGACATACCAAAGAGAAAGAGAAGCTGATGGATAAGATTCAAGAAATTCAGGAGGCCAGTGAGCACTTGAAGAAACAATTTGAAACTGAAAATGAAGTCAAGAGTAGTTTCCAGCAGGAAGCATCTCGTCTCACTATGGAGAAGAGGGTGAGAAGTTTTCTAAATATCAAATCCTGTTGATAAATGACTGCCTGTGTGCAGGTATCACTGAAAGCGGGGACAGGCCACCCCAAGCATCTAATGAGTAGCATCCACCTCTCACCAGCGCAGTGTGTTTCCTTTTCTCAAAAGACAGGTGGCCTCTGAGGTTACGGCCACTGCAGGGGAGCCAGGGGATTTATGCAGGCTGAGAGAGGACCAGTGGAAGGTCCTGAGCATTGTCCCATGGGCAGTGCTTGTCTGAGATGACAACACCCTTGCCTGGAGCACGTTGAGGATGCCAGGCTGATGTGTGACCTTCTCTGAACAAAGCTTACCCCATCCAAGACCCCTGCTTGCTTCTGGTGAAATGCTCTTCCCATAATTTTCAGAGTCAAAGTGTTCTTCTATGAAATGATCACAATAGTAGGTGGCTAACTTTTTAAACTGTGAAAGTATTCATCCAGTTATAAATGCCCCTGTCAAAATGGCATTTGGCAACTCTGTTAGCTCCCAGAAATTCTGAAATTGTATTGGTGTGTGAAACCCACAAGGATGAGAAGTGCCAAAGTAGCAGATGGAGTGGTTTCCTGGGAGGTGGATGCTCTCAGGCGCCTTCCTGGCCTGGCAGCCTCCAAGACCATGACCAGGTAAGGGCTCACCCAGGCAGTGGTCAGCTGCACATGTCCACTGGCTCTGCTCCTCCTCATCAGGTCCCTTCCCCCCATTTCCTATCTAACAAGAAAAACATGATAGGATAAAATCACATTTTGCAGTGTCAGAACTTAACTTAAAAGGGTAGTTTTATATATATAAAGAGGAATGCAGAGAGTTTAACATTTAATAGGAAATAATACATTCTAGTCAGATGATCCAGGTCATCACTTGGGTGATGACCATCTTTTTTGAGAGGGGTACGCCTTTCTCAGAGAATAGGTTTCTCAAGTCACACCGTAAGGATAGTCTTATTGAGTTTAGGACCCATCCTGATCCAGCGTGACCTCACATTGATCCTTGGTTTAATTGCAACTGCAGAGACCCTATTTCTAGTAATGTCACATTCTGGGGTTCTAAGTGGATATGAAGGTTTTTTAACTTTTTATTTTATGTTGGAGTATAGCCAGTTAACAATTTTGTGATAGTTTCAGGTGAACACTGAAGGGATTCAGGCATATATGTACGTATATTCATTCTCCCCCAAATCCTCCTCCCATGTAAGCTGCCACACAACACTGAGCAGAGTTCCCTGGGCTATAAAGTAGGTCCTGTTGGTTATCCATTTTAAATATAGCAGTGTGTACATGTCCATCTAAATGGATATGAATTTCAAGGAGATACTGTTCAGCCCACTACATGATCCTCTGAGTCAAAATCATTTATTTAAAATTGGAAAGGAAAGTTTAAGCAATTTTCTATTTATCAAAGAAATACCAAATTAAAGCTAGGTATTTTTTTTTTTTTTGATTCTCAAATAATGGAAATCTTATGGTGCTGGTGAGAACACCTTGAAGTGTGCCCAGCCACACATGATTTCGGGGGATAGAAATTGGTGTCAACTTTCTTAGGGGCAGTTTGGAGGCAAATGTCAGGAACCTCTGAAAGTGCATTCCCTTTGACTCAGTGATTCAACTTCTAAGATTCTGTCCTAAGTAGATGATCAAATAAGTGAACAAGGATTTTCATCTAGAATGGTCAGCATAGTATTATTAGACACAGCAAAAAAGAAAGGATGCCCAGCTGTAGTGGGTAGATTAAATTATTGTATATCAGATGACAGTTTGGTATATTATCAACGATGGGGGAAATATCTGCAATATAATGAGAAACAGAATTTAAAACTTTATAAGCAGTATGACCTAATTTTATAAAATGGATATATGCCATATTAGGAGGAAAAAAATGAAATAAATCAAAATGTAAACAGTGATTTCCTCAGGTTCTGGTTTGATGGGTGACTTTTAAATTATTAGATGTATTGTAAAATAGGCTCAAATAGGAGGGAAGAAACTGCACCCACACTCCCACATGTGAGGCCAGATAAAGCTCCTAACGTGTTTAGCCAGGGACATGACTATAGTGGGGAGAGGTAGCCATGAGTAGAAACAGCACAACTTCCCCGGGCTCTGAGAGTCCCCAGAGGGCCCATGGCTGCAGGGACTGACTGCAAGGTGGCAACTGCTGGATCAGAGAAGCCTGAATCCTTTCTGTGTCAAAGCCCTTGGAGTTCAGGAAGAACCTGAATACTCTGCTCTTTATAGAAAATATTTATAGATGTCCAAGACTCTTCTGGTTCTTGAGCCAAATTCAGCATAGGCAGGGCTACCCCCTTTATTAGGAAGGAGAGGCAAAGCTGGGACCCAAATCTCTGAAGCCTCTCTGCCTTCAGCTTCTGACATCGAGAGAGTGCATTTTCACACCTGTGTGTGAAAAATTTTAAACTCTCTACGATTGGGCATGGCTTTATCAAGGAAAAATTAGATCAAGATAAATGTGGTATATCCATACAATAGGATAGTATAGTATTCAGTAAAAAAAAAAAAAAANGAGAGAGTGCATTTTCACACCTGTGTGTGAAAAATTTTAAACTCTCTACGATTGGGCATGGCTTTATCAAGGAAAAATTAGATCAAGATAAATGTGGTATATCCATACAATAGGATAGTATAGTATTCAGTAAAAAAAAAAAAAAAGGAGTGAAGTACTGGGAATTCCCTGGTAGTCCAGTGGTCAGGCGGAGAAGGTGATGGCACCCCATTCCAGCACTCTTGCCTGGAAAATCCCATAGACGGAGGAGCCTGGTGGGCTACAGTCCATTGGATCGTGAAGAGTCAGACACTACTGAGCGACTTCACTTTCACTTTTCACTTTCATGCATTGGAGAAGAAAATGGCAACCCACTCCAGTGTTCTTGCCTGGAGAACCCCAGGGACGGGGGAGCCTGGTGGGCTGCCATCCATGGGGTCGCACAGAGTCGGACACAACTGAAGTGACTTAGCAGCAGCAGCAGCAGCCAGTGGTCAGGACTCAGTGCTTTCACTGATTGGAGGAAACTAAGATCCCACAGCCAAAAAGCAATGAAGTACTGATACCTGCTGCAGCACAGATAAACCTGGAAAGCGTTATTCCAAATGAAAGAAGCCAGACACGAAAGGCCACATATTCTATGATTTAATTTATATAAAATATCTAGAACAGGCGAATATATAGAGACAGTAGGTAGACTAGTGGTTGTTTAGGGCTGGGAAGGAATAGGAGGGCAAAGGGGTGCCAGCTAAAAGTTATATGTTTGTTTTTAATGTGATGAAAATATTCTGGAATCAGATGGTGGTGATGGTTGCACAACTGACTATATTGAAAATCATGAGTGTACACTAAGTGGGTGAATTGTGTGATATGTGAATTATAGCTCAGCAAAGTTCTTACCAAATAATAGAATTAAGTGCTTCTGAGCTAACATCCTCTTTCTTTTGATTTTTGTAGGATCTTGAAGAAGAGTTAGACATGAAGGAAAGAGTGATTAAAAAGTTACAAGATCAAGTGAAGACTCTTACCAAGACAATTGAAAAAGGTAGAAAAACAACATCCATATTCCAATTTTTTTGAACTTTCAGCTAAAGTTTACAGGTGTTGACATATTATTTCCTGATGTGGTCCAAAGAATTTGAAAAGTAAAGAAATGAGTCTCCGCTGGTGTGTTTGGGCTCAATGATGGGCTAGTGGAGATCCTTAGAGGCAGGCAGGTGGCTCACCACCTCTCAGGTGATACCAGATGTGCCCATGTAATTGTAAGGGGTACCCTGGAAGGAATGCTTTTCTCTGCTCTTTCTCTGCTAACTCTCTCGTTATAAAAATGGAACTGTGAAAAAGTTTCAGATTTAACTGCTTTAAAGTTTATTTCCTCTCTGTTACGTGGGGTCAATATCCTACTTTCTATTAGAAGAAAAGATACTAGATAGCTAATTAGATATCTATTAGATAGCTAAGAAGCCAGACTGAAGTCCTCAACATGAACTAACTGTACACTGAGTGTCCTTATAAGTTCCAGGGAAAGATTCTCCGCCTTTCTTTCCTTCGCCTGCTTCTGTGTCACTGAATTTTTCTTTTTTTAAATTGGTTTTTAATTGGAAAGAAATTGCCTTACAATGCTGTGCTGGTTTCTGCCATACAGCAGTGGAATCGACCATAAGTATACGTGCATCCCCTCCTCTTCAGCCTCCCCCACCCCCCATGCCCTCCTCTAGGCTGTCACAGTGTCCCTAGGTTGAGTTTCTGTGCTGCGCAGCAGCCTCCCACTGGCCATCTGTTTTACATATGGGAATGTACATGTTCAGTGCTGCTCTCGCAGTTCATCCCACCGTCCCCTTCCCCTGCTGCGTCCACATGTCTGGTCTCTATGTCTGTGTCTCTGTTCCTGCCCTGCAAATAGTCACTGAAATTTTCTGACTTTTCTCATCTAACTCTTTACTCGTTTGTTCAATATTGCTGCTTTCTCCCAATCTCTGTCACTAAGGCTGTGTCTGCAACTCTCTGTTCCTTTTACTATCCTCATTTCTTTGAAGAACTTCTTTATTGTTTTGGTTTTTTTTCAACTCTCGCATCAGACTTTAAGTTTCCAAAATCAAAACGAGGCTCTTTTCCTCTCAATAATTATTGATAAAGGTCATTCTGACCCATGAGGGAAGAGACCATGTCTGTCCTTCCCGTTACCTCATGGTATCCCCATTGTTGGAAAGAATGAAGCAACTACCATCTCTACATAAGGACTTCCAAAATCCACCTGCCGTTCCTCACTTTTCCTGAGTCCTACTCCCTTTTTGCCTCTAAGATTACTCCCTCACCTTTCTATTATCACCTCCAGCCCAGCTTGTTTTAAGTGGAATGCATCAGCTTCCATTCCTGTATCAGGTATCTATTGATCATATAACAAACTCCTCCCTTGTAAAGTAAGTAACCTCCAATTAAAATAACTAAATTTATATATAAAAAACAAACGACTCCCAAATTTAGCAGCTTAAAACAACAAACACTTAACAATATAATTTCTGAAGGTCAAGAATCTATAAGCAGCTCAGCTGGGTGGTTCTAGCTCTGAGTCACAGAGTAGTCAGCGAGGATGCTGACATCTGAAGGCTTAGCTGGAGCTGGAGTACCTGCTTCCAAGCTCACTCACATGATTGTTGTCAGGAAAAGTCAGTACCTCTAGGACACTCTTCAGGTGGTACTAGCTCCCAAGGAACATGCTCAGATACAAGTCACAACACTTAAGAATACCTGAAATATGATGTCCTTATCAGGTACTTCTGCATCATTTATTGGTTTTCCCAGTCTAGATGCAGTTCAGCAATCAGAGGTCCTTCTTATCATAAACAGGTTGCTTAGTAAAATACTTAACATTCTACCTTTATCGGTCTTCAAGGGAACAGGGCTAGTAAATCACAGAACAAACTCTCATGCAGTAGAAGAGAGTTCTGTTAATTCTTTGCCTTTATTATCTTCTTTCTCATCCATCAGAGCCTACTCACTTTTCTTGGCCCAGCCGGAGTGCTACCTCCTTCAAGAACCATTTTTCAACAGTTCTAACCTACCTCTGCATAAATCCTTATGTCCTCTGCACTTATTTCCTATGGCTGCCTAGCAAATCACTGTGAAATCAGTGGCTTAATAGAATACGAAACTTACAGTTCTGGATGTCAGAAGTTCAAAATGGTGTTCACTGGCTTAAAATCAACATGTCAGCAGGGCTTCTGGGAGCTTTAGGGGGAGATTCTATTCCCTTGCCTTTTCCAGCTTCTAGAGGCCACCCACTTTTCCTGACTTGTGGGCCTCTTTCAGCATCTTCAAATTTGGCAGCTTAAAATCTTTAGAATCATTCTGACATTCTAACCTGTGCTTCCGTAGTCACATCTCCTCCTCTCAGAGTGGACGTGAGTCTTTGGGGACCAGAGGGCAGACTGTGGCCCACCCAAAGATGTCCAGATCCCAATCCCTAGAACCTATGAGTATGTGACTCTACATGGCAGAGGGGTTTTGTATATGTGAGTATGTGAAGGTCCTTTTTAAAAAAAAAAAATTATTTGTTTGGCTGCCTCAGATCTTAGCTGTGGCAAGTAGGGTCTCACTGCATCATCTTCTGTTGTGGTGCACTGACTCTCTAGTTGTGGACACAGGCTCCAGAGCACACGGGCTCAGTAGCTGGGCTACACAGGCTTAGTTGCTCCATGGTATGTGGAATCTTAGTACCTCAACCAGGAACTGAACCCATGTCCCCTGCATTGAAGGTGGATTCTTAACCACTGGACCACCAAGGGGAGTCCCTACATGAAGGATCTTGAGATGAGGAGAGTATCCTGGATCATCCAATTACATACAATATAATCACAAGAGACTTTGTAAGAAGGAGACAGGAATGACAGAGTGAGGGAAGGTGATGTAACAGGGGAAGCAGAGAGAGAGAAAGAAGTGATGATAGAAGCAGAGGTCAGAGTGATGTAGCCGGAGCCAAAGAATGTGGTCAGCGTCTAGAAACTGGAAAAGGCAAGAAATGAATTCTCCACTAGAGCCTCCAGAAAAAAAAACAGCCCTGCTGACACTTCGATTTTTGTGCTGTAAGATCTGTTTTAGTCTATGAACTCCAGAACTGTAAGATTTTTTAAATTGTAGTTTAAAAAATTTTTGTTTTATGCCACTGTTACAGTGGCATAAAATAGGAAACTAGTCCAGCCACCTTGGGATCATGCAGTTTGGTGACTGCACAGTACATGTTTTGTGAATCTCATTTTTTTAAACTGTAATAAGGTAGGAGCAACATCATGGATTGCTTTCATATCCCTGCTGAACTCATTATATACCAGGTGACATTGAGAATATACATTGGCAGTTATACTCATGAATATACTCACAGATAAGAATTGCTACCAGAAGAAATTCTTCAGGATTCAATAAAGTTTGCATTTATCAGAAAGCCAGAGAATTTCATGGGCAAATCAGCCAGAATGGGATGGAAAGAGATGGAGTAGTCTCATTATAATGCTGGTGGAAGTTGTTATTGTGTATTTAGCTGATTATTTGCCTCTGCCTACAGCCAATGACGTGCACCTGTCCTCAGGACCCAAGGAGTACCTTGGAATACTGGAATACAAGAGAGAAGATGAGGCCAAGCTCATTCAAAACCTCATTCTTGGTAGTGAAACCTGGAACTGAAATTTTCCTTAATTTTTGAGAACGTGAGCAGTAGTCATTGCCACAGTCTTGGGCAGGGATGATAGTTCCTCTGTTTCCTCCACTGCTTCTTCCCCTAGCACAGAGTTTCTCAGCCTCACCGTTTTTGACCATGTGATTCTTTGTTTCGGGTGACTAGGGGCTTTGTATTGTAAGATATTGAGCAGTATCATTGACTTCTATTCTCTAGAAGCCAGTGGCAACCCCTAATCATGACAATTAAAAAAAAAGCCTCCAGACATTGCCACATGCCCTCTGGCATCTGCTAACTTGCCTTCGGTTGAGATGCACTACCCTAACCTCTTCCCAAGTCTCATCACATGGTCAGGGTAGAAGGCATATCTCCTCATCTTTGTGTCTTAGCACAGGAGCCATGGAGAAGTGACTGTGGGTCCCTTGTTCCATGTCCCTTCTGCTGAGAAATGCGTTGGCAGGTGATATGGCAGGGCCTTCTCGGCATGGCTATTACAGCATCTCCCGATGGGCATGCTCTGAGGTTGGCAGTCTTAGAACCAGTCCTCCTAGCCTGCCTGTCTTCACCATGGAAACCACATAGTCTTCTAGGGAGAAGGAGAAAAACTGCCTCCCTATCAGCTGGTCCCAAGACCTCAAAACAGAAAGCCCATGTATAGCCTTACTCCTCTTCTCCTAAGTGACCCTGCTCAGGGCACAGGAGCCGCCTACCCATTTTTTCCACCCCACACTGGTACACAGCTGAGGGGCCTCTTTGTTCCCTTGTCCTAATGCAGACTTGGGGAGGTCTTTGTTTGCTTTTCTTAACTTGTTCTATAAAGTTTCTCTCTACATCCCTAATCTGACTTCCAGCCATTCTTTTCTCCTCAAGGCCAACTGATCCTCCTCTGCAGGACTGTTGTATACCTGTTTTCTCTATTCATGGCAGGTGCATGTGATTGCTAAGATCATTCCATCCTCATCATAGAGGCTGAAGTGGGGGTGCATGGACTGGGGTTCCTCTCTTACCTTGGAGATATGAAATTCTGTCTTTTATTCAACCTTGGGAAAGAGAAAGTACTTTGCAAATGAGAAGTAAGAGAAGCAGGTGGCACCTGCATGTATATTTTTGCTAAGAAAAAAAGCCAGCTTTAATTCCTCAAAGGGAAAAAAACATCTCTCGGTATTCAGGCACTGCATCAAGTACAGAAAAGCAGACATCCCCACCCATCATCATAGGTTTCTTATCGGGAGCGCTGTAATCCCCACCAACTCTCTCTGCTCCAGACCTGAAGCCCCGTGGTGTGGTGGTGAACATGATCCCCGGGCTGCCAGCTCACATTCTGTTCATGTGTGTACGCTACGCAGACTCTCTAAATGACGCCGACATGCTCAAGTCCCTCATGAACAGCACCATTAGTGGCATCAAGCAGGTGGTTAAGGTAGGAACTACTTTTTTGACATTGGACTTTAATATATGGCTACTTTAGGAACATTTGTGGAAATGACCAGATGCCCAGACTTTTCCCATCCTACATCTCCAGTGTTTGGTCAACCACATGCTTCTTCAAATCAGTCAGGGGCCCAGTCAGTGAAAGACGCCAAGCTATTAGGAAAAGACAGCTTAGGTCAGACAGCCCTAAGGGTGGGACATTGCCAGTTACACCTCAAGTCCTTACCTGTAAGACTACAACCTGATGGCCACCACCCCATCACGTCTGTCCCCTCAGGTGTGAGATTCTTGACTGTAGGGAGTACGTGTCTATCCACGTAACAAGTTTGAATGCCAAGAAATAGGAATAGCTAAAAAATTACTTATCTCTTCCCTTGGCACTTATATAATTCTCCCTTATAAAACCATAGTATATACTTTTATTCTTAGCCTAGACATGAAGATAAGGTATATGTAAGGGA
This sequence comes from Neotragus pygmaeus, assembly GCA_006410875.1. Classification (NCBI taxonomy): domain Eukaryota; kingdom Metazoa; phylum Chordata; class Mammalia; order Artiodactyla; family Bovidae; genus Neotragus; species Neotragus pygmaeus. The sequence continues at coordinate 32,169 of SJYV01020910.1, read as the reverse complement.
CCAGTAAAACATAGATCCATTATCCTTTATTCCCCTCCCAAATAAGAAGTAATGTTTGATTATGAGATATATTTAAAATGGTTAGTTGGGAAAGTCCTATTTCACTTTTAGTAAAATATGTGTTCTAGAAAAGTCATGAGCACTCAATCCCTATGTTAAATACTCTTGGAAAAGAGAAGAAATAAAAACAGTGAGTGAATCAGGAAATGGGTAATTCTTCCACCGTCCACCCTGCCCAATTTTATACTAAGAATTCATTATTCATCAGGAGTTAGGAGTAGAAAACTGACATTGATTTGGTGCTCTACAGTCAGTCTTCATGGGAGCCACCAATGCGTTCTTAGAAGAGACTGCCATAAATTCATGTTTTCCTTGTTCCTATTTTCATAAATTGGGTTTTCTCCAGACACACTTGCATTATGTTCCAGGCTGTAGGCACACAGTATTTGCCCCTTCTTGCCAGTCTGGAATGTTTAAATACTTTGAAAGTAAAAGATACATAACATACGGAGTATAAATCCTTTCTTGTGAGCATCTTCCATCTCAGCTTCTTCAGCAGCTGCATGCTCCTCCCACTCCAGTGCCCAGCACGTTAAAGCAACCCTCACTTGTTCCACATACCCCCTTGACCACTGGGCCTTTTTCTCACTCACCCCCTCCTGGCTGCCAAAACACTTAAAACAGTTGTCTCCACCAATTAGTTTTCACTCCTTGCAGTCTGGCTTCTACCCACATTACTCCACAGAAAGGTCACCAGTAATTTCTCTTGCTAAATCCAGTGGTATTTTATTAACTTATTATCTTTAAGTAGATTAAACAGTAGCAGCACCTCTTTGAAACTCTCTGACGTTGTTTTTAAAACCCAGGGCTCTCCCAGTTTCCTTCTTATCTCTCTGGTCTTCATTACCTCTGACTCCTTTGCTCATTCCTCTCCTTCCTGTCCCATAAGTTGGAATGTTCTTGCCAGCAGAGTCATTGATCCTGAGCTCTTGTCTGGCCACCCTTTTCCTTCAAGGAGGATATCCTTCTGCCTCTCTCCTGTGGTTTTCTCAGCTGCCCTGGTTCCTCATCATTTATGCATCCTCTGAGTTTTTGTAGCACAGCCTAGGCCTACCATGTAAGCTGTCAGCTACCTATTTAACTGTGTCCTATATATGTCATGTCTGTCTTACCAGTCAGAATGTGACATTTGGAGGCCAAGGACTGAGACGTTTCTCAGGCATTCCTACAGTGCCTGCTTCAAGTGTCATAACAGATGATATAACCTGTACAGAAGTACTTTGCTAAATAAATATGACTTTATTTTCATGTTGTTGTTTTTCAGTTGCTCAGTTGTGTCTGATTCTTTGCAACCCCATGAACTGCAGCACGCCAGGCTTCCCTGTCCTTCACTATCTCCCAGAGCTTGCTCAAACTCATGTCCATTGAGTCACAACCATCTCAGCCTCTGTTGTCCCCTTCTCCTCCTGCCTTCAATCTTTCCCAGCATCAGAAGGTCTTTTCCAATGAATTTCTCTTCATATCAGGTGCCCAAGTATTAGAGCTTCAGCTTCAGCATCAGTCCTTCCAATGAATATTCAGGGTTGATTTCCTTTAAGATTAACTGATTTGATCTCCTTGCAACCCAAGGGACTCTCAAGAGTCTTCTCTAGCAGTGCAGTTCAAAAGCTTTGGCACTCAGCCTATTTTATTGTCCAACTCTCACATCCATACATGACTAGTGGAAAAACCATAGCTTTGACTATATGAACCTTTGTAGGCAAAGTATTGTCTCTGCTTTTTAATATGCCATCTAGATTTGTCATTGCTTTTTTTCCCAAGGAGTCTGTTTTAATTTCATGGCTGCAGTCACCATCCTCAGTGATTTTGAAGCCCAAGAAAATAAAATTCTTTTTATAGTATAAATTTAATAAAGTCTTTGATGAATAAAAGAAGAATTATTTTTGGTCAAAAGCCACCAGCTAGAAAAACAAGTAAGATATGTCTGTTCTTGGCTCAGAACAATAACAAAATCCAACTTTGTCTTTTCTTGGTTGTTTTTTTTTTTAAGGAACATTTAGAAGACTTTGAGATGCTGTCCTTTTGGCTTTCCAATACCTGTCATTTCCTCAATTGCCTGAAGCAGTACAGTGGAGAAGAGGTAAGGACGCCTGCCTGCTCTGTGTTCTGTACTGACCGCCAGTCTGCAACCCCCTCGTGGGCCCGAGCTCGCCGGAGGAATTAGGAATCAGATTGCCCAGCCCANCCTGTCATTTCCTCAATTGCCTGAAGCAGTACAGTGGAGAAGAGGTAAGGACGCCTGCCTGCTCTGTGTTCTGTACTGACCGCCAGTCTGCAACCCCCTCGTGGGCCCGAGCTCGCCGGAGGAATTAGGAATCAGATTGCCCAGCCCAGGGACATCCTCTGCTCCAAATGGCCTCCTGGCTTCCTTCTTACTCGGGAGACCAGCTGAATGGAGGTCACAGGCAAAAAGACTTCCAGAAGGAGGTTTAAACCTTGGGCATGATACTAAGCCTCAGTTTCCTTGACTTCCAAATTACATGAGGTGGATTCTTCCCTGGTGTTCCCCTGGTTGAGACTTCATCTTTCAAGGAGAGGGCATGGGTTCAGTGCCTGGTTGGGGAGCTGAGATCCCACATGCCTTGCAGTCAAAAAATAACAAAACATAAAACAGAAGTAATGTTCTAGCCAGTTCAATAAAGACTTTTAAAATGGTTCACATCAAAAAATCTTTTTTAAAAATTCATGAGATTCAGTGATTTTTTATTTTCCTTCTGGCTGTACAGTTCTGAAGTTGTTAATGTTATCACTCCAAAACACAGCCTCAACCTGCCTACTTTTTCATAGCTGTTATCACTACAAGATTTTGGTTTATTCCTCCATCATCTGTAAATCCTTTGCCATTCTGACTCTGCTTTCAAGGGGCTGATATTATAATGAAGTTCTTCACCATCAAGTACTCACAGAACATTATTTCATTGACCTAAAAGAACAAAAATGACTGGGATTTTCAATGCTCTGCAAAATGGTTATACCATTTTATAGTCCCATCAGTAGTATATATAGTTCCGATGTCTCATACCTTTACCAACACTAGGTATTGACAGATGTTTTATTATTTATCAGTCTCACGGGTATAAGATGATGCTCTGTTGACTTAAATTGTAATTGCTTGATCACTAGCAAGGTCAAGCATCATTTCATATGCTTACTCATCAGTTGGATTGTTTTTTAAATTGCCTAGTCACATCCATTTTCTGTTTTTCTTAGGGGTGGTTCTTTTTTCTTATTGATTTGTAGGAGGTCTTTACATAGATTGTGGCCTATCACTGACTTCTCTTTATGGAGTCGTTTGTCATCCACAAGTTTTGAATTTTTATGTACTTAAATCTATCTGTCCTGTTCTTTTATGTTACAGGATTCAGTGTCCTGTTCAAGAAATTCTTCCCTACCCTGAAATCATGAAGTTCTTTTTTCTTCTAAACTTATAATTCAAATTTAGAGTTCATAATTATGCTTTTATCCATAATTTGGTGTGATTATTTATTCCAAATTGACATATGAAGTAATGATCACATATCTTCTTTCAGGAGAGAAAATAAAATATGAGTAATCCTTCTAGTATTATAGAACAAAAGGAGAAATAAGAAAATCCAGCTTCTAACCAAAAGGAACATTGGGGCAGAGAGAGGCACATACCAGTCCTTTTAAGATAAGCTGGCATCTGTGTGGCTTTAATGGGAGGCATATCATCACCATTTGAAATTTTTTATTTATTTTTTAATTGCATCACCATTTTTAAAATCCTTTCTTTACCCACTTTAACCAGGTATACAATGTTTTTTCCTTGTCTGAAGATTCTTTAATTACTTTTTTTTTTCCAAAATTCCAATGGTTCTTTTTTACCTCTGCCTTTTACAATGTCCTATTCTTATCTTAAAAATTTTTTTTAAATGTTACTTCTTTGAACATTGTAAATGTATTACCATGTTCAGGCTGGGATGCTGTAACAGAATACCAGAGACTAGGTGGCCTAAACAACAGAAATTTATTTTCTCACAGCTCTGGTGAATGGAAATCTGAGATCAGGGTGCAAGCATTAGTTCACTGGTGAAAGTTCACTTCTGGAATTGAAGATAGCCACCTTCTCCCTTTGTACATGGCCTTTCCTCAGTGCATGGGATGGAAAGAGAGATTGATCTCTCTAGTATCTCCTTTTATAAGAACACTAATCCTGTCAGATCAGGACTCCCACCCTTGTGACCTTGTTTAACCTTAATAACATGGAGACAGAGACCCCATCTCCAAATCTAGCCACAATGGAGGTTATGGCTTCAACATATAAATTTGAGGGGGAAACAAACATTCAGTACATAACACTCATTAAAGCATTTCAGATTGGCCTATACTCTGTAACTGTAAAGTTATGAATCTCATTTATTGCATCTATAAACCTCTTACAGCAGTTTATTTCCTTGGATGCTTCGCTGTTTTTCCTATGAGCTTCCATGGGGGTTGTTTTCCAGTGTAGCCTAATTCTGGAGGCACATATTTGTTGAAAAGTTCAACAGAACAGTAATATTTACAGATCCTTAGATTCAGTCAACTTTAGATCATAGAGTACTATATAATACATAACTTAGTGGAAAAGGTCCACATGTAAGCAGACCTATGTAGTTCAAACACATATCATTTAAGGGTCAAGTGTAGTTAGTTATAGAAAATAAATGCTATCCCAAACATTAAGAATTCATTTGATACAGATAAGACATTAAGTATAGGAGTTATAGTAGAAACTTATTGTAATATCATTAGGTACAGAGATAGTATTTTAATTTCCTATGTGTCTACATTATTCTAATATTTATATGTTCAAAATTACTTTCAGGAATTCATGAAGCATAATAGTCCACATCAGAATAAGAATTGCTTGAACAATTTTGACCTTTCAGAATACAGACAGATTCTCAGTGATGTGGCTATACGAATATATCATCAGTTTATTATCGTAATGGAAAATAACATTCAACCAATAATAGGTAAGAAAAGAATCGACTAAGAAATATTTATGATATTGAGACCTTAAAAAAATAAATCTGCATGGAATGTGTAATTGAAAAGCACATAATTTTTTTTAAGCCAACAGTAAAATAATTTATTGGTTTGGTCTTATCCTTTTCTGTCCCACCCTTCCCCCAAAGAAAACAACTAAGTCATGTTGACATAGTTGGTATTAGTCACTAGGGTGATAGTTAGTACTCAGTAGCAGAAAAGGCCACTGTGGTGTTGACAATCCAAATTGTGACTTGGTCATGTTTCCAGTGGTATAAGCAACCGTTCACACAAAAACGTCTACACCTCCTGAAAACAATCATTAATTTTCAGAGGTGGTACAGCCATGATACTCAGAAAGGAAGAGAACCATTGTTTCTTCAAGTAATACTATTTTTAGAGATTTTCCCTAACCACAATGCAAATAAGAGATTCACAATATCACCTACATAAGTATGCTTCTCTACTGTAGCTTCAAAGAATATAATTTTAAAACAAGAAACTTTACTAATATAAATGCCCACTATTTAATTCTCTGATTGCCTAAAGTGATTACATATATAAAAGTACATGGGTCATAGTGTTCTTTCTATAAGGGGGATCCACCCTGTAGGGAAAGATTTGGGAGAACTGCTGCTAGTTATGTGGCTAATCCTGATTCTGAGCCAAGTATTTTTGCAATCCTAGAGTTCCACTCAAATTCTTGTATACTTTCTTCAGTTTTCTGAAATTTAAATACTGTAGCCTTTAAGTAGTTGTCACGCTAACCAGCTCTCTCTTCTGTCAAGTTGAAAGAAGAACTGTTCCCCTGCTGTAGATGGTGGTTCATTCCCATGCACCACTTACACCCCTGTGTTCCCCAACCCTCCACCCTTCTACTGTCTCTGTTACAGCTGTATCCACACTGACTCTTGTGAAAATTGTCCCACTCCTGAAACAGACACATGAGAGCAGGGGAAATGTCCTCTGGGTGTCCCCACTGCATGTGCAAGAAAGGTTTCCTTTTTTTCCTGCAGTGCCAGGCATGCTGGAGTACGAGAGTCTGCAGGGCATTTCTGGCCTGAAACCCACAGGCTTCCGGAAGCGGTCCTCCAGCATAGATGACACGGATGCCTACACAATGACCTCCGTCCTGCAGCAACTGAGCTACTTCTACACCACCATGTGCCAGAATGGCCTGGACCCTGAGATCGTGAGGCAGGCAGTGAAGCAGCTCTTCTTCTTGATCGGGGCGGTCACCCTGAACAGCCTCTTCCTGCGCAAGGACATGTGCTCCTGTAGAAAAGGGATGCAGATAAGGTAAGACCCATAAGCCATCACTAACCCTGGAGAGCCTGGCTGGAAAGGATGCTCCTGAAGTCCAAGACTGCACACTCTGCCCGCCCTCCCTCCTCAAGAGCGGCACTGCTGGAGGGTGTGCAGAATGACTCTTAGAGCCATGGAGATGTCAGCCATCTGATGCCAGGCCCTCCTCCCATCACTCTACCTGTGCTAACTTGACATTCTGGCAGAGTGGCTTCAACTAAGAACTAATAACTGTGTATTTTAAATTCTGGCCCTCTGTGGTTATCATATATGCAGCCAGTATTTGTTGACCACCACCTCTGTGACTAGCACTGCTGGTGGGGGACACAGGAAACAAAGGAAAGGGTGATTTGATCCCTGCTGTTGAGAAGCTAAATGATGATTCAAGACCACTATAATTAAGTCACAAATAAGTGGTACAGGAAGTGCTTTAGAGAGGAGAGATGATCGTGGCCAGAAAAGTTAAAGAAGCCTGAAAACTGTTTGTGAGTGATCAAAAATGGAAGAACATTCCAGGCAAGGGAATGAGTGGGCAAAGCCATAGTGGTAGGACCGAGTGAGGACCCCACCTCAGGCAGCAGTTAAATATTAATTGCTCTGTCAAGATTAAGTGCAGAGAAGGAAATGGCAACCCACTCCAGTACTCTTGCCTGGAAACTCCCAGGGACGAGGGAGCCTGGTGGACTGCCGTCTATGGGGTCGCATAGAGTCAGACATGACTGAAGCAACTTAGCAGCAGCAGCAGCTAAGTTAAGTGAAGGCTTATGTCAGGATCTACAAGACTGCAGTAGAGTGGTAAGCTGAACCTAGATTGGGAGGGCGTAAAATGCCAGGCCAAGCATTGAGAGTTCATCCTGCAGACATGGTTATCCAGTTTGTTGTTTGTTTTAATTTCTTTTTGTGTATTCATTTATTTTTGGCTATGCTGAGTCTCTGTTGCTTTTCGAGGGCTTTCTCTAGTTGCCTCTTATGGGGCTATCCTTCTTTGCAGTGTGAAAGCCTCTCATTACAGTGGCTTCTCTAGTTGCAGAGCACGGGCTCTAGAGCTCAGGCTAAGCAGTTGCAGCATGTGGGATTAGTTGCCTGATGTTATGCGGGATCTTCCCGGACCAGAGGTTGAACTGTGTCCCCTACTTTGGCAGGCAGATTCTTATCCACTGTGCCACCTGTAAGTCTAGTCATCCAGTTTTGAAGTGTGTCAGCTTCTCTGTCTCTAAACCAAGAAAACACAGATCATTAGCTATTGTTTGAATTAACACTGTCACAGGATTGGAAAGCAAATAATATGGGGTAGATACTTAAGATTTTTTAATATGTACGTGGATTTGATACCTGTAGGTGACGGGAGGATGTAGGGTGGTGATGATGGCAGTGACACAATGAAAAGTGACCTAAAAAGTTTACTAAGCCAAGTAGTACACAGAGGCATCCATTACATCTTAGCGTTGGTGAAACTTGGCTATCTCTACAAATAGTGTGTGAAATTCCCATGATCCCAGGTTGTGGTTTTCAGATACAAAGGAGTATTCAGGAAGGCTGGGCTCTGTGGGTCTTTTCTTCTTCACTGAGAGGAAAGGCTTCTGTTTATTTCCCAAGCTCTGAACAGATGCCCTGAAGTCCTCTGGGGTTTTTAAAGTCAAGTCATAAACCTACACATGTCACCACAGTCTTTGCTACACAACTCCTATTCCACCAGTAGGTCTCCAAGGTAAGTGAACATTTGTCCCCATAGGTGCCCAGCACTCCTCCCTCTCACCAATTGGAAGTGCTGCCTTTCTGGTGTGCCGCTTTGAGTGAACAGCACATGCATCTTAGAGACATTTGTTCATTCAGATATTGATTCAGCTGCTGCCATAAACAAGGTGCTTCAGGACTGGCAGTGATTTTACCATGACAACACAAGCCCTGCAGTAGCAAAACATGAACACAAGTGGAAAACGAAACTCCAGGAAAAGAAAAATAAACAAAAGTCCGTTCTATATGTCTGTGTCTCTTTTGTTGTCTCTCATACAGGGTCATCATTACTATCTTTCTAAATTCCATATATATGTGTCAGTATACTGTACACAGACATATAGAACGGACTTTTGGCCTCTGAGGGAGAGGGAGAGGGTGGGATGATTTGGGAGAATGGCATGGAAGCATGTATACTATCATGTAAAAAACGAGGCGCCGGTCTATGTTAGATGCAGGATGCAGGATACTTGGGGCTGGTGCATGGGGATGATCCAGAGAGACGCTGTGGGGTGGGAGGTG
>SJYV01020910.1:0-21556 GCA_006410875.1 Neotragus pygmaeus | reverse complement strand
TGCTCAAACTCAGGACCACTGAGTCGGTGATGCCATCCAATCATCTCATCCTCTGTTGTCCCCTTCTTCTCCTGCCTTCAATCTTTCCCAGCATCAGGGTCTTTTCCATTGAGTCAGCTCTTTGCATCAGGCGGCCAAGTATTGGAGCTTCAGCTTCAGCATCAGTTCTTCCAATGAATATTCAAGGTTGATTTCCTCCAAGATTGACTGGTTTGATCTTCTTGCAGTCCAAGGGACTCTCAAGAGTCTTCTCCATCACCACAGTTCAAAAGCATCAATTCTTTGGCGTTCAGCTTTCTTTATGGTCCAACTCTCACATTCGTACATGACTACTGGAAAAACCATAGCTTTGATTAGACAGACCTTTGTCAGCAAAGTAATGTCTCTGCTTTTTAATATGCTGTCTAGATTGGTCATAGCTTTTCTTCCAAAGAGCAAGCGTCTTTTAATTTCGTGGCTACAGTCACCATCTGCAATGATTTTGGAGCCCAAGAAAATAAAGTCTGTCGCTGTTTCCCCATCTATTTGCCATGAAGTGATGAGAAAATTTATATGATTTCAGTTATTTTTAAATTTGTTAATACTTGCTTTTATGACCCAGAATGCAGTCTGCTTTTGTGAATATTCCAAATGCAGTTGAAAAGAATGTACATTCTTCTGTTGTTAGATAGAATATTCTATAAATGTCAATCAGACCCAACTTGTCAATGGTATTTTTGGGGCTTCCCTGGTGACTCAGACAGTAAATAATCTGCCTGCCATGCAGGAGACCTGGGTTCAGTCTCTAGGTCAGGAAGATCCCCTGGAAAAGGGAATGGCCATCCACTCCAGTATTCTTGCCTGGAGAGTTCCATGGACAGAGGAATGACTAAGACTTTCACTTTCATTTTTCCTTGTTCTGTATCCTTGCTGATTTTCTGTCTACTAATTCTATTGACTACTGAGAGGTGTACTGAAGTCTTCAACTGTAATTATGAATGTGTCTATTCTTTCAATCTGTCAGGTTTGCGTTATGTATTCTGAAGCTCTGTTTTTCTTACACTCTGAGTAAGGTGCATACACATTAAACATTGTTATGTCATCTTGGTGAGCTGACCCTCCTATCATTATATGGTGGTCTCTGTTTATCCCACCCTGTTAATTTTCTCTTCTTTAACATCTACTTTATGGACTTCCCCAGTGGCTCAGACGGTAAAGCGTCTGTCTGTAATGCAAGACACCCAGGTTCGATCTCTGGGTTGGGAAGATCCCCTGANTATGGTGGTCTCTGTTTATCCCACCCTGTTAATTTTCTCTTCTTTAACATCTACTTTATGGACTTCCCCAGTGGCTCAGACGGTAAAGCGTCTGTCTGTAATGCAAGACACCCAGGTTCGATCTCTGGGTTGGGAAGATCCCCTGAAGAAGGAAATGGCAATCCACTCCCGTACTATTGCCTGGAAAATCCCATGGACAGAGGAGCCTGGTAGGCTATAGTCCATAGGGTCGCAAAGAGTTGGACTCGACTGAGCGAAATGAGTCAGTCATAGCTTGTCTGAAAGTCTACTTTTTAATTGGATCAGTGTTTTTGTAGTATACCTTTTCCCATCCTTTTGTTGTAAACTTATTTGTGTAATATTTGAAGTGTCAGTTCAGTTCAGTTCAGTCTCTCGGTCATGTCCGACTCTTTGCGACCCCATGAATTACAACATACCAGGCCTCCCTGTCCATCACCAACTCCCAGAGTTCACCCAAACTCACGTCCATTGAGTCAGTGATGCNCTAGCTTTGTTTGTAGTGATGCTTCCTAAGGCCCACTTGACTTAGCATTCCAGAATGTCTGGCTCTAAGTAAGTGATCACACCATTGTGGTTATCTGGGTCATGAACATCTTATTTGTATAGTTCTTCTGTGTATTCTTGCCACCTCTTGTTAATATCTTCAGGTTCTGTTAGGTCCATACCATTTCTGTCCTTTATCGTGCCCATCTTTGCATGAAGTGCTCCCTTGGTATCTCTAATTTTCTTGAAGAGATCCCTACTCTTTCCTATTCTTCTGTTTTCCTCTATTTCTTGGCATTGATCACCGAGGAAGTCCTTCTTATCTTTCCTTGCTATTCTTTGGAACTCTGCATTCAACCTCACTTTACATAATTTTCTGCATCCTAGGATTAAAGTAAATATTTTATGCAAAAGGCCTAGTGAATGTCCTGGAACACAGTAAGATATCAACAAATGGTAGTTCTTCCTTCCTTTGTCACTTCAAAACCCAATTCAAATATGACCTCATCTGTAAAGACTCATGAGAACCCTATCCAAGAAGGCAGGACAATTATTTTTCCGTATCTGTCTCTTCACTATATCTCAAAATAAACCCTTTGAGAATGTTTTTGTGCCTCTAGTGACATACAGCTTTTAAATACACAGATACTTAATGTTTAATCACTGTTAGACACATAGAGTAAATGAATGAATGGATACATCCACATCTGCCTATTAGTCATCTCCTCTCCCCATAGTATCCTACATTCAAAAGTCCCAGAACCACTCACACCAACTTTTTCCTGAAAACTCTGCGTTCTTTCTTCTCTATCTTCAGTGAAATGGTTCCACAGTTAACCCAGTTTCCGGGGCAAGAATGCTCGGTGTCCTCTTTTCGTCCTCTTATTTGCTTCCCACTGTGTGCCATTACCACCCCTCTTCTCTGTTCACTTGCATCACATCCCTGTTCAGCCTTTGCTACCTTTTGCAAAGGCAGTTAGTTAAACCAGACTTTACACTGGTTTTCCTATCTTCATCTTTTCTGAACTCAATTCTCCAGGCTAAACTGATCTTATGTTCTGTTATGACTTTTCTCCTTGTCACGTCTTTACCCACAGAGGATTTGAGACCCCTGAGGCTATGACTTTGTCTCATTTATTTTCTTAATTCTTCTTCTACATTTTAACAATGTTTGCAGATATTCCCAATGAAGTTACACTTATGAAAACTTTTTTTTTTGATGAAAACTTTTTAAACTCTCAAAAACCCTTAAAAGATAAGCACTACAATCTTCATTTTATATGATGAAGTTGCAGTTCAGAACACTAGAAACTTGTTCAAGGTTGTATTATAAAGGAGGAGTTAAGTGTCATCTGCCTACTCCAAAGTCTTGCTGTTAATTTTCATGCTGGGTTCTTTCTTTATAGGAGTTGCTCTCTTGACTGAATTCACATTCTTTCCCTTCTGTATCAAAGGAAATTAATATTCTAAACCCCTTTTAAAAATAACACCACTTGTCAATCAGTGTATTCTTCTTGGGTCATGTTCTTTTAATGACCTTCCAAGTAAATTTAAAGTTGTCCCCACAGGCTTCTTCCTACAGATTTTCTTCATCCTTTCCCTTAACTTTTCTAGCACCTATATTGTTTCCTTTTACTATCAAGTTTCAAATGTGCCACTACCTTCATTTCTACCCACATAACTATAGAATCCTCTGAAATCTTGTTTTTCAGCCTACACTACTCTCCTAAAACCTCAACTCAGAGTCACCAAAAACTTTCTAACTGCTAAGGTCCAAACCCCTTCTTTTCAGTTATTGCCCTTGTCACCAGCAACTGACAAATGCTGACAACCTTGGGTGCTATCTTAAACTCACCCTCGCAGATCTGTGATAGCATACCATTTTTCCTATGTCTGAGTACAATTTCTTAATCCTATTAACTATGTTGTTATTTTCCTAATATTTATTAAATAATAAGTATTTTCCCAAGTCTTATTTTCCTATTCTTTACTCTTCTTCTATCCTCTTTCCCTTGGTGATCTCTACACTGAGATCACTAGGATAATGACCATCAGTTCTGATATTTTTCCAGTACTACCAGGCAATAAGAATGGTTCATTCATTATCCCTCAAATGTGCCCACTGTTTTCTATTTTCAAGATATTTAAATCACCTCTTCTAATCTGTAGTACTTTCCAGACTTTTCCCTATCTAAATCTTGACTATCCTCTAAAAATTCATTCAAATTACATTTTTTCAGTAAAATTTCCCTTGATGGTTGTAGTCTAAGCTGATTGCGCTCCTCTAAATAATGTTTTAATTTAGTTGTTCCAAATCTGTTTAAGATTTGTTTCTAGGATTTGTTATTTTATTTCATATACAATCATATGACCTTATACTGTTGTATCTTGTCATTCCAATTAAACTTTCAGCTCTTGGGGCTCAGGACCAATGATGTCCTTCTTTGTGTTGGTCTTAAGTACAAAACAAGTGTTTTGAGTCTCAGTTGTGTCCGACTTTGTGACACCCTGTGGACTGTATCCCACCAGGCTCCTCTGTCCATGTAATTTCCCAGGCAAGAATATTGGAGGGGATTGCCATTTCCTCTCCAGGGGATCTTCCAGACCCAGGGATTGAACCCACGTCTCCTACACTGGCAGATAGATTCTTTACCACTGAGCCACCAGGGAAGCCTCAACAAGTGTTGATGCATAGAGAAAAGTGAATTAATGCTGATTAGTATTTTCAATAACACAGTAAACTCTGTTTCCTTACAGTGGCTAGAATTTATTCAAGCAATTATTATGTGCTTTTGTGAGAGTGCTAGGGATACAAATATGAAAAAGACCTGAAGCCCTTAAGGGAGATTACACCAAGTGAAGAAAATGGTGCAATAAATGTCATTATTAGAGACAGAATGCTATTCAATCAGCTACAAGGCTTAATTAGATCTTTAGACATATGTGACAGAAAAGGATTCACAGAGAGGATGACATAAACGTGAAGGAAAATCTCCTAGGTAAGAGAAAGAAAGGGCAGTAAAATATAAAAGACAGACTGGGCTTAGACTATATAGAATTATACATACCAGTGCTAAGGAGTCTGGATACTGTATTATAACATCAGTGGTTGCTAAGCTATGATCCATGGGCCAAAACTGGCTTGAGGCCTATTTTTATATGACCCATAAGCTAATAATGTTTTTGTTTTTCATTTTTAAAGGGTTGGAAAAAAAAAAGAAAGGTCATATGTCATTGTGTGACCAATAAAGCCTAAAGTATGAATTATCTGGCCCTTTACAGATAAATTTTTGCCTGGCAGGCTTCTCTGTCCATGGAATTCCCCAGCCAAAAATACTAGAGTGGGTTGTTATTTTCTTCTCCAGGGTATCTTCCCAACCAAGGGATCAAACCTGGGTCTTCTGTATAGCAGGCAGATTCTTTTAATGTCTGCCACCAGGGGATCCCTAAGTTACCCAACCTCTGCTATACTGATAGTATGGGATCACTAAAGGGACTTAATGGGAAAGGATGTGATATATTCAGACTGCTTTAGGATAACCATTCTGACAGTTCAGTGGAAGATAAATACAGAGAGATGAGGCAATAGAAGGGTACACTGAAATAATAAATGTGAGATGACAAAGACGTAGGATATCATAGAGGAAAAAATTGACAGAGACTTTGTAACTGCTTGGTACAGGGGAATGAGTGAGGAGGAAGAATGAAGCAGCGGCCATGGTGTTCAGCTCACTGAACATCTATTTATCAAATAGATAAATGTTGATATTATTAATGAAAACAGCAAATCAAGAGAAGCAGGTTTGTAAGATGAAGCTAGAGTATGAGAGGCCTACTAAATATGTAGTTGACAGCAGTAGAGAGTTTGGAGACAGAGTAAAATACTAAACATATAAGTTAATGGTACCAAATGAATATCTGGTGAGTGACTCAACAGGAAAAAACAAATTTACTCAATTCTTATTTATTCATCCCACCTTTGCTGTAAAAGGTTCTGAAACTGATTCCAAATCATACCTTGGATGGAGGTGGTACAGGCTTAGGAACCAGGTTCTTATAGACACTTGGAACCATGGTTGACGATTTGTTTCCATTTGCATGGTGAGATCCTGGTGAGGTGAATGCAGCAGAGAAGGCAGCAGCAGGATCTTCTTTGGAAACTTTTTTGATGACTAGCATTTTGGAGGGTTGCTTGGCACTAGGTGGGTTTTCTGTGAAACACAACAGTGGACAGCAAAAGAATGTCAAGCCTTTTGGTTAACACACAGCATAGTTCAAATGAAGGCCTCACTTTCAATGAAGAGCTAAGAGTTGTGACTAAGTGACAAACATTTCCTGGTGTGCACTTCATAGATATTCTCAAAAGTGACACTACTCAAGAACCCTAAGAAAAAAGGCAGTATGTCAAACACTTGATTCTAAATTCATACTCAACCAACAAGCCCGAAGATGTTAGCAATCTTTCAGGCATATAACAGGTCTCACGTGTGGTGTGATCACTCAGGCATATACCAAACAAGACTATATCCAAGGGTAGTAACTCCTGTCAGTATTAGAATAGAAAGAATAGAGAAAACTGGAAAAAGGAGTCTGCTATGGGACCTTCTGATGAGGCAAACTGGAGCAAAGCTATTCACTAACAAAAGGCAAGTGGTACAGCAACTGCCCTTAATCCTGCAACTCAGAATCCAAACCCAGTATTTAGATACACTAAAGCCTTCCTAATAAGATGCCTGGCTACTGAATAACATAGGAACTAGGAGAGTACAATTTGTAAATGCCAAATATCCCAATGCCACAGGATCAGGTTTGGTTTGAAAAACACTGATTTGTCTAATAACTTTTTATAAAGCTAGTTATTCCCAACGTATACATATAAATGTATGTATTTATAGGTTTTCCCCTACCTATACAACAATCATCATTTATAATTGTCAAAAACAAGGATACCACCACCACAGTCAGCAAACAGAACCTGGCTGAACAAAATGTTCTATAGGATGTATTATTTAGCCTATCAAAGAATACTTTAGAATTCATATGCTTAAAATCTGCTTTTAAATTCAGGGTTCTATAAGCTCTCAATTGTCTTTATTCTGACTCCACTACCTTTACATCCCAATGGTATTTTCTGGGCGGGGGTGGGGTGGGGGCAGAGTAACAGTTAATAGGTGTTAGTTACCATGTGCAAATGGATGAGAAGAGAAACCAGAGAAAAAGAAACAAACAAAAAAAGAGATAAAGAAAATTTTCTCCTCTCCCGGCTAAGATAAATTTAAAGTTTTGCCTTTAAAATGGCAACTCTACCTACCCCACACTCCANGGGGGGGGGGTGGGGTGGGGGCAGAGTAACAGTTAATAGGTGTTAGTTACCATGTGCAAATGGATGAGAAGAGAAACCAGAGAAAAAGAAACAAACAAAAAAAGAGATAAAGAAAATTTTCTCCTCTCCCGGCTAAGATAAATTTAAAGTTTTGCCTTTAAAATGGCAACTCTACCTACCCCACACTCCAGAAGGGGTCCCAATAGGTCTGCATGGCTGATTCTGTTTGCCAGCTTCTGGATTCAAAGAAGGCTAGGAAAAAAGGGTATATTAATGGTTGATACAGAAAGCTAATCATTTCAGCACTTTTTACAAAATAGCCTTCATCACTGAACCTATCAAATAACTATTTATCAGCAGCACTTATTTAACACTATATTCAGAATTAACACAGATATGTTGAAATGCCAATCAACAGGTCTTACATTAATCTCAGGCTCTTGTGGCTTTCATTTCCTTTAGTATAGAGGATTTAAAAAAAAACCACACTGTGCAAATTCTCATCTTCCTATAGGATATATATGCCAACTAAGGAGAAAGCTGAATGAACAAGTATATCACTTTTCTCAGATTTAAACAGCACAATCTGGTCAGTGAAATGTATAATATCCATAGCATTTTTAATAAGACTGCTTTAGGGCAGAGGCACATCACATGCTAGGGACTGTGCTGGGAATTTACAAAGGCAATTAAGAAGAATCCTTATCCCCACAAGGGACACAGTCTTCCTGAAAAGATAAGCTTGGAGCCAAAACTACAATAAAAGGTTATAGGTGCTATGATAAACGTTCACATTAGAGAAGGAGTACTAAGGAAGGAATAGTCAATTCTATTAGAAAGAGTTCTATCAGAACAAGTTTCATTAGAGGAGTCCTTAATGATGAACTCCAAGGCTGGAAAATGGGTGATTCCAGGAACAGAATGCTCAATGAACACCAAGACAGGAGAAATATGAAAAAAGAATCAAATATTCAGATATCTGCACACAGTTCAACATCAGTGCTAGGGAATGAGAGGATCTTTCTTTGGGGAAAGAGATGTCTGGCAAAATAGGAAAGTGCCAGATTGTGGAGCAGTTTTAAGGGAGGTTGAATCTTATTCTTTAGGAATGGGGATCCATCTCTCAGGAAGACTTAATGTGATCTGATCATTGTTTACAAGTCTGGTAGCAGCATGAAGGATGTATTTCATGGCTTTTAAGTATCTATTAGGAGACCAATTTCATAGTCCAGAAAACTATGAAGGTGACATGAGTAGAGGAAGAGATGACAGGAAGGATCAAGAATTGTTAAGAGCAACAGACTCAATAATGAACTGAATAGGGAGTTTGAGGATGACACTGATGTCCAAACTTCAACTTTACAATCTGGTACAGAGAAGGAAAATGGCCTTTGAGCACAAATGACCATGAAACATTAAACAAACAAACAAACAAAAGAGACAGATGCTCAGACTTGACTACAAAGTCTCTGAATCAAAATCTTCAGGAGTGGGGCTCCAGCAGGTGTGTTATTTTCAACCTGTCAAGAGGAGACGGACTAGCATAAAACAAGCACAGACACAATCTGAACTATTAACTCAGTATACCAATGGACAGATCTGTGACAGAAAAAGGACAGGTAAATACACTCCTCTGAATGGAATAGTATGGGCAGAAGGAACCTACATAGGAAAAGGCTGTATATTCTTATTTGTTTTAAACAGGCCTGTAGTCTTCATATTCTATCTAGGGGTCTTGGAAATACTGACCTATTTAGTTGGTATCTTTGATCTCTTTCTACAAATTTTTTAAAACAGTAAAATATAACAGACCCAGAAGACTGCATAAACCAAGTGGGCAAAAAGTTCTTGTAATCACCACTCTAATAGAACATCACCAGCCAAACTAGAAACATTTTATAAGCATTGTTAAATAGAAAACAAAACCAAAAAACACTTCTTCCCTCTCTAAATAGTTTTGTCTCCAAAGACATCTCTTAATCTCTAAGTTACCTGAAAAATATCTTATATATCTGCTTTTCCTATAAATTGGCAGTCGGTTTTAGAGGCTATAGGATCCCCTCGCCCATTTTTATTTTGGCACCTACCTGCTGGTTTTGTTTTCTCCTTAGGAGATACCTAATGTCTGGCTGTGTTTCTGTTTCTGTGATGTTGGCAGACACTGATGCTCATAACCTGAAACTATTAACTCACTACAAGCTGCAATACAATGATCTAATTTTATCATCCTTTCTTTATAAGCTAGTATATATACTTCAACAATTCAGTGGCAGAATTCATATGGAAAAGATAGAATACATGCTTGTTTCTAGGGTGGGGGTTATCACTGTGAACTCACACCTTTAATCATATTTAATGTTATTTAAGGGCTTCCCTGGTGGCTCAGTGGTAAAGAATCTGCCGGCTAATGCAGGAGATGTGGGTTTGATTGCTGGGTCTGGAAGATTCCCTGGAGAAGGAAATGGCAACCCACTTTAGTATCCTTGCCTGGGGAATCCCATGGACAGGGAAGTCTGGCAGGCTACATACAGTACATGGGGTTGCAAAAAGAGCTGGATATGACTTAGTGACTAAACAACAATGTAAATCAAACATCTGAAATTATTACCCTTAGTTGATGCATGAAACATCCCGTTTGGCCAGTGGGAACCTCTTCAATTTGGCTTCTGAATCCTTTTGATACAAGCCTGGCCGTCTTTATTTCTTTGCTATGTAGTATAACAAAACATTCCAAGCTTATCTTATGAATATCCTGTCCAGAAATGGCATTTCAAGACCACGATCTGGGCACTAGGGACATTGTTATGGTACTGGTCATTGTGTTCAGTACTTTTTAGTGGACAGAGCCTGGAAATGCACAAACATGTGCATATACACACATTTTGAAAGATGAAACACCTCATGGCTTAGTGATATTTCCAATTCAAATTGAGGGCTTTGGGCTTTTTACTAAACATCTTCTATTTTCTATCTGTATTTCCTTTCTTATACCTCTGATTTTCAAGGATACAAAATATCAACAATATGATTAATAAAATGTTCCTGCACACTGTTTGTTTGTGACCTTTTATAAACGAAGATAAGTGTGACAGAGTATAAAATGCTTGGCTCACGTTTTCTTTGCTTGAGTATCCAGTTAATTCAATGACTTGGGTTATAACGCTTTGTTGTTAAGGTGTATCTGATTTTTTTCCCCTACGTCACTTGTTCTTTATGTCTTGATATACAAAGGATGACTGGTCTGGCTGTCCTTTCAATTTGTAGTTTCAAGTCTTACTGTATTTCATGAAATTATTCTTGAATTACACTTTTTAGTACTTACACTTTTCATTGTTATTCTTTTGAAGGGCGAGCTTTTGGATTTTTTTTGTCAAATTACTGCATCTCTTTTTTTAAATTCTAAATTTCAATCTATTTGTTTCAGCTTCATTTAAAGTTTCCTTTATCTTTTAATTCTTGGAAAACACTACTATTTATTGTCTTGTGCTCCTTGTTTGGTCTTCATTTTTCTGAATCTTTACTGTTTCCCAAGTTCTAGCACTGTGAATTTTTCTGGTTATGTTTTTCTTGTACCATTTATTCAAATTTTATTTTATTTATTTTATTTTTTTATGGCTGATGAAGGATTTGCTCCTGCGCAAAGGACCTTTCNAGAGGCTTTTTAGTTCCTCTTCACTTTCTGCCATAAGGGTGGTGTTATCTGCATATCTAAGGTTATTGATGTTTCTCCTGGCAATCTTGGTTCCAGCTTGTGCTTCATCCAGCCTAGCATTTCACATGATGTACTGCATATAAGTTAAATAAGCAGGGTGATGATATACAACCTTGATGTACTCCTTTCCCAATTTTGAACCAGGCCATTGTTCCATATCCAGTTCTATTGCTTCTTGACCTTTATACAGATTTCTCAGGAGGCAGGTAAGGTGATCTGGTATTCCCGTTTCTTTAAAAATTTTCTACAGTTTGTTGTCATCCACACAGTCAAAGGCTTTAGTGTAGTCAATGAAGCAGCAGTAGATGTTTTTCTGGAATTCTCTTGCTTTTTGTTTGATCCAATGGCAACATCAAATATATTTTCTTTCTCTACAGATTTGCTTATTCTGGACATTTTTTAATAAATGAAATCATAAAATATGTTGTCTTTTGTGAATAGCTTCATTCACTTAGTGTAATGTTTTCATATTTCACCCATGTAGTAGCATGTATCAGTATCTCACTCCTTTTTATTGTTGAATAACATCTTATTGTATAGATAGACCACAATTTATTTATCCGTCCACCAACTGGTGAACTTTAGGCTTGTTTTCGTTTTTTGACTATAATGATTAATGCTCCTATGAACATTTGTGTATGATTTTTTTGTGTGGACCTTTCAATTCGGAGTTGCTGGGTCAGATGGTAGTTCTGTGTTTAACATTTTGAGGAAATGCTTGTTTTCCTTAGCAGCTGTACTATTTACATTCTCACTAGCAATGTGTGAGTGTTCTCAACACCCTGATTTACCAAGAGAGGTAGAGTAACTTTCCAGGCTCACAAAACAGATTGGTGAGATTAAAACCTATGTCTCTTAATTCATAAACCTATGATAGTAAGTGACAGAAACTAGAATGGAAACCCCAGTGAACCTAGAAAACCTTCTACCAGTTGAAAATTTTCTGCTACTTTAGGAAGAGTTCAAACTATTTTTATACCAGTGTAAGTCCCCACTTGTAGGGAAAGCTATGACCAACATAGATAGCATATTCAAAAGCAGAGACATTACTTTGCCAACAAAGGGCCGTCTAGTCAAGGCTATGGTTTNGTAGCTGACTTTATTTTTGGGGGCTCCAAAATGACTGTAGATGGTGATTGCAGCCATGAAATTAAGACACTTACTCCTTGGAAGGAAAGTTATGACCAAACTAGGTAACATATTAAAAAGCAGAAACATTACTTTGCCAATAAAGCTCCATCAAATAAAGGCTATGGTTTTTCCGTTAGTCATGTATGGATGTGAGAGTTGGAATATAAAGAAAGCTGAGCACCGAAGAATGGATGATTTGAACTGTGGTGTTAGAAAAGACTCTTGAGAGTCCCTTGGACTGCAAGGAGATCCAATCAGTCCGTCATAAAGGAGATCAGCCCTGGGTGTTCATTGGAAGGACTGATGTTGAAATTGAAACTCCAATACTTTGGCCACCTGACGAGAAGAGCTGACTCATTTGAAAAGACCCTGATGCTGGGAAAGATTGAGGGCAGGAGGAGAAGGGGACAGCAGAGGATGAGATGGTTGGATGGTAATACCAACTCAATGGACATGAGTCAGGGTGAACTCTGGTAACTGGTGATCGACAGGGAGGCCTGGTGTGCTGCCATCCACGGGGTCACAAAGAGTCGGACACGACTGAGTGACTGAACTGAACTGATCAGTCAACTTAACAGAAAATAAAGAGTAAGATAAATGTTATAATAGTTATGTACTGGGGAATAAGAGAGTTCAGGAGTGAGAGAGAGAGGAATGGCTCTCACGCCAACCTGAAAGGTGCAGGCTCGGGATTGACTCTGCTAATGTACGTTGTCTATCTTGAGAGGAAGAACTAGGATGTAGAGAACGTTGGAGATGAAAAGAAAGCCATGAGCAACAGCTCATGTGGGGCAACGTGAGCAAGATAGCTGAAGCACACAACTGTCTTCAGAGAGGTCAGGTTCTACAACGCTAATAATAGTACATGACTGGAGGTCAAATCTCAAATCTGACCATTCTCCTTTTAAGGACTTTTAAAGGGAGTTTCGTGTGGCCAGATTTATACCTCTGAAAGATCACTTAGGAAGCAGCGAGAGGTGTGGGATTGGATGCAGGCAGACAAGTTGCAGGGCTTGCAGCCATCAGTTGATAAATGACAAGGGCTGGACAAGGACAATGACAGTTTGTTAGCACAGAGGGGAGCTGCTTGTCCTGAGCAGGATGCTGCGGGAAGGTGCTCGTGGTGAACCTGAGTGTTCTGTTAGTACTGTCATTTGGGGCATTCTCCAGCTGTCAGCACATTTGCTGGCCTGGCTGGAGCTAAACTGATCGTGTTTGTGTCTCCCCAGTCCCACTGCTGGAGGTGGCNTTTTTTTTTTTTTTTTTTTGGAACTGTATATTTAAGTGAAACATTTCAAAGAACTTTTGTGCTTGGCTTAGGGTTAGGTAACTCCTACTGCAGTGCAGTCTCATTTCAGAATTTGTTTAAAATGGGGTATTTTAATTTTTTTCTTGTCAAAGTGCCCACTGAAGCTTTTGCTCTAGCTGTGAAAAGTTCCCTCATCACAAAAATGATTATTTTCAATAAGTACAATAGACTGTACTAAAATTAAATATAGCCCATATTATAAAAACTAAATGGAAAATACCAGGATGTAAAGAGTGCACACGAACAGTATGACTCCTGATCCTAAAAATCTATTCCTGCATAGCTAAAATGTGAAATGGAGTCTCTCTGGGCAATGGGATTATAGGTGATTGTTTTCTTCCTTATACCTTTCTGATTTTTCCAAATTTTCTACAATGAGCATGTATAACATTTATAGTTTTAAAATGCTATAATCTTCCAAGTTTACTTTGTCGCTTGCTCATGTTCAACCAACCAGATCTAAAATGCTAGCTATACAATATAATTTATGGTTGATATGACTCAAGACTTGTGGTCTCCATTTAAAAATTGGTGTTTTCCAAGAATATGCAATGACATGTGAAGATGAAAACACTATTAAGCAAAAAACTAAAGTTAAAAATTGCATATAGCATGTAATTCCAAATTTTTTTAATGTATACTCATAGATACCTATGGAGATACTAGAATAGAACAAAATGCTAACAGAGGTCAGTTACTTGTTAGGACAAGGCATGTAGATGACAGAGTTTCCTTCTTCGTTTCCTTCTATTTCCAATTATGTATAATGAACATGTACATCTCTTATAATGTGAAAAATATATAAAATTCTGTATGGGAAAAGTCTTTATCCAGATTGGCAATTTAAAAAAATTTTTATTGGAGTATAGCTAATTTATAATTTTGTGTTTCAAGTGTACAGCAAAGTGAATGAGTTATACAAACACATATATCCACTCTTTTTTTAGATTCTTCCCCTATAGGTCATTACAGAGTACTGAGTTCCCTGTGCTATATAGTAGGTACTTATTCATTATCTATTTTATATATGGTAGTGTGTATCTATCCATCCCAGTCTCCCAGTGTATCCTTCCTCCCCATCCCCCAGTAACCATAAGTTTGTTTTCTACATCCGTGACTCTGCCTGTTTTATAAATAAGTTGGTTCCTTAAAAAAAAAAAGATTCCATATATAAGTGATCTCATCTGATATTTGTCTTTCTTTGTGGCAATTTTTCTACTTCTCTCTTGGTGGGAGTCGCTCTCCCATAATTCCCAGTCATCCGTCTATTCCTTCTGCACTTAGTTCCTGGGGTTCCTCTCACCTTCATTCCTGTAGCTACTACTCTGTCCAGAGCTTATTTCCTCTTCTCCAGTACTTGATAACAGTCTCTTAACCTAATTGATTTTCCTGCTGTACACTCTCTCTCTGACCTACTTGCGGAAGTGCAAATGCTGGAATAATCCACTTGAATGACGTCACTCCCTGCTGAAAACCCATGGCTCACCCTCCTAATGCTATTACTTGGAGTCCTGAGCACGACCTTGTGACGGGCCACTTTGGCAGGTTTGGGCAGTGGCGGGGGTGGGGGAGGCGGGGGCAGCATTACCAGGCCCCCACCCCAGGCCAGTCCCTGGTGGGCAGGCCCTTTCCCATTCTTTAACTCTCTTTTTGTGACAAAGCAGAACAGCTTGATGGTGGGGCTCTGTGGTAAGGGTCGTGGACTTCCTCTGCATACAGATCCAGGCTCCATCACTGACCTTGCCCTTGTTAATCCCTCAGGTCTGCCTGCTTCCCTCCCTGGGTGGCTGTGAGAGGTCAGGGCCAGCACTCCGCGGTGGTCAGTAGCTGATTCCCTTCAGATCCCTCTTCCTAGGGGACCATCTTCTACTCCTTCATTTCTTAGAGACCTCAAGAACTCTGCAGCCACCTCTTGGCTGTGGGAGTCCACTTCAATTCATGAGTTCCCTGGTCTCCCCAGCCCCATGGGGACCCCTGCATGGTAGACATCCCCCCAGGGGTGTCCCCACTGCCACCTGCCCCACAGATACATCCCTCTCAGTTTGGACTCTGTTCAAACATTCAGGCTAGTGCCCCCCCCCTGCTCTTTATACTCAAGGGATTTCTTCTTTGAACCTTGACATGGCCCACCCTCTGGAACATGTATTAAACTGGTGTGGCTACGATGGCTGTCCCCTCCCACCTTCACCCCCTGGTCCTCATTCCCCAACAGTGGTGCCCCGACCCCTCAGCCTTCCGATGGAAACCTAAGAGACATCCTAGACATCTCCCTTGCCTCTTCCCCAAACATCACCAGTTCCCTCTCCTTTGGAAGCATGGTCCAAATCCATTCCACAGCATTGCCTTAGTACAGGACTTCATCTCGTCTAAACTGTGGCCAGAGACTCCTCTCTGCTTTTTCCTCACCTCCAGTCTCATCCCCATTTCCCTCCTTTTCCCTGCTGCCACAGCCTCTGCTCACAGGGCAGCATAACATCCATGGAGCACTCACTGTATTCCAGCCTTGAGCTAAACACTTCACGTGCTGTCTCTCATAACTCCCCCATGATGGCAGATGCTAAGGTCCCATTTGACAGATGAGCAAAGATGCAGAGAGGTGAAGTCACTCGCCCAAGTAGTGGGGCCAGAACTGGGTCAGCCAGAACCCCACCTTTAGCACAAATGCTTGTTTCTCCAAGGTTGCCCTCCCTTCGGTGACCTGGGCCTCTTTGTTGATTCCTGGGTGGACAGGCAGTGGCCCCTGGGTCTGCGACTGGCAAATGTTTCATAAATGAGGTGGGTTCCTTACAGGGAACTGATACCACGTTTACTTGCTTGGGGTCAGGCTCCAGGTTTTCTGACTCTTAATCTTTACTCCAGAAGTTCATCTGAAGAGGAGGGATTTTTTTAAGTTTTAAATTACAGAATCCACTACAAGGGGCTTCGCTGGTGACTCAGTGGTAAAGAATCCACCTGTCAATGCAGGAGACATGGGCTCGATCCCTGGGTCGGGAAGATCCCCTGGAGAAATGAATGACAACCCACTCCAATATTCTTGCCTGGGAAATCCCATGACAGAGGAGACTGGCGGGCTACAGTCCATGGGTCACAAAAGAGTTGACACGACCTACAGACTAAACAACAACATTGTAAGGCCCCACAGGATTAAAACACTGTACTGCAAAGATCGATTGTGTCCATGTCTGTTCAGAAAATCTATTGTCTGACACTTTCTTACTGATTAAATAAATGAGCTGGTGTCGACCCAGCATGTTGTAATAAATTGAAGGTTACAAATTAACTGCATAGACTTTATTTGCATGTACAGGTCTGAGCAACTACCATGATAACAGGAAGATGAGTTGATTTTTTTTTTTTGCCACACCTTTTGGTATACAGGATCTAAGTTCCCCGACTAGGAATCGAACCCAAGTCCCCTGCAGTGGAAGAGCAGAGCTTCAACCACTGGACTGCCAAGGAAGTCCCAAGATGAGGTTTTAAAAAGCTGTTTCCATTGGCTTTTCTCATACATACACACACATCCCTTCCCCCCTTTTCTTTTCTTTTCTCTCTCTTTTTCTTTCTTAAAAAAAAAAAAAAAGTCAACAAAAACATGTATTATGGAATTCCCTTGTGGTCCAGTGGTTAAGACTATGTGGTTCCAATGCAGGGGGTGAGGGTTTGATCTCTGGTTGGGGTATTAAGATCCCACATGCCACATGTATGGCCAAGAAAACAAGAAAGAAAGGAGGAAAAAAGGAAAGAAAGAAAATAGAAGCTGCATGGGAGGGTGATGCATGCTTTGTCTAACAAGTCACTTTATCTAACTCTCCGCTCTTTGCTCTCTGTTCTGCTTTCAGCTCAAGAAGTTGACTTTACATCTATGCTAACTACCATGTTAATACAAAGTTTATTAAAGTCTAAAACAAAGCTTATTTTATGAACAAACAGTAGAAAGTAAAAATTTGTAGACCATTATAAAATATTTAGGACTGTTTCATAATACTTTCAGTTGCTATGAAATGCCCAAGAAATCAGAGAACTAAGACTAAAGAGCTTGTTAAAGGTTGTTTCTTAATTTGTGAAACTTTTCTCATACGCACACCTCCCTTTTTTTCTCTCCCTCTTTTCCAGCATCAGCTGGGGTAAAATATGGATCAGACCTTTTTAGTTAACGTATTTGGCTCCTGTGACAGATGCTTCAAACAACGGGCTCTGAGACCAGTTTTCAAGAAATCTGAACAGCTCAACTACTGTTCACTATGTGCAGAAATTGTAAGTGCCACTTAAAAAAAAAACACATTTAAGTCATTACCTGTCTTTAAATAATGTCTAACGTGAGGGTCCTGTGACTGGTGGGTTGCCATAGAATCAGTGTACACACACGAACATTTGCATCACACCCAGGCTGAGTGAGACAGTGCAGTGTGAGGGTTTAGGATGTGAGCTTTGGTGTCTGATGGCCTGGCTTCAACTCCCAGTTATGTTCCTCGGGGGCCTTGCGCCAGTGGATCTCAGTTCTGCCAGGAGATCTGTTTTCCCATCAGAAAACAACAATAGTGGCATCTATCTCAGGGTTTGAGGAGGAAGAAGAATGAGTTTATTTTATAAAGTGTTTAAAATAATACTCAGCAGAGAAAGTGCTCAATAAATGTTTCAGCTTATAATTTTTTAGAGCTAATGCTTTTTCCTCTGTCTTCTCCTAATTGGCTTGGCAAACAAGCAAGCTAAAAGGGACTCTGGTAAATAAACAGCCAGGTAGCACCTTCCTAGAGGCTTTGTGCCAGCTGTCCCTAGGAATAGCTCTGCTGAAGACTGAAACACGTAGGGCCTCAGTTATGAGCAAAATCAAGCTCAAGGAAAACTGTTCCTTGGACCTAAACCTTCAGCCAGGGTAGGAACTGAACAAAAAACCTGGCACTTTTCAGAGTATACAAATCAATTTTCACCAGAGATGGCTTTGCACAGGGTTCCAATCCTATAGCAGCAAGGTCCACCGTCTGGCTGAGGCTCTAGGAATGGGTCCTGTCTCAAAGGATTTACAAATCTGTGCTCAGCAGTGCAGCTCAGTGGAGCCCCCACCTGGTCACAAGTGGTAAAGCACACTTCCCCACAGGTTCAGTAGGAAATCTCCATCATGGACACAATGAGAAAACAAAAACCAAGGCACTTAGCCAAGTGGGGAAAGATAACTTTCACGTTTTATCCAACTGAAGGGAAAACTGTATTCATCCTTTTGGTCCCATTATAACTCCTAACAGTGAAAACATTAAAAAAAATTATTCCTGTAAAGCAAATGGCAAATAAGCAGCCTACAGGGGCATACAGGGTTTGGTACAGTATAGTAACCTGATGTCACAGGATTCAGGTTTATTGTTATGGGCTTCTACCTGCAGCACATTTTGTTCTAAACTTGGATCTACACAATGCAAGCTGAGGACACTGAGTTCTTAAACCTGCTTTCTGATGGCTCTACCATCCTGGAGCAGTACGATGTGTTCATCTTTCTCTACTTGAAACAACATTCCCTGTGGACAGAAGGAGCCCAGAATCCCAGATGTCGGGTCCTCTGTAGCATTACAGATTCTTCCCAGGTCAGAACCCTGCCTGGAGATGTTCTTCAGAGAATTGCCATCTGCTCCACCACGAGCACTTGGAAGGTTCCCAAATATTCAAACAAATTCTTTTGACTGTGGAGACCTCCAAATGACTAACAGCTAACTTTTTAACCTGGGTGTTTGGGATTGTGTAGATACAGCCCCCAGTGGGTACTTTTCAGGGATGGGGCAACCCTCTAACTCCACCACTGCTGAAATGCAGCAGATAACTTTTCTGACTTACACTTTAAAAAAAACAGTGCACAGCAAAGTAAAGGAAGGCATTTGGCAAACTTTGAAAGTGAAAGTCGCATCCAACTACTCTGCAACCCCATGGACTATACAGTCCCGTGAGTTCTCCAGGCCAGAATACTGGAGTGGGTAGCCTTTCCCTTCTCTAGGGGATCTTCCCGACCCACGAATCCAGTTGAGGTCTTCTGCATTGCAGGCGGATTCTTTACCAACTGAGCTTTGAGGGAAGCCCTTGCAAACCTTGCCAGACATTAAAGCATTCCCTGGCTTCCTCTCCAGATGGTAAACTCCCTAGACTGGAGGATGTTTGGGGGTTATTTTACACAGAACCTTCAGAAGAGGGCACACTCCAGTATGAAGCTCCACTCACCCCAGGTCTTCATGAACACGCAGACCTGGAGTTAGGCACATGTATCCCACAGTGGGTCACGAGGTCCTGAAGAGGTGATGCGAGGATGCTGCTTTTCCCAGGCCTTCTGAGATGGCCCTGTGAGAGGTGAACCCATGACCCAGTGTCTCATACTTCCTGTTAATTGCTCACATGGACCAGGTAGCCTTCATAATAGCAAGGAGCGCGTAACTGTGCGCCACGCTTTGCTCTGAGTGCTCTATGCAGTCACTCCTTATGAGGATTCTATGAGGAAGGTGTTCTCCCCATTTACCGACGAGGAGCCTGAGACACAGAGAAACTGAGTAAGCCACTCAAGGCCAAACAGCACAACCAGGATTCACCCCCAGGCAGTGGAATGTGGACAGAGCCTGTGTTCTTAATATTTTGCTCTAAGAACTCTGAAATTGTTTCTGGGAGAGTGAACCAAGCAAATCATCTCATTTTTCTGTGCCTCATTTGTAAAACGGGGGTGACAACGGTGCCCATTCAGGGTGACTGTTGTGAGTCACTAATGTAAAGCACTGGAACAGTGCCTGGCACGAAAGGGGCTGGAAAGCACAGATGCTTGAGTCTGCCACAAAGTCACTAACTTGCTTCTGTGAGGGAACTGTAGCAGCCCTTCATTCTAAGGTGGAGTGACCTGTCATAAGCGACCAGTCTGAGATCACTGATCAGGGGCTCAGAAGCCCTGAGTCTGGGTCCTTGTGGGTCCCTGACCCCATCATCACTTCCTTTGACTGCCCCCCAGGATCAGGACTTGATTCTCTAGTGAATAAGAGAAGAGCAAAACCAAGAACGGGCAAAGACTCCGGAGCTTTTCAGAAGCCAGAAATAGCTTTATTTATTTATTTTTTATCAGTTCAGTTCAATCACTCAGTCGTGTCCAACTCTTTGTGACCCCATGGACTGCAGCCAGGCCTCCCTGTCCATCACCAACTCCTGACGTTTACTCAAACTCATGTCCATCTAGTCGGTGATGCCATCAAACCATCTCATCCTCTGTCATCCTCTGACCATATGCAGTGATTTTGGAGCCCCAAAATATAAAGTCAGCCACTGTTTCCAGTGTTTCCCCATCTATTTCCCATGAAGTGATGAGACCAGATGCCATGTTCTTCGTTTTCTGAATGTTGAGCTTTACGCTAACTTTTATTTTTAAGCTAACTTTTTCACTCTGCTCTTTCACTTTCATCAAGAGGCTTTTTAGCTCCTCTTCACTTTCTGCCATAAGGGTGGTGTCATCTGCATATCTGAGATTATTGATATTTCTCCCAGCAATCTTGATTCCAGCTTGTGCTTCTTCCAGCCCAGAGTTTCTCATGATGTACTCTGCATATAGGTTAAATAAGCAGGGTGACAATATACAGCCTTGACGTACTCCTTTTCCTATTTTACCCTCAGGCATACCTAAACATTAAGTCCCAAACAGGGGAAGTGGGAGGAAGGGGCTTTGGAAGGGCTCTACCATTGGGACTTCGCCTAACTCCCAGGAGCAGGAGCAGTCCTGGGTTGGAATCCCAGCTTGGCCTTCACTAAGTGCGCATCCTTCAGCAAGTTGCGTATCACTTCTGAGCCTTGGTTTTTCCATCGGCGAAATGGGCATAATGTTCGTGCGTGCCCGCAGGATGTGCGCTAACATTAGCCTCGCCGGGGGCACTGCGCCGGGGCGCGGGGGTGCAGAGGTGGCGCTGTGCCTGCGGCCCGCGGAGACGGAGGAGGACCGGCCTCCGCAGCCGGGCTCTCGGCGGCGGCGTCAGCGCCGGAGGGCGGGGCGCGCTCGCGGAGGCGACTGGAGCTGCGCCGGTGGCGGCTGGGCGCCCGCTAGCCGGCCCGGCCTGCGCCTCCCGCTAACTCGCATCCCCGCTTCCCTCCCCCCGCGTCCCTGCGCGAAGATGGCCGCCGACGGGCTGCACGAGAACGAGACGCTGGCGTCGCTCAAGAGCGAGGCCGAGAGCCTCAAGGGCAAACTGGAGGAGGAGCGGGCCAAGCTGCACGACGTGGAGTGTGAGTGCGGGCCGCGGCGGGGGCTGCGCGCCGGGAGGCGGGCGGTGGGAAGGAGACCGGCGGGTCGGCTCCGGGGGCTGGGGGGCAGGATGGAGGAG
>SJYV01020907.1:0-16481 GCA_006410875.1 Neotragus pygmaeus | reverse complement strand
GCCTGGCATACTGCAGTCTATGAGATCGCAAAGAGTTGGACACAACTGAGTGACTGAACTGAACTGATAGAAACTATTCATGTACTAAAGAAATAATCACTTGTTCCTGTATTTTGAGTGATGAATATCCAACTACCTTGCTCGCCAACCCCCATTTTGCTGGTTGCCATGCCTTAAGTTTGTAGTTGAATTAACTTAATTTTTCAAATGAGTTCTAGATTTTGTTGCATAATAGACACTCATTTTCCTTGCACTATGGCTTTTCTTGTGGCTCAGCTGGTAAAGAATCTGCCTGCAGTTTGGGAGACCTGGGTTTGATCCCTGGGTTGAGAAGACCGCTGGAGAAGCAAAAGGCTACCCACACCGGTATTCTGGCCTGGAGAATTCTATTTGCAAAAAGTCAGACACGGCTGAGCAACTTTCACTTTCTCTTGCAGTAATTACAAACTACTTTAAAATTTACCTATATTCCTTAAAAATTTTTTTGAAGTATAGTTGATTTATAATTGTGTTAATTTCTGGTGTATTGCAAAGTGATTCAATTATACATATAAGTTTACTTTTTGTTTTTTAAGATGGTCAAACATTTTATTCAGCTATTGGAGTAGCAGAGAGACTTCAGTGTAAGCTGAGCTCATCTTTGCTGAAACAAAAGATGGGAGCAAAAGGGTAGCAGGCAGGAAGGTGAGGGGTCTCCAAATGGAGGAAATAGGCTGCAAGTGTCAGACATTTTTTATCTCTCTCTTCAGGGGAATGAGGNGTGGCTCAGACGGTAAAGCGTCTGCCTGAAATGCGGGCGACGTGGGTTCGATTCCTGGGTCAGGAAGATCCCCTGGAGAAGGAAATGGCAATCCACTCCAGCACTCTTGCCTGGAAAATCCCATGGACAGAGGAGCCTGATAGGCTACAGTCCGTGAGGTCACAAACAGTCGGACACGACTGAGCGACTTCACATTCACTTTATTGTGCAAAACCATCAAGCGGGTGTGGGGAGGATGCCGGAGGGTTAAGTGAGCCGCTGTCCAGGGCCCACCACACAAAGGAAGTCTCAAACTTCTATTCCCCTTCCTCCCATCTTCATAAAATAGGTAGATTATTCAGTAATCTTCAAAGAGAAAAGTCTGTGGTTAAAGGTTTTTCCTTGGGACCAGTCACAGGCTTACACTTTTTAAAATACATACCACAGACTAAGCCAGAAGGGCCTAAAGGAGTAGGATTCCATGAGGGGAAAATCTCAGCACTACACTCTGCACCTTGACCTGTTTATGTTAGGGTTTAATCTAGTCTAAGTAGGCTGCATGGCACCACCGTGAGGAATGAGGAGACCAGAGCCTGATGGAGATGGCCGGCAGCACAGGGTGGTGTGTGCTGGCCCAGTGTGGAGGGCAAGCCTTCTCCCTCTGCCAGACAAGATCTTTCCCTCCCTCCAGTGAAACAGCGGGCCGCAACAGTGGGGGCCTTCCTAGGGGGTACCTGTCATTGCCCTGGATGCCTCTTAAAAATCAGAAGCGATACCCTCCCCATCTAGGCATAGCCAAACAGGGAAAACATAAAGGCCCGGGCCTCAGGCAAGGCTTGTGGTCACAGAAAGGGCAGGGCCTCCGAGGCGCCTGGGGCTGACGGGAGAGGAAGCACTGAAGCAGCGATCCTATTGGTCCTTCTTGCTCTCCTCCTCTGGCCTGGCAGTAGGCACTGTGGCCACAGGCTGCTCCTCGGGGATCTTATCTCCAGGCTTTGACAGCTTCTTGGCCCTCTGATAGAGCTCATTCAAGTTGAATTCTCGGATCACATTCTCCTATGCAAAAGGGACGCACACATCAGGTTCAAGGTGGAATGGAGAGTGGTGTCTGGGAAGAAGTACAGTTGACCATTGAACAGGGGTGTGGTTGGGGCATCGACCCTTTTGCAGTCAAAAATTCGCCTGTAACTTATCGTCGGCCTTCCGCAACCACAGTCCCCCCCAGTCTGTAGCTCCCTGTGTGCGGCTCCAGCCAACCACGCGGGGCGCGCAGCACTGTAGTTTTTACTATTGAACAATATCCACACGAGCAGACCGACACAGTTCTGACTCATTTGTGCAAGGGCCAATTGTATTTACACAGTCTAGGAAGGGAGGAAGCAAAGGACAGGAATCTAACCCAGATCTCTTCTTTTGGGGTACCTGAAAAAGTCAATTAATATTCACCTATTATGTGTCAGTCACTGCGCCAAGCATTACAGCTACATTATTTAATGTAATCTGCAAAACAAAACCTGTAAGCAAATGTTACCCTCTCCAATTTACTGCCAAGGAGATAGACTATAAGGACAAGAGCCACCGAGACTGAATCTTAACTAGTAATAGTTCCCTACTACTTGGAGTCTGGCACATGGTAGAATAATTTGCTGAGTGAATCCGTGAATGAGACCTAATAAATAGTCCATACTCTCAAAGCTTGTGGGCAAGTCGCAGAACTAGGAATCAAACCCAGGGTGGGCTCCAAACTGACCTCCTGTTCTACACCCTCCTGCAAACCACCTGCCCACTCACACACCTCTGAGAACGTCCAAGAGACAGCCCGGCCCTTCTTGTCGATCTGCGGCCGCCGCATGACCTCCTTCCCACCTTGGAACAGGATCAGCGTAGGCAGCTGCTTGGTGAGGGGTGACGTGCTCACTTTGTACCTGCGGGATCCAGAGGTTCTCTGTATGTGCATCTGCGTGTATCCCCCCAAGGGACCCCCTGCCAGGCCCTCACATACCGTGTACTAACGTCAGTGTAGCGTCCAACGTCCACCTTCCCAAAATTCAGCCCCGTACAGTTGTACCTGGGAGGAGTGTATTGGTTCACAAGATGAGAGAGGAGTCAGTGAAGCAGAGGCCCAGACGCCTGAGGGTGGGGTGGGGTGGGAGGGCCTTGGGTGGCAGTGTGCAAAAACCAAGGCCAGACCAACGAGAGGGAAGGGACCGCTTCTACGGCCCCTGTCCCACTCACTTGAGCGAGAGGTCAGCGTAGATAGGGGCAAATGACTGGCAGTCACTAGACCAGTTGGCGAAGAACTCCACGATCCAAGTGACTCTCTTGTCCCGCTCCAGCTCCTCCTGCCACACACAGAGAGGAAACGGTGAACTGGATTACACTGGCTCCTGGAAAATTCAGACTTTAGCACCTAATTCCTCATCTCAGCTTCCCCATACCTCTGTAGACCCCACAATGAACCACGGTGCCCTGATTCTCCTCTGGAGCCCACAATGAACCAGTGCCCTTGACTTCCATTCCGAAGCACGGCTGTTCCTCTGAGCAGTGGGCACAAGGACAAAATCACCCCCAAGGCACCCAAGGAACAGGGAAGAAGAGTACTCACATCAATGGTTTTGTCACTGAAGTACTTGATGTACTCGGGGCCCATGTACAGGGGGGGTTTGCACGTCATCAGGAACACTGAACACAGAAAAAGGATGTCACAGGTGGTAACTGCCAAGTGGCGCTTGTCACGTACCTCTCTAAGGATTAAGTCACGTGCGCCCGCAGCTGCCAACCTTCAACACCCCTGAAGGGGCTCAGGGTGCAGAGCAGAAGCGAGGGGCCCTGTGCTCAGGGAAAGCTGGCAGGACAGGTCTTCCGAGAGTTGAATATCCTCAGGAGCCGGCTTTACGTGCCCAGCTCGTGTATCTCCTCACATCTAGAGAAGTACTAAGATCCTTCATGGTGACAACGGTTTCTCGCGACTGGCAGAAAGCTTCATGAGACTAGCACACACTTTCCATAAAAAAACATATGCTGACTACATGGACACCCCCTTCGCCAGAATCACATCTCTGCTGTCCTTCCCGCTCACCTCTTTGGAACGGCTCCTCAGCGCTGGCTGAGGTGCTGCCTCCCAGCCTGCGGCCCTCGTTTTGCCCCAATTAAGACTTGACTTGCAGCTCCCGTGCTGCGCAGTTTAAGTCAACACAGGAAACATGTGAGGCCTGGAGTAGGGGATTTACTTTCAAACCAACCCAAAGATTTCAAGTACCAAAGAGTACATTTTGTAGACATACATAGACACATTCCCTTCCTCTTAAAATACAATCTCTGTAGGTTCTCATCTTCTGAGCCTCACACAATTAATTAAGTATAAGCTATGGAGGCACAGGTGTGGTGCTGGAATTTGCTTCCCACAACCAAGTCTTAGAGTCTTCTTACCTATGCAGAGCGTGATGTAAAGCAGGCCCATACGAATATCCAGGCGGAAGAAAAGAATCGCATTGGCCACCTTACTGAACATGAAGATGTTGCCTATATGCTGTTCCACGGTGACTGAAACACAAAGATGTCAGAGGTCAGGCTGGGCCGCGTGCTCCCATGTTCTATCATTCGTCCCTCTCCTTGGTTTACTTTGAAACGGGAGGGGGCGAGAGGATAAAAGTCGAAGGCCAAATTCAGCCTTGGCACAGAATGAGGGACGAGTTCACCAAGTTATGGCCCTCTCACAACATGAGAGGAAGACTCCAGAGGTCGTCGGTCCAAACCATGGGAAACCACACTTACTGGACCTGCGATTCTTCATCATCACGATGGCGCTGAGAAACATCAGGATCTCCACTTCTCTCTGGAACAGAATCAGAGCGTCAGGAAGGCCACAGACGGAAACGATTTGGGTGACCAAGGGAGCCAAATATGTGATACAAACCAACAGAGAAAAAACGAACGAAGGTCGAAACTGGGAACGGTGACAGGAGAGGAATAACTGGAGTCCGCTAAGGAGCAGGGCTGGCTCCCCTGGGGGCGCTCGTGGTGAAGAGCTTACCTGCCAGTGCAGGAGACGCAGAGAGGCGGGTTTAATCCCTGCGTCGGGGTGATCCCCTGGAGGAGGGCATGGCAACCCACTCCGGTATTCTTGCCTGGAGAATCCCACGGACAGAGGAGCCCAGAGGGCTAGTCCATGGGGTCGCAAAGAATCAGACCCAACTGAAGTGACTTAGCAAGCACAAGGGGTAGTGGGGAAAACACCAGTCAGAAGATCCAGGTCCCGGTCTACCCCTTTCAGCAAGGCACTTAACCAGGGAGCACTGGCTTCCCTGACCGAGGATTAAAGATAAGGAAACAGTGACATAAAGTATATGGTGTAAAACTGTAATCAACTCAGCATGAGCCAGGTAAAATAAACCTTTTCGAGGTAAACTTTCTCAATCATTCCCATCAATACAACAGATGGTTATTCCATTTGTTTGGTTTTAAGTTAAAACATTCCGCTCCACCTGATATTCACAGTGATAACCCACGCAACCTTGAATATAATCTGAGAGCTGAAGGAGGCCTTTCAAACCTCTCAAAGGCACTTACTTTTCAGTACCACTAGTTTACTGTTCTTTCTCACCTTCTAGAAGGTGAGTTCCATGTGAGTTAAGTGAGACAGACAACAAAAATGACAAAGACACAAACAAGGTAACTTCAAAGAGTTAAGACTGCAGCAAAGAGTAACAAGGACTTTGGGAGAGGCTGCACACGGGGAGGGCCTTCTGTAGACTGGAGGGTTTGAGGCGTTCCACACCTTTCTGTTAGTCATACAGGATCCCAATCATTATTTCAGACAGAAGCAATTAACTGCGATTTATGGCCAGCAATCAGGGACCTAGGTTTTTAGCCTCAATCTCCACCAAAAAGTAACTGACGGGATTTAGAAATGGACATCGAAAGTGGGGGGTGGGGGTGGGGTAGGGAATATGACAGACCTTACTAAATATTCCATCTGAGTAGAAACTAGGAAGAGTTTTGAAGAATGAAACTGGCTTTAAAGTGGCTTTTATAATTATGGAAAGATGATTTAAAAGAGAATTATGCCCAATCAGGAGACCAAAGACAGGGCTAAAAGGAATATACTCTAAAGACAGGTGTTCAAGCTGGTTTAGAAAAGGCAGAGGAGCCAGAGGTCAAATTGCCAACATCCGCTGGATCATCGAAATAGAAAGAGAATTCCAGAAAAACATCTATTTCTGCTTGATTGACTATGCCAAAGCCTTTGACTGTGTGGATCATAATAAACTGTGGAAAATTCTGAAAGAGATGGAAATACCAGACCACCTGACCCGCCTCTTGAGAAACCTATATGCAGGTCGGGAAGCAATAGTTAGAACTGGACATGGAACAACGGACTGGTTCCAAATAGGAAAAGGAGTATGTCAAGGCTGTATATTATCACCCTGCTTATTTAACTTATATGCAGAGTATATCATGAGAAACCCTGGGCTGGAAGAAACAGAAGCTGGAATTAAGATTGCTGGAAGAAATATCAACAACCTCAGATATGCAGATGACACCACCCTTATGGCAGAAAGTGAAGAGGAACTAAAGAGCCTCTTGATGAAAGAGAGAGAGTGAAAAAGTTGGCTTAAAGCTCAACATTCAGAAAACGAAGATCATGGCATCTGGTCCCATCACTTCATGGGAAATAGATGGGAAAATGGTGGAAACAGTGTCAGGCTTTATCTTGGGGGGCTCCAAAATCACTGCAGATGGTGATTGCAGCCATAAAACTAAAAGATACTTACTCTTTGGAAAAAAAGTTATGACCAACCTGGACAGCATATTCAAAAGCAGAGACATTACTTTGCCAACAAAGGTCCGTCTGTCTAGTCAAGCCTATGGTTTTTCCCATGGTCATGTATGGAGTGAGAGTTGGACTGTGAAGAAAGCTGAGTGCTGAAGAATTGATGCTTTTGAACTGTGGTGCTGGAGAAGACTCTTGAGAGTCCCTTGGACTGCATGGAGATCCAACCAGTCTATTCTGAAGGAGATCAGCCCTGGGATTTCTTTGGAAGGAATGATGCCCAAGCTGAAACTCCAGTACTTTGGCCACCTCATGCAAAGAGTTGACTCACTGGAAAAGACTGATGTTGGGAGGAGTTGGGGGCAAGAGGAGAAGGGGACGACCGAGGGTGACATGGCTGGATGGCATCACCGACTTGATGGACATTGAGTCTGAGTGAACTCCAGAGTTGGTGATGGACAGGGAGGCCTGGCGTGCTGCGACTCATGCATGGGGTTGCAAATAATTGGACACGGCTGAGCGACTGAACTGAAAGACAGAATGGGTCTGTGGTAAAGACCAGCCATATACACTCCAGACCTTACTTCCTTTTTCTCCTGGACATACCGCATCTAGGGAGAACCGTGTGACCACCACTCCTAAACGCACTGTGAGCAGAAGTGACGCGCCACTTCTGTGCCCAAGCAGTTAAGAAAGGGGATGCACATACTTGTGAGACAGCTTTCTTTCTCCACCTGCTGGCGTGATGCTGGGATGATCTTAAGGACATCAGTAGAAGACAGGCCGAGCCTGGGCTCCAGAATAACTGCATAAACAAGAGCTCCCTTGGCTGTCTGCTTGTTTATTCACCATTTCACACTTTTTTAAAGCTAATTTTATCTTTACTTGTTTTTGGCTGTGCTGGGCCTTTGTTGCTAGGCGGGCTTTTCCCTCGTGGGGGTGAGCGGGGTTCCCCTCGTTGCAGAGCACGGGTTCTAGGGCACGTGGGCTTCCGTAAATGCCGCAGGTGGGCTCAGTGGGTGCGGCTCCTGGGCTCCAGAGCGCAGGCTCAGCCGCTGGGCGCACGGCTGAGCTGCTCCACAGCAAGTGGACTCCTTCCTGACCGGGGATCGAACCTGTGTCTCTTGCATTGACAGGTAGATTCTTTACCACTGAGTAATCAGCGTAGCCCTGTTTCAAACTTTTTATTAAGGAAATTCTCAGAAAGTGAAAGTAAAGTTGTTCAGTCGTGTCCGACTCTTTGCGACCCCGTGGACTGTAGCCCACCAGGCTCCTCCATCCTTGGGATTCTCCAGGCAAGAACACTGGAGTGGGTTGCCATTTCCTTCTCCAGGGGATCTTCCCAACCCAGGGATTGAACCTGGGCCTCCCGCCTTGTAAGCAGACACTTTACCGTCTGAGCCACCAGGGAAGACACACACACCAAATCAGAGAGGATACTGAAGGTGGCAGAATATACCCCGCCCCAGTACGCCGTTTTGGCATAAGGATTACTCTGAGTCTAAAGGCAACTGGTGAGAAGTAAAATAAAGAAAAGCTCCATGCCCTTCCGTGTCTAAGAGTAGGAGAAAAATTTACCTTCTCTACCAAGGACAAAACTAATCAGGGGAGATAACTAGACACTATCAGCCTGGAGATAACGCCAGAGGGATCTACCATAACAGACTCACCTTCATCGACCATTAGTTTACCTTTCTAATTTTCTGCTCCTGCAAACTTAAAACTCTCCTTCTTCATCCTGTCATTTCTCCACAAATTTATTGTTCTTTGTTGAAGATGCCATATAAGCTGGAATTCTGAGCCTTTTTGTCAATGATTTTTCCCTGGGTATCTCCCTTGTCCACAAGTTACACATGTTAATAAATGTGTTTGTATTTTAATTGACTTCAATCTGTCTTTTATTACAGTAGTCTCAGGCAAGACCTCAGATGGGCAAAGGGAAAATTATTTTCCGCCTCCTACAATACCTTAGTAAACCCCTAATACTCAGTTTCAATAGTAATATTTTGCCAATATGGCAAAATATTTCATCTACGCTACCCATTTCTTTTGCTGGAGAAACTTAAAAGCAAATTGCAACTGTATCATTTCGACTGTAAAGATTTCAGTACATATTGCTTACAGATAAGAACTTCTCTCTTAACCTAAAATACCATTATCATGTCTAACAATATTAATACTACTTCCTTGTTGTTATCTAATACTTGGCCCTTATTCAGATTCAAAGGTTGTGGGTATATGTGCTTACTCACTCAGTCCTGTCTGACTCTTTGCAACCCCATGTACTGAAGCTTGCCAGGCTCCTCTGTCCATGGAATTTCTCAGACAAGAATACTGGAATGGGTTGCCATTTCTTTCTGCGGGGGATCTTCACAACCAGGGATCGAACCCAAGTCTCTGCACTGGCAAGTAGATTCTTTACTGTTGAGCCACCAGGGAAGTCACATCCTTGCTAACACTATCTACCTTAATATTATAACTTCCAAATCACCAGCGTAAAGGAGTAAAACACAGATTTTCCAGGAAGACAGTTTTGAGTACTATATAGTTAAAAAAAAAAAAAAACTGAGTAAAAAGAAAACATAACACCTTCCAGTATTTTGCATACAATTAGAGAAGAGTATTCAGAGAAATTAATTGCATAAAAGTCCCTTTTATAAAAATCTTTATTTTCATCCACTTATATGTTTGAGTCTTATTTTGGTTAAAGTTGCATAGATAAAAATAGGATCTTTTGAAGAAAATGGCTACATCTGAGCTAATTAATAACACTGGAAAAGGATAGAGTATGACAAAGTGTGGATTGAAGAATAAAAAGTAAGGAAGCAGGTTCTGTTAAAGATCAAGACTCATTTTGGGTTTTGGGAAAAAAACTCAGGTGACTGTCTCCCCTCAGAACATGTATGTGGCTATTCAGCAGAGGGCAGAGAGCTTCAACTTACTTTACCTTTTTTTCCCCCCCTTAAAGCGTGCAGAATCTTAGTTCCCTGACCAGGGATGGAACCCAGGCCCCCTGCAAGGGAAGTGCAGTCTTAACCCCTGGGCCACCAGGGAAGCCCCTCGTGTTATTTTTCTGAGTGGTCCCTCCATTCCAGTTCAGGGAGGACTGCAAGAGGCTTGAGACAGATTTCTTCACAGTTTTTTTTTTTTTTTTTTTTTACAATTCCATTTCCATAGGCCTGACGATTTTATTTACTTTTACATCCCCAGTATGCAGCACACAGCCCAGCACACAGTCCGCCCTGAGAGGCCGTTAACTTAATTTTAAGAAATGGCTGTGTGCCCGAGAGTGGCTGCAAACCCTCGTCGCTCACTAGTTGTGTGTCCGTGGACGAGTCTCCTAACCACACCAAGATCCGTTTCTTCATCAATAAAACGAGAATACTACAAACACTACTTGCCTTGTACAACCCACTGGTTCCTCAACAGGCTTTATTAACGAGCAACACTGGGAGAGAGCGCGAGTGCCCAGTCTGGGGAGCATTGGGAAGTGGGAAGGAGCTTGGACTCAAGAGGCAGAAGGCTGAGACTGCTGGGCGAGCTAACCGGCTGCTTTCTCACCCGAAACAAGAGGCGGCTTAGGCTCGGGAACAACCCACGCCCTACACTCTTAGCTCTCTGTCAAGTCCGCTAAGAGGCCCGGAACCTGAGGCCTTCTAAAAACAGTCAGCTTCGGGGCTCCCGGCTGCGACCACCAGAGCGGGGACAGTCAAGGTCGTGGGGTCCTCAAGAGGGTCGCTCACCCAGTCAAAGTCACACGGGTTGCCGTCTTCGCGTTGCGTGGGGAGACTTTCGCAGACAGGGGGCAGCTTCCTCACGAGTAGGAAGGCAGCAGAGAGCAGGGCTGACAAAAAGTAGTAGGGTCGGGCCAGCCATCGTGAAAGTCGCGGGACCGAATACACGAGAGCAATCAAAGGCGCTAGGACCGCCATCTTTTCGGCGCCCTGAGGCGCCGGCCGCTCTCTTCGGCTTCCGTAGGTCTGGTCCCGCCTCTCTCACCATTGAAGGTTTCCATTGGGCCAAATGTCAGATGCTCCGCCTCTAGACCCGGAACTAGATCTCTGATTGGCCCGTACGGCAGGTAAGGAAGTTGAGAAAGGGATTTGACAAGTTATTGGCTAACCTAGCTGTAGCTTTTACTACCTAAGTCATTTCATTGGTTAAGCGATTGCAGCGAGCGGAGGCCTCGGAAAATTTCCTGTTAAGGAGTATTTCCTTAACGTTCTCAGAAGGCGACGGAAGTCGTTGCCGGAAGAAGGTAGGCAGGGCCAGAGGCAGTCCAATGGTAAACGACTCCTGGAGGAAAAGGGCGGTACCCCGTGAAAAGATTAACCAATGAGAATCACTAACGCCAGACACCGGGACGGCGCCAGGGCAGAGGGGATGATGGAGAATTTCACGGCGCTGTTCGGGGCCCAGGCTGACCCGCCACCTCCCCCAGCGGCACTCGGCTTCGGACCCGGAAAGCCGCCCCCTCCGCCGCCACCGCCTCCGGGCGGGGGGCCGGGCCCGGCCCCGCCCCCGGCCGCCGCTTCGGCCCCTCCCGGGAGCGACAAGTCGGCGGCAGGCTGCGGCCCCTTCTACCTCATGAGGGAGCTGCCAGGTGAGTCCGAGGCCCGGCCGAAGCCGGCCAATCAGATCGCCGCGAGATGCGGCTGGGCGTGGCTCCTAGACGCCGAGGGAGGTGAGTGGAAGCCTGGGCGGCGCTTGCGGGGATTTCGGAGCTCCGTGTGGGAAAGGACTGCGAATTCGCCGCCAAAGGCACGACAGGAATCCTCAGGATGGACTGGGAATGAGAAGAATGGGTCTCTGTGGCAGCCTTTCACGCTCCGCCCTGCCTCTGACGCTGACGGTGGTTTTATGACTCCCTAAAAATTACTCCCTGGAGGTTCAGACGGTAAAGAATCTGCCTGCAATGCGGCAGACCTGGGTTTGATCCCTCAGGTGGGAAGATCCCCTGGAGAAGGGAAAGGCTACCCACTCCAGTATCCCTGCTTGGAAAATTCCATGGACGGAAGAGCCTGGCGGGCTACAGTCTATGGGTTCGCAGAGAGTCGGACACGACTGAGGAGCTAACTCTGAAAAAGCACCCAGGGTTCAAGTTTGGAATTTAAGAGTCCTGATGTAACATCCTTGCGGACCTAGTTCCAAATCTGCTTCCGATTTCCTGTTGGCTTGTTGCCTTTCTTTTTTCTCTGGGCCTGGGTCTTTCCTCATCTGTTGGACCAAGTGAATAGAATTGGACCAGGTTCTTTCATTAAAAAAATTATTTCGTTGAGCAACTATTTTATGTACTAAGGGGTATTGTACACTGAAGATAAAACTGTGAATAAGGCTGACAAGATCCTTGCCTGTTTGGAAGTTTACGTGCCCGTGGAGGAGGCAAAAGGTAACAGGGTAAAATCACATAGCACTTATGGCTGTAGGAAAAAAAAATGTGATAAATATTTAAGGGAGCGGAACTTTAGCTAGAGTGATCAGAGAAGCTCTCTCTGAGTAGGTTACTTTAGAGTCGAAATGTAAGGGCAGAGAAAGAGCTAGCATTTATGAGTGGGAGAAGGAATAACTGGATAGGAAAAAGAAGTGAAATCAACAGCCCCAATGTGAGAAAAATCTTGTAATGTTTGAGGAACAGAAAGAAGATCAGCTGGACTCCAGTGAAGTGAACAGAGAGGAGTGATAGGATATAAAGTGAGAGTGTAGGCGGAGGCCTGTATTAGACATTTAAATTTTAACATATTATTGACCAGAAACATGTCAATACCTTTTTTAGAGAATGAAACCAGTAACATCACCGTGGGAAGTTGTTAAAGCTTAAAATTGATCAAGGGTTCGTCATACAACTTATCATTGACATTATCATTCACATTTTGCTCTGTTAGGTTTTTATTCCAACCTTGTGTACTTTATAAACACAAGTTTATTTTCATAAAATTTTAAAAAGTGACACATCATGAAATTTCGAGTGAAGAAAATTTTTTCAGTGAATTTTATGCACATACTTTCTCTTATTGTCGGAGCAGCAACTAGTGCTGCATCCATGGGGTTGCTAAGAGTCGGGCGCGACTGAGCGACTTCACTTTCACTTTTCACTTTCATGGATTGGAGAAGGAAATGGCAACCCACTCCAGTGTTCTTGCCTGGAGAATCCCAGGAACGGGGGAGCCTGGTGGGCTGCCGCCTGTGGGGTCGCACAGAGTCGGACATGACTGAAACGACTTAGCAGCAGCAGCAGAAGACGATAGTTTTTCCGAATATAGTTCTGATTCAGATAATGTGACTATTAGACCAACAAAGAGACAAAAAACCTTAGTGATTGTTTTCTGATATGGAAAGTGAAGATGAAACTCATGGTGCTGGAGAAGACTTTACAGGTGTGTCAGCTGTAACTATTGAATGTAATAATGCAAAGTGGTAGTGAAATAGCTGAATTAATTATGTGTTAGTTTCTGCAAAAATCCCCCTTTCAATAATGTTACTGCTTAGCGGTCCAGGAAAGAGGTGGTTTGGACTAGGCGATAGCAATGGAGGAAACAAAGAAATGGATGCAGGATAAATGTTAGAGGTAGAACTGATAGGAATGAAGGATTGAATATAGAAGTGGCGGAGATAGGAATTGAGGATGATCGAATTTTTGGCTTGAATAACAGGATTGATGGTAGTGCTGAGGTCAGGCAAGAACAAGTTTGAGGAGGTAGAAATCAAGAGTCATTTTAGACATACATGTTAGTCTCAGGGACGTCTTTCAGTTCATCCCACGTCCATAGCTTTGACTGTACGGACCTTTATCGGCAAAATGATGTCTCTGCGTTTTTAAAGTGCTGCCTAGGTTTATCATAGCTTCCCATTCAAGGAGTGAGCATCTTTGAATTCCATGGCTGCAGTCACCGTCTATAGTGATTCTGGAGCCGAGAAAATAGAGTCTCTCACTGCCACCACTCTTTCGCCTTTTATCTGCCACGAAGGGATGGGACCGGATGCCATGATCTTCATTTTCTGAATGTTCAGTTTTAAGCCAACTTTTTCACTCTCTCTCACCCTCATCAAGAGGCTCTGTAGTTCCTCTTCACTTTCTGCTGTTAGAGTGGTGTCATCTGTCTGAGGTTGTTGCTCTTTATCCCAGCAATCTTG
This sequence comes from Neotragus pygmaeus, assembly GCA_006410875.1. Lineage (NCBI taxonomy): Eukaryota > Metazoa > Chordata > Mammalia > Artiodactyla > Bovidae > Neotragus > Neotragus pygmaeus. The sequence continues at coordinate 2,838 of SJYV01020907.1, read as the reverse complement.
ATTCCAGCTAGTGATGTTTCAGTAAGATGTTTATACCTTCAACCACGAATGCAAGTTGAAGGAATTCGAGCTTTTTCCTGAGGGAATGGGAAACCATTAAGATTTTTGAACTGAGTACAGCTTCTAAAGATATCTAGAGTGTATGGGTGGCATGTACTAAAATAAAGGAACAATGAGTGAGGTGGGGAGGATTTGGAGTTTAAAAAAAAAATGTCAAGGGAATTCCCTGACAGTCCAGTGGTTAGGGCGCCATACTTCTTCTGCAAGGGATTTGATCCCTGGTCAGGGAACTACAGAGCCTCTTGCAGCCAAAAAAAAAGAAAACTGAATCTGCAGTTAATTAATTAAGAGAACATTGGAAATGGAAGATTAGTTTTCAGGAGTGGAATCAGGACTGAGGAGAGAGATTTATAAATCATCTTCATAGAACTGATGGGCAAAACAGAACATCGGATGGACTCTTGTAGGTAAAGAATTTAGCAACAGCACAGAGTGGGGAAAGCAGAAGGAGGCAGTGCTGGCGTGGGAAGCGCTGGGTCCCGGAGCCTTCTCGTGACGCAGCCCACTCTCGGCGACAGCTGGCGCGGAAGCCCACGCAGCAGGATAGGATGGCCTGTCAACAGGGAGGAAGAATACCGTGCTCATTTGATGTTTTGTGAGTGCCAGTGAGACGTGAATGAACAAGGCATTTTTCTCAGCCCTCAGCAGGCTGATAGCTCAGAAGCTGAGTTTTCTCAAGTGAATGATTATCGACAAGTCACTTTTGTCATTTCTACCCCGAGTGTTCATCATAACTAAACAATGAAATTGTAGGTTAGATATTTCTACTCTCACCACTGAATCCTAGTTATATTACTAAGAGGAGAGTGAAAAAGCTGGCTTGAAATGCAACACTCAAAAAAATGAAGATCGTGGCATCCAGTCCCATCACTTCATGGGAAATAGAAGGGGAAAAAGTGGAAGCAGTGACACATTTTATTTTCCTGAGCTCCGAAATCACTGCAGATGGTGACTGCAATCATGAAATTAAAAGGCGCTTGCTCCTTGGAAGGACAGCTATGGCAAACCTAGGCAATGTACCAAAAAGCAGAAACATCACTTTGCTGACAAAGGTCTGTCTAGTCAAAGCTATTGTTTTTCCAGTAGTCATATATGGATGTGAGTTGGACGTAAAGAAGGCTGAGCACCGAAGAGTTGATGCTTTTGAACTGTGGTGTTAGAGAAGACTCTTGAGAGTCCCTTGGACTGCAAGGAGATCCAACCAGTCAATCCTAAAGGAAATCAGTCCTGAATATTCATTGGAAGGAGTGACGCTAAAGCTGAAGCTCCAATATTTTGGCCACCTGTTACGAAGAGCCAACTCATTGGAAAAGCCCCTGATTCTGGGAAAGATTGAAGGTACAAGAGAGGAGGGCGGCAGAGGGTGAGATGGTTGGACAGCATCACTGACTCGATGGACGTGAGTCTGAGCAAACTCCAGGAGGCAGTGAAGCGCAGGGGAGCCTGGCGTGCTGTGGTCCACAGGGTCTCAAAGCGTTGGACACGACTTAGTGACTGAACAGCGACAACAGTGACTCTGAAAAAAGTCGGCCATGAAATGTTTAGACTGATGATGCCTTCCACTTTCAGACTTTATACTTTTCAATATGTTTTCATTTGAACCTTGAAAAAACATTAAGTGTAATTATGATAGCTTTTACTGCATTTCGTAGGTAAGCAGAAACAGGTGTATAAAGATTACAATTTTAATTGCCCAACTTCTAATCGAAACATTTCTTTTTTTCTAGGCAGTGCTATCATATTTGGTATTATAGGAAGAGTAAAGATGGTGGTAACAAAAGTTACCAGTAGTAGCTAGAAAAATCTGTTTTTCTCTGTAAAGGTGACTGGAGTTTCTTGCTAGTTTAAAAACAAAAGGAATCAAGACACTCATACCACTGGGTTATAGTCGGCCTTAAGCATGGTTGTAGCTGGGCAGTGAGGTTATATTATTCTAGTCACAGCCAGAAGTATTAACTTCTCATTAGCATATTCATGAAACACAGAGCAATGTTCAGCACAGGTTATAAGCACTGTGTACCTTATTACTCTGCCTAGACTGACTGTCTCCTTTATTGGGTTAAAGCAGTTTCCACCGCTGCCCTATTCAGATTTTTGCCTATTTTTTCTCCTCATTCCAGCCTACCATTCTATAGTATAGTATTTTTAGTGTTTGTTATGTGTTATTATTTATTCTTGCTATTTCCTACTCAAAAATGACTTTTCTGTATTGGTGATTCTAACTTAAAAGATTCCTTACTCAGGTTAAAATATAGTCTTACTTTCCCTTCTAGGTCAGTGAATTTTTTTTTAAAAATCTATATTCTTGGAAAAGACCCTGATGCTGGGAAAGATTGAGGGCAGGAGGAGAAGAGAGTGAGATGGTTGGACGGCATCGCCGACTGAGTGGACATCAGTTTGAGCAAGCTCTGGGAGATAGTGAAGGACGGGGTTCGCAGAGTCAGACGCGACTGAGCAGCTACAGGACAGCTCCTGGAGCCGATTCTTCGCCTTTCTCTTCTCCCCGTGCCCTCTAGGCAGCACCGAGCTGACAGGCAGCACCAACCTCATCACGCACTACAACCTGGAGCACGCCTATAACAAATTCTGCGGGAAGAAAGTGAAAGAGAAGCTGAGTAACTTCCTGCCCGACCTGCCCGGGATGATTGATCTGCCTGGTTCCCATGACAACAGCAGCCTGCGCTCCCTCATCGAGAAGCCTCCTATCCTTGGGGGCTCTTTCAATCCCATCACAGGGACCATGCTGGCTGGCTTCCGCCTGCACACTGGCCCGGTGCG
>SJYV01020906.1:91595-108853 GCA_006410875.1 Neotragus pygmaeus | reverse complement strand
ATGATGAAACTAATACAGATTAGAATCTATGGGATACATTCAAGCACTAATCAGAAAAGAATAATCAATAGAATCTATGGGATACATTCAAGCACTAATCAGAAAAGAATAATCAATTTATACACTTATTGCAACCTAAAAAATATATCTTTTTTACTTTAAGTGAGCCCAGAACCCTCCACAATATTCTGAGGCTTACTTTCAAAAATTATTTTTTAAAAGAACAATAGAATTAACCAAAATAAATCACCAAGAAGAAAATAGATAAAAGTAAAAATTAATATAGTAGAGAAGAAAAATACAAAAAATCTGATTAATATATAAAACTTTTTTAAATGATTAATAAACTAGACATATCACTAATTCACCTGATCAAGAAAAAAGGCATACATATATGAAGAAATGATAAGAAATTATCAATGAGACCAAAAAAAGCTTTGAAATCATGAGATTAATTTACATATTTCTATGCAAATAAACTTGAAAACCTGTATTAAATGAAAAACATTTGATGAGATAAAGTTTATCAAAACTGACTCAAGGAGAGTTAGAAAGCACTTTTTTTTTTTTTTGGTCACACTGAGTGGCTTGTCGGATCTTAGTTCCCCAACCAGGGACTGAACGTGGGCCTTGGCAGTGTTAAATGCTGAGCCCTAACCACTGAACCACCAGGAAATTCCCAGGAAGCATTTTAAATGGACCAATGCTCATAGAAGAAAAAAAGAGAGAGAGAAATTTAATCAAAGCTAGACCTCACAGAAAAGTCCACCAGACCTGATAGTTTTAAAAGGAAATTTTACCAAGCTGTCAATAACCAGATAGGTCCAGTGCCATAAAAACAGCTTCAAAACATAGAAAATGAAGGAAAACAACTTTCAAATCATTTTATAAAGAAAATATAACATTTATGCCAAAATATGATATAGTTCAAAATTTTTTAAATTCAAATTACAAACAATAGTTTATCAAAACTAGCACAAAATATATTTATTATTCATCACTATGCTATGAAAATAATACACAATAACCAAGCAGGATTTGTTCTAGGAATACCATGTGCACTCAATATAGGAAATCCATTACCATAAAATACCATAAATCTGAAAAAAAAATTGCTATTACTTTGATGAACCCTAGAACTTTTTAAAAATTCAACATCTATTCCCAGTAAATTCACACACATACACCATGATTCTGAAGTCCCAATCCTACTTACTGTAAAAACACTTCGAACGTGTACTTCTGAAATGGTCCCAATGATCCCCATCTCCAAATATTCACTTCTTTGAATAGACCCCACCACACTGAATAACACTGATCTGTTTGCCCAAGTATACAAATTAAGGAAATGATGTGTAATATCCAACACTAAATTATATTTTTAAAAATATAGTTTCTACTTCATTCTCTCTGTGGGATCTTTTGTCCAGTGGAAGCCAGTTACCATGCTGTGAGGAAAGGACCGAGTGGTGAGAGGCTGTGGCCTCCAGCGAACAGCCAGCCCCAACTTTTCAGCCACATGAACAAGCCATTTTAGAAACACCAGTGAAGCCTCAGGTATCTGCAGCTCCACAGCCACCATCTTGAATACTACTTCAAGAGGGACCCTCAAGCCAGAATCGCCGCACTAGGCTACTGCTGAATTCTTGACCTATAGAAAATGTGTGCGATAACAAATGATGATGATTGTTTCAAGCTATTAAGTTTAGAGGTAACTTGTTATGCAGCAATAGATAACTAGTACTGAGTGTATGTGAAACCTTAAAAACACCACTGAAAGGCAAAAAGTTAGATTCTAACAAAGAAGAGCCCTTGTTCTTAGGAAAACTAAGTGTCAAAAGAAAGATCACTTCTTCATACACGAATTTATAAATTTAAGGCAATAACAAAAATACCAATAAGCTTTTTTTCATGAGCTGGATAAGTTGTAATGAAAGTTCATCTGAAAAAATAAACATGCATGAATAGCTAGGAAAACACTGAAAAAGCAAAGTTATGAAAAGGGACTAATCCTCCCAGATACTAAAACATTGTAGCAAGCTTCTATAATTAAAACGGTATAATACTGGCACATGAAGAGGCAGACAGACTGGTGCAATAGGATAGAGTAAGATGCCCAGATAGAGAACCAAGTACATATGGAAATTTAATACATAATAAAGATGTTGCTCCAACTCCTGGGCAAAGACAAACAACTTTTTTAAAAAGGTACTCAGATAACTAGGTAGTCTTTTGGAAAAAGATACAATTAAATGCATTATTCACATCATATGTAAAAATAAACTCTAAATGTATCCAGAGATTTAAATGTGAAACATAAAACTATACAAATACTAGAAGAAAACACTGTTGAATTAATCCATAACATGGGTATAAAAAGAATTTCTAAATAGGACAAAATTAAATTGAAAAAAGTTTAAGATAAATTTTACTATATAAACATTTTAAATGTTTCTCCCGGGGAAAAAAATACCACAATCAAAGTAAAATGGCAGAAGACAAAGTGGGGGAAAAAATTTGCAAAATGTACCAGAGATAAGGAGATATTATTCTTAATATCTTTTTAAACTGTTAAAATAAGGGGGAAATGACCAAAACTTCAAAAGAACAATGAATTAAAGGCCCAAGGAAATAATTCATGAAAAAGATATACAATGGTTCTTAGTCATACACAACTATTCCAATTTTACCCATAATAAGAATAAAAGCAAACAAAATTACACTGGATACCATTTCTCTTCTATCAGGTTGGCAAAAAAGTAAAAAATCTTGGCAACACTTTCTGCTGGCAAGGCTACAAAGCAGTCTCTTTCACTGCTGATGGGAATGCAGATAATATAACCCTTATGCTGGGGAATTTGGCAATCTCTAACAAAATTACATATGCATTTCCTTTTTATTTAGCAATCTCAGTTCTAGGAATTTAGCCTGAAGCTAACAAGAAAATATAACCACATTAGGTTATCCATTGCAGCATTATTTGTAAATATAAAATCACTGGAAACAACCTAAGTATCTATATATAGGAGACTGGTAGAAGAAATGATACACACACAATATGCTTTGTAATAAATAAAAGTGATCCCTATATGAATTATACGAAGTGTGCTCAGCATACTTGATCAGTGACAAAGGCATAGTGCATATATATTTATATATCCATAGTCACAAAGTGTCTACATGAAACTTAAAGGGGAATAGTCATTGATAGACGCACCTTAAGTAAGTGACCAGAGTTAACATTTTCAGTAATGGTACCTTCTGACATGATGCCCTGAGACACAATATTACCTTTGTAGTATTTCTACAAAAAAAAAATTATAATCATGAAAAAAAAATTACACAATCTTGGCAACAGTCTATAAAATAAAATGTTAAGGCCAAGAAAGATAAAGAATTCTGAGGCAGAGAAGGAAAGAAAAGAGTGGAGGAGAAGAGAAAGAGAAGAAAGGAAAAAGGAAAGGAAGAAATAAAGGAAATAAGAGATGAAACAGGCAGAATCCTGGACTAGAGGGAGAAAATAGTTATAAAGCTCAACTTTGAGAAAACTGGCAAAATTTGAAGTTGGAGAGTGGATTAGTCAGTGTTCAACTTCCTGATTTAATGATTGTACTCTGGTTATAGTTTATTCCCATTCTTAGGAATGTGTGTGTGTTCAGTCCCATCTGACTGTTTGAGACCCATGGACTAGCCCACCAGGCTCCTCTGTCCATGAGATTCTGCAGGCAAGAATACTAGAGTGCCCTCCTCCAGGGGATATCCCTGACTCAGGGATCAAATCCACATCTTTCACATCTCCTACATTGGTAAGTGAGTTCTTTACCACTGTGGCACAGAAATAACTAAGGTAAAGAAATAGATGCTTGCAATTTACTTGTAATTGGTTCATTAAAAACATAAACTATGGATTGTGTTAGTGTATGTGTGCATATACATATATATATACATAAAACATACAAAGGAATAAGAAAGAATAAGCTAATAGAGCAAAATATTAAAATTAGTGCATCTGAACAAATAATATATTGAAATTCGTATGTACTACTTTTGCAACTTTTCTGCAAGATTGAAGTTCAAAATTGTGTCTTAAATCTGGAATTCTGTTTGGTAAGTGACAACAATTACAAAGTTCACTTGTGGTTGCAAGCATGGGAAAAGATATTTGGAATGTCTAAAACTCACAAGGCCTTGACTGAATGAAAGGAATTCCTGCAAAGAAATAAGAAAAACCAGAAACTCCAACAGAAAGCAACATAAAGGCTTTCTGACCAGATAATTTACAGAGGAGGAAATCCCCAAACCTGTCAAACATATAATAAAGGGCTCAGTATCATGGATAGTTTGAGATATGCAAATTTAAGAAAAAACAAGGAGATATCACTTAACCCTAGCAATACACAAAAGTTAGAGTTCTAAACAAATTTAAGGGTTGGTAGAAATGTGGGGATGTAGGAACCCTTAGGAACTGCTACAGATACAAATATGGAAATATAAATGACATGGTCATTCCACCCCTTGGAATAGAATGGCACTCCTTAAAACTTTACTGGACACTTGTTAAAAATGTCAAGGCTGAGTTTATTATAATAGAAGAGAGAGACTGCACTCAACTCTGCTGAAATAAAAGGCAGGAGAATCTTCAAATGCTGACGTGAACTAATGAGAAGGGACTAAAGAACATTATGGGGAGGTTGGTTGATGTGACTGAGCCACCCATGTTTCCTGTCACTTTTCAAAGTTAGACTCCTACCCTCCCACTGGTAGCCTTTCATGATTACACTTCAAAGAGATGACTTTCAGGTCCTGCTGCTGCTGCTGCTAAGTCACTTCAGTTGTGTCCAACTCTGTGCGACCCCATAGACGGCAGCCCANTTTTCCTTCTACCCCTCCCTCCTGTTGAAATTATGCTGTGAGAAACTGTCAAATGTAGCAGAGAAGGGCTTGCTTGTTTCCATTGGATTATAAATACCCAAGCCTCCTTCTATGAAAGGAGGCAAAGGTTGTAAGGGTCTTCCTTCCCCATCTCAGCAGAGGACCCCGGGTCCCTGCTGCCAGGATGGAGCCACAACCCAGGGGAGGAGCAAACAGAGGAGGAGATCCAATAAAGTAGAAGCCTCCGAATGACCTGAAGGAAAGGTGGTTGAGTGATGTAGAAAGGATACAAAACCTATTGTATGTCACCTTCTCCGTTTGCTTACCTGCATGTCTGAGTGGATACTCCATGTATGACCAATGGGTACAATAATAACTCTGTCGCTCAAGGCAGCTGTAAATCAACAGCCTTTCAAATTATAAAGTGTTGCATGTAAATATAACACTGAGCTACAAGGGAAGCACAAGAATATTGGAGTGGGTAGCCTATCCCTTCTCCAGTGGATCTTCCCAACCTAGGAATCGAACTGGGGTCTCCTGCATTGCAGGTGAATTCTTTACCAATTCTGCTATCAGGGAAGCCCATACGTGTAAATATGAGACATGATAATTTTGAGCTCAAGGATTATAGTGTGTGTCAGTATGGAATTCCTCCAGAGGGAACTGGGTAGGGGCATGTGTGAAGTCCTTTAACATGCTGGAACTAGAACCATTACTTAAAGTTTTCATATTCAGAGCCTTCCTTTTGTCTTCTCTTTATCAAGGACTCTCATTTGAGGAATGAGTTATTCCACACAAGCACAAAGGCACACTTGATACAGAAAATGTCTCCAACTAGAATAATCCACAGCATTAGAACTGGGAGAGTTCTTATAGATCGTTTAGGAAAATGTTGTCCCACGTAACTTGATACAATGATGGACATGTTCTGTATCTGCACTGTGCCACACAGGTGCAGCCTCTAGCCACATACGGCCATGAGGCACTTAAAATGTGGCTAGCACAACTGAGAAATTTCAAATGTACATAATCTTAATTTAAATTTGAATTTTAAGAACAGCCCTCAGAAGATGCATAAATTATTCTAAAATTATATGTGAAATATTGAGTTTGCAAAACAACACTATCTTCCAGTAACACAGTTATCCAAGAATAAGTATTAAATAAACTAGGAAGGGTAATCTACAGGGAGGATGGTATAGGGGTGGGAATGAAAATGGTGAGAGGTGAAGGTAAAAACAAGAAGATAGCTTTGCACACAAAAATGATAGTTGAACACAAACTGAAGGATTTAGTAACTCTCTGTACCCAAAGTACTAGAACGAAAGAAAAAAAAAAAAAAAGTCTGTGTGGATGTTTTTCAAGGTTAGACTTAGCATTCACCAAATTCTCAAAAAGGCTGAAGACTTCCACCAAAATGTCAAGAATCTCTGAGCTAGGGGAGAATAACCTCCAAACAGATGAGACAGGAATGGAATGTGGACTGATTAAATAATAAAAAGACAACCTTTTACCTGACCATGTGGTTGACAGTTCTCTGTTTAACCAACAAAGTGAGACATTTTATCTTAGAGTGGGAAAACATTAAAAAATAGTACTCTAACATTTTAAGAAGGCAATGACAACCCACTCCAGTACTCTCACCTGGAAAATCCCATTGACAGGGGAGCCTGGTAGGCTGCAGTCCATGGGGTTGCGAAGAGTCAGACATGAATGAAGCGACTTAGCAGCAACAGCAGCAGCAGCAGCAACAAACATTTTAAGTATCTCACTTCAACTTATATAAATTACATGTAAATACCTTTGCCAGTCTTATTGTGTGGAACCAAGGACTTTCTCATGAATGCATCCATTGACTAGATTTCTATATTACATTTCTCCCATAAATAAACATAATGCATTTTCTGATTCCCACTGTTTCTCTAAATGGAGCAAGAGCATAGGGACACTTCAGAAGCAACCTGAGTCCAGAATCCTTCTTGACTTTTTATAGTATCTGCTGCTGCTAAGCTGCTAAGCCACTTCAGTTGTGTCTGACTCTGTGTGACCCCTTAGACGGCAGCCCACTAGGCTCCCCCGTCCCTGGGATTCTCCAGGCAAGAACACTGGAGTGGGTTGCCAATTCCTTCTCCAGTACATGAAAGTGAAAGTGAAGTCCCTCAGTCGTGTCCGACTCTGTGCGACCCCACAGACTGTAGCCTACCAGGCTCCTCTGCCCATGGGATTTTCCAGGCAAGAGTACTGGAGTGGGGTGCCATTACCTTCTCCTTATAGTATCTAGACCACATCTAACTCAAAAGCAATGTTTTTTCAATTTAATGCAATTAGTCTTTCCAATGGAAGAAATTAGGTTTCATAAAAATATCCCCTCTCTGCTCCCTAATGTTGATAGCTATGGGATGCAGAATAACGATCCCCCAAAGATGAACATGAGCTTCTCTGGTGGCTGAGTGGTAAAGAATCTGCCTGCCAATGCAACATATGTGGGTTCAATCCCTGCATGGGTATGACCCCCTGAAGTAAGAAATGGCAACCCATTCCAGTCTTCTTGCCTGGGAAATCCCATGGACAGAGGAGCCTGGCAGGATACCGTAGGTGGCAAAAGAGCATGACATGACTTAGCAACTAAACAACAACAACAACATGACCATGCTCCAATTCTCAGAACCCATGAATATAATACTTTTTGGCAAAAGATGATAGCAGATGTGATTAAATCAACATTCTTGAGCTGGGGAGATTATGTCAGCTTACCCAGTGAACCCAGTGTAATCATGATGTTCCTTGTGAAAGAGAGAGGTGATGTGGCAGAGAGAAATTTGAAAATACTGTACTGGTGGCTACTATGGAGGAAAGAGCCAGTCACAAGTCAAGGAATGTAGGAGGCATTTGGAAATTGGAAAAGGCAAGGGAACAGGTTCTCCCTTTGGGCCTCAGGAAGGAATGGAGTCCTGCTGACAACTTAAGCCAGTGAAACTCATTTCAGATTGACCTCTAATGAGACAGTAAATTTGTATTGTTTTATTTTGCCAACAAAGGCTCATCTAGACAAACCTATGGTTTTTCCAGTAGTCATGTATGGATGTGAGAGCTGGACTATAAAGAAGGCTGAGCGCCAAAAAATTGATGCTTTTGAACTGTGGTGTTGGAGAAGACTCTTGAGAGTCCTTTGGACTGCAAGGACATCCAACCAGTCTATTCTGAAGGAGAGCAGTCCTGAATATTCATTGGAAGGACTGATGCTAAAGCTGAAACTCCAATACTTTGGCCACCTGATGCGAAGAACTAACTCATTGGAAAAGACCCTAATGCTGGGAAAGATTGAAGGCGGGAGGAGAAGGGGATGACAAAGGATGAGATGGTTGGATGGCATCACAACTCAATGGACATGAGTTTGAGTAAACTCCAGGAGTTGGTGATGGACAAGGAGGCCTGGCGTGCTGCAGTCCATGGAGTCACAAAGAGTCGGACATGACTGAGCGATGGAACTGAACTGAAGCCACTAGGTCTATGGTTATTTGTTAAAGCAGCAATGGGAAATGAATACACCTATTTACATAATATTTAATTAAATAGTCGTAACTGCAGTGAACATAAAGTGCTTTCAGAATAAATACAAGTTTTACAAAACATGTAGTTCAATTTTTCAGAACAGAATTATTGAAGTAAATGAGTGAGGTATACTAGCAGTGATTATTCAGGATGCTGCAGACATCAGTCACCATGTTTTAGGGGAAAACACAGAGTGTTCATTAATCCAACCAACCAACCTCCTAATCTAGAAAGAAAGCTCACTTTTTTTGATTGGTTGCTAAATGCCAGGCACCGTGCTAATTACTTTACAACATTTCTGTCAGTAAATATAGTTTCCAATTACATTTCACCAATGAGAAAAAATTCAGAGTGCTTAAATAACTTGTCTCAGACTACACAGTTAGTAAATGGAAGACTTAATAGCCAACACTTGATCCATGATCCATCCAGTTTGACAGTTTAGGCTCTTAAAGCCCCTTCTAAACATGAGTTTCTACATTCCCCAGAAGCTAACCCAAACAGCTTATTTTACTGGTGAAAAAACTACAATACTACAATTAGGATAAGTAAGTCTGGCTCTATCACCATAGTAGTCAAAATCACAGCAAGAAACGATAGTCAAACAGGGTAATTTGAAAGGAATTTTAAAAAGGCCTTTTCACAAGATGTGTTTTTATACACACTCAGAAACCATCACTGAGGCAAAGTGGAAGTTATTCCACATCAAGGAAAGAAGGCAAATAAAATTCACATGAAAATGACATGACAAAATGCAAATAATAGTTTGTGATCAGGAAATATCAAGGGATATATAGACATTTCTCTTTGAAGTTTCTAGCATCACATGGCATTATCAAGAAATCTCATTTGCAATATGATAGATATGTAGCCAAACAATGATTCCAGTTGAGCCGCTTACTGTCTATGTGCTCTCAGCAAGTCACTAACCCACCGTGAGCCTCTGGTTCCCATCTGAATGTCACCTTCTACCACCTCCACATGGCTGCTTCAGAGATTACACGTGATAATTAATGAAGTGGATGATCAGCATGACCAACTGTGTCATTAGACAAATGTGTGCTAACTCATGCTCTCTCTGAAAAGAGTAGAACTTTAGCTCAGAAAAATGCTGGGTTTTGTTTTTGTTTTTGTTTTCACTTTATTTTACTTTACAATACTCTATTGGCTTTGCCATACATCGACATGAATCCACCACACGTGTACACGGACAGGCTTTGTCATCCAGGACCTTTCATCACTGCCTCTGACATCGAATAATCATCCTTAAGTAAAGTAAGATGACAAATTAAAATCCAGGCAGGGTCCTTTGCAATTACAGCCTACCACTGCAACTGGCCCTTGTTTAAAATGATTTCATTAAATCCAACTGCTCAATTCCCTCTTGCAATGTATAGTTTTAAACTGCTGCTACACAGTGAGGCCACACATTTATTATAAAAATAAAATGCCAAAAATCACAACCATTTTGGCCTTTATTTTTCAAAAAAAAAAAACCTTTTACTAAGTGTACAATATAGTGACAAGTGAGCTGCTCAGACCTGTATTTTGAGAAAAACACTTTTGTTTGAACGTATGAACTGGGTAAGGCAGAATAGATGCTAAGTGAATTATGAAATGGACTATCTTAACTTTACATTTCTCATATTCCTGAGCAAAATATTTGTTAAGTGAATGCTGAAAAAGAGGAGAGGGCGGCATGTGGATGACCAACTAATCTGGAGATGCAATTCACAAAAGATACGTAAATAATAATAATATGAAAAAAGTTCAACTGCAAGCTCCATGAGAGCAAAGCCTTTATTTTGTGAACTATTCTATCTCCAACACCTTCTTCCACTGAGTCTGGAACACAGGAGATGGTTGACATTTACTGACAGGGTGGATGAACTTCCCTGGTATCCAAATAAGTAAGTGCAAACTAAAACCATAGGAAGATGTCATTATTCATCTAACAGAAGACCAAATTTTTCATTTTGCTTTTCATGAAAAACAAAACAATGTTGACAAAGCACAAAAGGAGAAGATTTCAGGTGTGATTCTATTTTGGAAACAATTTGGGAGGAGGAGTCGGGGGAAAGGAGAGAAAAAGAGAGAAAATAGGGAGAGAAAAGGAAAAGGAGAGATGGAGGATCTCCAAGTTCATTTATTCCAACTCCCTCATTTTACAAATGATGATGTCACTCATTTATTCCAAGGGGACCAAGTCCCTTCCCTCAGAGCTGTCGAATGGAAGAGATAGACCTGAACAAGTTATAGGAAGAAGTGCAGTGTGCTGTGTGCAAGGGTAGTGGAGATCCCGCCTAGTGAGCTTAGGCTCCCTCAGAGAGCTAGCTTAGGCTCTGAAGGAGCTTCCCAGAAATGACACTTCAGCTGAGACTTGAAAGATAGGAAGGTTTGAAGTAAAGGAAGGAGCGCAATCACTTTGGACTTATAAAAAAAAAAAGTCAGTGTTACAAAACTCAAATCCCTAAACATTACAGAAAAACCAAAACAGAATACTATGACAAGTGAAGGAAAGAAGAGAAATCAACTAGCAAACTTGAGGCCCAAACAACAATATAACAGTGAGTTTCCTACTTGTAACTCACGTTTCAGACTGACTGCTGAAGAAACCACCAACCTGGAAATGCCAACAGGCACCGACCGAAAAAAAAAAAAAGCAAACGAAAATAATAAAAGCCCTCTCTCTCTAGGCAGGGGACCAGGAAAGGGGCAGCCCAGTAATCACTAAAAGAAGGCGTTACCCAGAGAGTCACTCAAAACGCCACATGGTAAACCAAACGAATTTTCCAAAATGTGCTTGAATGACCCCAAGGAAGGCATCCCCCAAAACAGAACAGACTTCTTTTTTTAAAAAAGGAAGACTTAAGCCCTAGTAAGTCAATAATTGTATTAAATATAAATGATTTAAATCACCAATTAAAAGTCAGAGAATGCAAAACAGATTTAAAAACATGACCCAACTGTATGTTATTTATAAGAAATGCACTTAAAATGTAACATTAATTTTAAAAAATGCAAGCACTCCTATTAGAGGTACTCTAACTGAAAGAAACTTCAGGGCAAAGAAAATTATAAAATGATAAAAGAGTAATCTAAAAAGAAGACATAGCAACCCTAAAAGTATATGTACAAAAGAACAGAGCTATAAAACAGGCAAAGCAAAAATCTACAGACATAAAATGAGGAACAGACAAACCCACAGTTGTAGTTGAAGAGCTCAATACCCTTCTCTCAACAATTGATAGCACAGCTATATGGAACATCAGATAGAATATAGAACAATTCAACAACACCATCAACCATTAGGATATAATCAACATTTGTAGAACACTTCCCCCAACAATAGCAGAATATCCATTCTTTTCAAGTTCCCATGAAACATATACCAAGATAGTTTATACATTCTGGGCCAGGAAAAAAAAAACAAAAAAACAGTAAATTTAAAGAGTTGAAATCATTTGAGTGTGTTCTCCAACCATAGTGTAATGAAATTAAAATCAAAAGCAAAAAGATATCTACAAAATTCCCAACTGGAAGACTAAACAACACACTTCTAAATAATCCATGGGTCCCAAAAAAATGTCTTGAGAGAAATATTTTATTAATATATTGAACTGAATAAAAATGAAAATACACCATATTAAGATTTGTGGAACACAGTTAAAGCAATGCTTGGAGGGAACTTTATAGCACTAAATGTATACATTAGAAAACTGAAAAAGTCTCAAATGAATGATCTAAAATTCCTACCTTAAGACCTACAAAAGAAAAGCAAAATAATCCCAAAGCAAGCAGAAGACAGAAATAATAAAAACAGAAGTCCATAAAACACACCAGAGAAGCAATACAGAAAAATCAGTGAAACAAAGAGCTGGCTCTTTGGAAAGATCAATAAAATTGACAAACAGAGCTTATGATTAAAGACCAGGCAGACATCAAAAAGATAATATGAAAATACTACGAACAACTCTACACACAAAAATTTGACAATTTATACAATATGCATCAATTCCTCAAAAAACCCAAGCTACAACTCACCCAGTATGAAATAGAACATTTGAAGAGCTCCGTAACATAGATCACATTTGTAATTAAAAATCTCCCTAAAACAAAGATCTTCAGGCTTGGATACTTCCACTGGCAAATTCTACCAAATATTTAAAGAATTAATACCACATTCTCTTCTAGAGATTGCCCGAGTGTTTACTATGTGCCAGGCACTCTTCCATTCCAACTGTTTCTACACGTCTTAAACTCATTTAATCCTTTCAACACCCCTATAAAATAGGCCCTATTACTACTCCATCCTATATGAGGAGAATGAAGCCCAGAGTGCTTATTAGGCACACAGCTAGCACAGGCCATAACTAGGATTCTAGTTTAAACCTCTGGGTTCTAGCTGGAGCCAATCAGATTTCTTGTATTTTAATCTAATGCCAAATTTATTGCCAAATTTCACTTTTGTGAAGGGAAATTCAGATCTGACCAGGATGTGTTATTTCAACAAAGAAGTTAGGGTAATAGCAAAGCTGGCATTCTCAACAGAAACATGCGTTTTTTAAACACAAATAAAGGTTATTCCTGCTAGCAGCTGCCATACAATTTCCATCTACATGACAGTTAAAATATATCTATAAACCAGAAAAGAGCTTTCTTATTGGAAATGATAAGAGCTTCACGATAGCAGAAACAGCCGCACCACTATAATTACAAGAATCAAAACACTGCTTCATTAGCTTTTCCCTGTGTTTGTTATTTTACCCCATCAAGACTAATTACACCCCTTCCCATTGATTTTAACAAGCACCCTGGGTTAAACACTATAGACAGCCCAGTTAGAGAAAGCTGTGGTTTATAGCTGCATCTGAACTGCCTCTGTTTAGAAGAAAACAGTATGTTTAAAGCATTATATTGACAAATAAAATTTTCTTGACTTATGTTTTCTCTAAATAAAAGTGGAAACATGACTGCTCCCCTCAAAAAAAATGTAGTGAAAAATAATTTAAATTTTAATAGTCAGTAAAGGCTCTTTGCACTTATGTACTTCCTTCTCAACAACTAAGAGCTCTACATTAACTCGGTCCTCAAAAAGGCAAGCCTTGCCCAAGTTTCCTGGGTATTTGACACATTTTCTATTACAAGACACTGGCAGGCAAAGGCCATGCTGCCAGGAGGGAAGGCTGCCTCAGGGACACAGCGGTTCTGGCAGTTTGCGGGGTTGGAGGTGGCTCCCATCAGGTTTCTCCAACTTTTCCAGAAAGGTTCCTCTAACCAACAGAACAGGGCCCTGCAGGATTTGTTGTTTAGTCGCTAAGTCGTGTCCAACTCTATCGCCACTCCATGGACTATAGCCCACCCCGCTTCTGTGTCCATGGGATTTCCCAGGCAAGAATACTGGAGTGGGTAGTCACTTCCTTCTCTAGGGGATCTTCCAGAGTCAGAGATTGAACCCGCATCTCCTATATTCGCAAGCAGTTTCTTTACTACTGGCCACCAAGCTTTAAGGATGTACTAATCGCAAGTGCTTCTATAAGACTGAGCATATATGGCTGCCATCCTTCAGTATTTCCATTATATTCAACATAACATAACACCTGCTATGTACAATGCAGCTTGTGAAGCAGGGTCCCAAGCAAGATGTCTTTTATGTCTCCTTTTGTTAAAATTAAGAATCCATTGCAATCTCACACTCCATGAAGTTATACATTCAAGAAAAACATTTTTCCTGCAAATCTTTGAGAGCAATTTGCTAAGAGGAGCATTTTGCCCATTTATCTTTCCGCTCCACACATCCTTCAGAGAGATGGCCGTTGTTTCCCCAGTACAAATACATATACTGCTTTGAGAACTGCTGGTGATACCCCTAGGAAGAGGTTTCAGAGGTAGATCAGAGGCACTGGCTGGCACTTTGCTATTCCCCATTTCTTCGCTGCAAAATCTTTGCCTTTAATAAGGCCCCCAAACCATTGTTACCATTTATTGTTTCAGGACAAAATGGTTCTCATAGCCCTTGACAGAACAATTAACACCTAAGGAAACAAGTTATAATGCTGGCTCTAACTTCACACAACTGAACTGAACTTCACACATACAAAAAGACTACTCTCCATACTGGAATTGTTCCAACTGTAATCTGATGCATAGTTTAATACAATTTAAAACTGTAATTAAAAATTGTAGCCATCTAGTTTCAAAGCTTTAGATCCAACCACCAAGACACCAAAAGAGCTGTATTGAACTTTTTTCTGCTGTATCTGTGGATACGTTCAGAAATATTGTTCAGAAATATTGTTCAGAAATATTTTTAAACAAATGAATTAAGGCTCTAAACCTCCACGTTATATTCCCCAGTTCTGAAATGTCATTTGGGAAAGAAATTGAGACAGTAAAATTTTCCTTGTAGTCACCCTAACCTAATCAGTGACTGTTATGACCTTGTACATTTCTCCCCTCCTTGCCCCAAATCCTGTTTCCATTTACTATAATGTTACACTGGGATCGTTTATTGAATTTTTTCTGGCTGCTTTTTGGAGACTTCATGTCCTGAGGACCACAGAAAAAAATTTTTTTGACCGATTGACAAGAATGACTTTGGTTTTGACTAATGACTCCATCCTTAAACTACACAAATAACAGAGGAGCTTCAGCCCAAAAAATAATTTCCCCTAAACCTCTAAAGAAACTGGCAATGCAATCATTTCAAAGTCTGAATAACTGATGGACTCCCGAATTTAAGGAGACACCTAAAACTCAAAACAGGAAAACAAAAGTATGCAACTGAACAGTTAGCATTTTGTCCTTTGTCATCGGATCTAAAAGTTCATCCTGGCACCGACACAAAGCAGTAATGATTCCATCAGCAGCTTAACAGATGGCAAGCACTAAATGGCTCTAACCTTCTCGTAGAATGCTGGAGAATAGCTCCGTGGAGTTTAATTTAACAGGATGGTGACTGCTATTTTCTCTCTGCTGTCTCCTGCACAGCATGACTGTCCATAGCTTAGAGAGCTACATCTTAAGGTCCGGCAGTGCAGTCACTCAGTTTAACCCTTTAGGACAAGTAAGGGTCTTGAGTTGTTAGAGGATCCTTTTTCTTCATGGGTTTCTGTTCCACCAAATACAACCCAAAGTTTTGAGTTAACAAAGCAGGCTGTGTGTGGTGGCATATCTTTAGGCTCTCTTTTCTTCTATTAGCATTTAAGAGACACTGGATCATCTTTTTCTTAGACAATGAATTATATTTTTCTGAAGGACTAAAATTCCAGGTGGCGCAGTGGTAAAGAATCTGCCTGCCCATGCAGGAGACACAAGAGACACGGGTTCAGTCCCTGGGTAGGGAAAATGCCCTAGAGGAGGAAATGGCAACCAACTCCAGTTTCTTGCCTGGAAAATTCAACGGACAGAGAAGCCTGGTGGGCTATAAACTCCATGGGATTGCAAAAAGTCAGACATAACTAAGCACACACACAGGCAAAATATTAGGATAAAAAAGTTTTCATATTGCAAACTCCTTCTCCCAGCCAGCTTAAGGATAACCGCATTACTTAGAATCCTGATAGAATCGCTGCAGCTGTTCATGATCAGCTGGGGAGCTTGAGGCAGGGGCTGCAGCCTAGAATCTCTGGGGGTGGGATCCAGGCATCAGAATTTTTGAAGCTCCAAGGGGAATCCAATTGGCAGTCGAGAAATGTAAGAAATATTGCATTTTAAGTTAAATCTCTCAAGTGTTTCTATAAGTTAATTTTTATTTGGAGTCCTCATCACACTGGGTCTGTCCTTAGGGCTATACCCTTTTACCTGCCTCAGTCTCTCCAAGGCTTGTGTGAAGGCACCAGGGTTTTCAAAATGAGCCAGAATTAGTTAGTATGACCTGACCAGACATCAGGGAAACCAGATACTGAAACTGCATTCAGGGATGCAGTATCTGAATTCAGGGATGTCCTCAGAGCAGATTGTAGTAGTTAGAAAGGTCTGAAAGTAAAAGCCTTTCATGCTGCATATTGCTCCCTGCAGTCACGGTACACTCCTGACCAGGGTAGAAGTGGTCCCACACAGGGCAGCTCCACCTTTCTGTGTAAAAGGCTGAGCCTGGAGAGAATTCATCTTCCAAAACATATGATGTGCCCTGCACCAATTCAGACATGATTACACAACCGTGCAAGCTGCTGGTGAGGCTGTGGGACCACTGAGCTATTCATTTTGTGCTGAGCTCTCCACTATGCATCCTGCGCTATTTTCTGCATCTTTTAATTAAATAAGCAATCATGGTGTGGTTAACCCATGGTGTGATTAATCATGGTGTGATAAGTGTATCTGGTCTTACCATCAATTAGTGCCCCCAAAGCTAGTGGAGGTGATGGAATTCCAGTTGAGCTGTTTCACATCCTGAAAGATGATGCTCTGAAAGTGCTGCACTCAATATGCCACCAACTTGGAAAACTCAGCAGTGGCCACAGGACTGGAAAAGGTCAGTTTTCATTCCAATTCCAAAGAAAGGCAATGCCAAAGAATGCTCAAACTACAGCACAATTGCACTCATCTCACATGCTAGTAAAGCAACAAAATTCTCCAAGCCAGGCTTCAGCAATACGTGAACCGTAAACTTCCTGATGTTCAAGCTGGCTTTAGAAAAGGCAGAGGAACCAGAGATCAAATTGCCAACATCCACTGGATCATGGAAAAAGCAAGAGAGTTCCAGAAAAACATCTACTTCTGTTTTATCGACTATGCCAAAGCCTTTGACTGTGTGGATCACAATAAACTGTGGAAAATTCTG
This sequence comes from Neotragus pygmaeus, assembly GCA_006410875.1. Lineage (NCBI taxonomy): Eukaryota > Metazoa > Chordata > Mammalia > Artiodactyla > Bovidae > Neotragus > Neotragus pygmaeus. The sequence continues at coordinate 91,647 of SJYV01020906.1, read as the reverse complement.
AAAGAGATGGGAATACCAGATCAACTGACCTGCCTCTTGAGAAATCTGTATG
>SJYV01020906.1:55806-91033 GCA_006410875.1 Neotragus pygmaeus | reverse complement strand
AGAATTGATGCTTTTGAACTGTGGTGTTGGAGAAGACTCTTGAGAGTCCCTTGGACTGCAAGGAGATCCAACCAGTCCATTCTGAAGATCAGCCCTGGGATTTCTTTGGAAGGAATGATGCTAAAGCTGAAACTCCAGTACTTTGGCCACCTCATGCGAAGAGGTGACTCATTGGAAAAGACTCTGATGCTGGGAGGGATTGGGGACAGGAGGAGAAGGGGACAACAGAGGATGAGATGGCTGGATGGCATCATGAACTCGATGGACGTGAGTCTGTGTGAACTCCGGGAGTTGGTGATGGACAGGGAGGCCTGGTGTGCTGCGATTCATGGGGTTGCAAAGAGTCGGACACAACTGAGCGACTGAACTGATTGTCCTCTCTTAGTAGAAGGAAATGGTAAGCCTCTTGGAAACCCACTGGATCAAGTCAAAAGAGAAGACAAATCCCGCCCTTGTACTGCACACAGTAGGTGTTCAATAAGTGCTGGATGAACCAATCAAGGACTCTACCCCACAAGGCCCCCAGGCTTTAACAAAGGAAAGGCACCAACAGGACTTGGGCAGGGCACTTTGGAAACAAAGCACTGAAATCTACTTGCATACTTTCAAGTAAAAGGTGGACAAATACAAGGACAAAAGCAAATCTCATGTAAACAGAGTACAGAAAGTATAGCTGAGCCTCACCAACAGGTCAACAAGCAGCTGCTCTGTCTCGGCCTCCCCTTTAGGACCACATGACTTCATGTCTGTTTCTCGTGCCTTCTTGCTCTGCAGACCCTCGTCCTTTGTTCCATTAGCACAGGACCCATTTTCTCATCTGGTAAGAGCAGCCTCTGCTTGTTTCTGGGAGAAACAACGGCTCAGCTTGGGAGAGGCAGGGAACTAACATATCTGACCTAAAACTCTTCTCTGTGATTGCTAAAAAGGACTAGATTATTACTACATTAGATTATCATTGCTACAAATGATACACACAAGCTCTGCTGGGTGATGTGATTCCCTCTAGAAATTAAAATTCACACATAAATATTAGTTGTGACACCTTTATTTCAGGAGGATGACAGGATCAAATTTCAAAGGGATACAACTAATTTATAGCTCTAAATCACTGTAACACTGAATCAAAAACGCTTTATCCCAAACAGACAGTTGGCACAGAAATGTTCATTTGTAATCTACTTACGTTTAACATTATAAAACTGTATATATAAGAACACTAACACAGTTGGGGAGACAACAGAGTACAGCTCTAAGGACGTCATTGGTACCAATATCTCAGTTATCTTGTGGTCACAGATCTGACAACTGCAGTTGAGGATCAGGAAGTAAGTCAGAGGAAGCAGCAGAGCCACTAACATAGCAACACTGATCCACTTCACTGTTAGAAAAGCCTCCCAAAGAGTCGCTTGGCTCCTGTTTACTGTTACTTGACACAGTATGCAAATTAACAGCGTTAGCCAACCCCAGGTAGCAAGGGACAGGGAAGTTCATAGAGAAACGCAGTTAAGGCAGCGAGACCTGACAGGCACAGTGACAGAAAAGAAGAAACTTGGAAACCGTGGTAAAATTCAAGGAGCAGAGCTGCTCAGCAGAGGGGCTTTAACAAACCTGAACAGAACCTGAAAGAAGTCAGAACATAAACCACCACCCAGAAATGAAATTCCTATCTTCAGTAGAGTCTGTCTACAAAAGCAGGGAAATCGATACTAAATTAAGAGTTCCACGTAAATGGCTGAATTAGAGCAAAAAAGATGTGCGACTTAAAAGAACAGCCTTACTGAGAGAGTAGCATTGACGTATAAACACTACCACGTGTGAAACAGCCAGCCAGCTGGAAGTGCTACGTAACACAGCGAGCTCAGCTAAGTGCTGTGATGCCCTAGAGGGGTGGGATGGGAGGGCGGCTCAGAGGGAGGGGAGATACGCATACACACGGCTGATGCACAGTGCTGTACAGCAGAAACTCACGCAACATTGTAAAGCAATCATAGTCGATAAAAAACAAAGGATAACCTTGAGTCGGCTATACCATGTGCCCATGATGTCTGATAAATAAGATATTACTACACAATACTGCTTATAAAATACACAAAGCAATTTATATCAAAAGAATATAGCACCTTTTGTATCCACATAAAACCTGAAACCAGAAAAGCTCACTCTTGGTGAAAGCACCTCAGTCATGTAGGGAGAGCCTAAGTCAGCCTCTCTGTGCATGAGAGCTTGACACTGTGTCCTGAGTGATCACCTGTATTAATCAGTGGGCCCAATCGACTATAAAGTCTTTTTACATGATAGACACACAAGCCACAAACACTTCCTCTAGATTACTGTTTCTCAAAATCTGGTCTGTGGAACAGCACAACCAAATCCTTTGGTGAACTTGTTTTAAAGTGCAGATCCCTGAGTCCCAAGTGAAATTTCATGAATCGCTGGGGCAGACCCTCAGAACAGTTGAGCCCACCTCCTCAAGGATTTCTGGTACAAGCAGAAGCCTCAGAATCACTCTGATACAGCCTCACCTTCACTTGCAGGTTCAGCAACCAGACCAGGAGCAGAGTGGCCAGGTCTGGGAGTTAACCCTGCCCACTCATGCTCCTGATGTTCCCACAAGGCTATGCTCCTGGTTTTGACATTTTATAGATAGTCAAGTTAGATGTGGACTTCTAAATGTTGTATCACAGGGAAAAGGTTCTGACATATAATTTAAGAAAAAAAATTAAGAAGCCCTAATTAATTTTAAAAGGAGCATAAGATTTCTAAGCCATATATGTAAGCTTGAAGTAGGATGCCCACAGAGAAAAAAAATAGTGAAGAAAAGTCTCTGATGTGAGTTCAGAGGACTGCTCGGGAAACGGGAGGAAAATACATGTGAAAGCAGTCTTGGAGGAGAGGCAGAGAGCAGCTTACATCCAGAATTGGGAAATGCAAATCTCTCAAAAATTGGCTGAGATGTTTAAGCTGGTCCTTAACATTCTTGAAGCAAAGGCTGGAAACTACCGGCAAACATGTTTTGTTTGGCTGGCACAATGTTTTAAACAATCCTGAATTCGTTGCCAATACATAAAAACTGGAAGTTTTTTAAAATTTTATCCTTTCCCTGGAAATTGGAAGAACAAGAAAAACCAGCCACTTGGCAACACTGTGCTGAGCTGGGTGGCAGTTGCCCACCTTTGGCAAACCACATATTCCTGGGGTCTCCCTAGGGTCCACCAGCCTGCTTCATGCCCCAGATCACTTGCCAGACCCTGCAGGCATTTGCATCAGCTGCCCCAGCTTTAAGGAATTAAGCCCAAAAGTCAGTCTCTCTGTGCTTTACTCTAACAGTAATTCCTGCTACAAAGATGCTTTCCTACCTTGGAGGTGTTAAAAAAGGAATCAGATAATACCTGCAAATCACCTAGAAATCGCTGTTCCTGTCCTTAGCTGTTCTTTGGAATCACCTAGGGAGCTTTATATGTTTAAAAAAAAGCTGATGTTCCAGCCCTGGAGATGCTGATTTATTGGTCTGGGATGAAACCCCCGCAATAGGATTGCAGAAAGCCCCCACGTGGTTCTAATGGACAGCCAAGGCTGAGAACTCCTGCCTTCAGGGAACGCAAGTTGTTGAATGTGAAGGGTTAGATTTATTCTCTCTCTTTTTTTTTTTTCTGGCCAAACCGTGCAGCTTGCAGGACCTCAGTTCCCTGACCAGGGCCTGAACCCAAGCCATGGCAGTCAAAGCGTGGAACGCTAACCACCAGGCCTCTAAGGAACTCCCAAAGTAATGATTATTCTAACATCAGCTTCCAAATACTGGTTTCCCACCTCTCACCTCCATGATAACTCACATTACCTTTTACTTTTGGAAATGTGCCATTATTCCAAAAACCTACGTTTACAAACTGGAAAAGGAGGTCAAAGCATGTTCAGATTTCCACCATTCATTTTCCCTCTGAACCCAACCTAAGAATGAAACACTAAAGAAATGAAGGGAAATTATCCTGAGATACAAAACTCAGGCAGCACAAACAGCTCAAATACCGTAAGAGGAGCTCACAGTGGCCGGCTTGTATTTTAAAAAAAGAAGAAAGAAAAATACAATTCCTCTGAAGTTCATCAGTGCACTAAATGGAAAATTTTAAAATATTTTAAAAAAATGATTTTCCCACGACTTTCCAGTAATGGCCCAATTTTTATCTTAAAATGAATTGCAAATGATTGCCTCTCTTCAAGCTTTCATTTAGGTAGGGCATACTTACATTTTGGCTTCCGATCATAGGAAATGCAAACTAACATCATCTAATTTTCAAACAGTAATACTACGATACATTACACTGGAAAAACACATTTCCAAAACAGTATCACATAATAATAATGGCTTCTATTTACTTCGGTGTACCAAAAAGCATGCTAGGCACTCAATCACATGTTGTCCAATTGTTACAACCACCTCATAAGGTTAACTCTATAACCCCATTTTACAATTTTAAAAATGAGTATCAGAAAGACTTTAAACTACATACATGATCATGGAGCTGCTGGGAGCCGCGCATATGTTCAAACCCGGCTCTGTCCGTTTGGCTCCCAGACCTGCGCTTTTTACACCAAACACCCTGGTTTAATCATCACAAGTAGAAAGATCTGTGCCCGATTATCCCTATTTGCCCAGTGAAAAAAAAAACACCAAGAGGTCACGTGATCCGCTCCATATCCCAGAACAAGTTAGGAGGAGCCAAGATGACAGCCCACAGCCCTCCTGCCCGCTCCAGGTGTTAAGGGCCAATCACAGTTCACATTTTAAAAGCTATGCTGGTGGCAGGTGCGTTGTATTGCTGGGTAGAAAAAATCAAGCTCCTGACTTCTGAGACTCTTCAACATTACTATGACTATGGCTTAACTTCAACACAGGTCTGGTGTATTTCTGTCTGTTTCGGGCCACCCAAGAGTCAGGTATCAGGTTTAACTCCTTTATTTGCCTCAGCATCCTCTTGTGATTTCTATGAGCCATGATGCAGAGAACAAGCAGAAACACACATCATTTTCCAGGCCTCTGGCCCATCCTTGGCTGCCCTGACACCATCACCAGGCAATCAGCAGGATGTCCTGATGAAGGACGGACATCAACTCCTCCAGGATTTTTTCTTTGGACATCACCTTCTCCGGGATTTTTTCTTTATTTGTAAAATTGCAGAGCTTGTGCTGTAAGAATCAGCCAGAAGGTGTCAGCCCCACAAGAGCCTCTCTCTGGGGCTGATTCCCAGGGGCATGGATCACGTCAAGTGCCAGCAGGAAGGTCTCCTCTTCTGTAAGCTGCCAACACCACATTCTTAAACCTGTATCTCTAAACCCGTGTCTTTGGATGTGTTGTGTCCAAGCAAAGATTCTCGAGCAGAAGTAGACACAACACGGCTTCCCTGCAAGAGAAAGTAAACAGGCTTTATCACCTAATAAACATGTCTCAACAGTCAATACTTATTTGCCCGCTTTTTCTGAAGCAACTCTTAAGAGTCACTTGAATTCTATCACTATGGATAATTCTTAAAGAAATTGCATTTCTGCCTCCTAATGATCTTCGAACAAAGCAAGCACCTCATTTTATTAAGTCCAGCTACCCAAAGGAGCTGGTTCAAAGGGAAGTTAAGATATAGCGAAAACTGAGGTCTTACTCATTTCGATGTGAAAGAAGGTGACTATGTTATCAAACCTCACCAGGCCCGGCCTCCCAACTGCCAGCAGCAAGAACAAACAGATGTCAGGGCTATTAGTTTTCTTCAAAAATGACAGGAAATCAAAAATCTATCAGATGGATGTGTCAGCAGCACACCGCAAGCAGACTGGTTAGTGAGATTTATGCACCTCCCTCTTGGCTCAGGACAAAATCACCTTCTAACTATCAACACCAACTAGAATACACATGGCACTGAGATATGGAAGCATCGTTAGTGTGAGGTGGTACCACCCTACACAATGTGGTCAGGTTCTATGTGTGATTTTAAATTATGCACACTTGAAATGTATAGTAGAATATAAAAATATTAAGCAACACCTCCTTGGAAACATTTGTACAGACCCCATGGAATGCTTTTCTAAAACACTTAAGAACTGCAACATTTCAAAGCTCAAAATCTGAGTACACTGTACATGGCACCTACAGTATCATCCCATCAGAGGGCTACTGTGCCTGCTAAACAAAATGATGCCTATACTTCTACTACACTAGGCATGTGCACTAGAACTTTATGAAGCAGTTTAAATGATCACTATTGCTGGTGTCTTAGCTTCATCATTGTGATCATTTTAATGCTTTTTCATGCCTTAAAATAACACCCTCCAACTGGTGGTCAGAGTTAACGTTCATGCTATTATTAACTTTGGACTAGAGGCAAGATGTGATCAAATGATACATTTAAAACAAAACAAAGACCATACCACCACCAGGAGGCCACCTAGTGCTAATTTAGGAGCCATCAAACTCTAATCCCAGGGAGAGACAACTTTTCTTAAAGGGCCAGATGGTAAAAGACATGTCACAGCTCTATGCTTCTGCTGTAGCTGGAACATGACCAGAAACATAGCTGTGTTTCAATAAAACTTTATTTACAAAAGAGGCCACAGGTTAGATTTGACCTCTGGGTTACAGTTGGCCGACTTCTGCTCTTTAGCTATGGAGCTAATCCCTACCCCTCACCTCCCCCTCAGCCCTTTCTTTTAATGTAGCATTTTATTGCACAGAAAAGGAAGTTTCCCTACCTACATTCTCCCACTCTGGAAAATGTAATTTTGAGAAAATAAAAAATTCAATTAAAATAGGCATATTTCAAACTTGCCAAAATTTTGTAAACATAGTCCAAAAAATAAGCTAAAAGGTGGGAGCAATAAGCTGGCAACAGCACCACAGGAACAGCAATGCCTCAAAATGTTCCATATCGTGTTTTTCATGATGCTTACATAGCTGTATACATTTGTCAAAACTTACCGAGTCATACACTGAAATTAGTCAATTTAATTGTGCTGATGAAGGCAATTTAACTGAGCAATGAAGCCAATTTTGAAAAAAGCATAAAGCCTTGGCCATAGCCCCTAATTTGCAGTGACTGTAGACCCCTGTGGTAAGAGTATACAGTCCTTAATTCATATTTGCTCCTGAGAGAACTGGTCATAAATGATGACAGTCTGAACTATGTAAATCCTTCAGGAACTCTGTTGAATTAAAGGCATTAAATGCAGCTCTCCTGCACCCAACTCCTCATAGCATCCAGACCTCAACTTCTTCACTTCAGGGAGGAGAACCGATTGCTTTTTAGAAACAACAAAAAGCCTTGGGATCATGACTTAGCTTTCCACCACAGTAAAACCAAAAGCAAAAAACAAGAACATAGATCATTTAAGATGCGAGGTAATGCTTATTAAATTTCCGCTTTTTCACTATAACCCTTTACATTAAAACCACAAGCTGATGATTTCAAACATGAGATGTTGTTGGGTCTCAACCCTTTTCAGTCATCTTTGCTCCACTGTGAAGCCTGTCAACCTTCAAGGAAGGGGAAGAAAAGACAGAAGTGGCAAACAGGAAGAGGCTGAGATGCTAAAATCAGGGAGAAGCCACACACAGATTACTCTTCCTCTGATTAAAGTTGATGGAAGATCTACACAATAATTTCAAAATGCCAGCTATCAGCTTTTGCAGGATCCTTGCATTTCAGCTGTCTCCAACTCCAAGATGGGAACTTATTTAAAGCAATCATTCTTAAAGTGTGGTCCCTGGACCAGCCTCACCAGCATCCCCTGGACTCTGGTCAGAAGCACAAAGCCCCAGGCTCCGCCCAGACCTCCTGAATCAGGAACTCAGAGTGGGACTCACCACTCTATGTTTACCAAATTCTCCACCTGATTGTGACACTCACTGAAGTTTCCAAATCGCTGATTTAAAGTCTGAAAACCAATATACACTTGTAAGAGGAGCTCCTCATTCTCTAATTAACCTGACTTTAGAGTCCACCCTGCAGGTTAAGATGGGCTCTGTGCCCAAGTACACAAACACCAGAGGTCCTTGGTAAGCCTCACAAAGAGGCCAGTCTGGAAAAACAGGGGGATGTGGCTGAGTTACTCTCCACAATATTCCCAAGAACAGAGCAGATGTGGGAGCACACCACATGTTGATTCCATGCCAACATTTTTTGAGCACCTGCCATGTGCCAGGCTTTCACTAGATGAAATTATCTTGCTGAGCCCTTCCAATAACAAGTAGATGTATCAGTATGTGTTAAGTATACAGAGGTTTAATATTCATCAGAATGGAGTCAAACTTGCTAACAAGCAGAAACCCTTTATAATTCTCCAATCCTCATGCCCAGGCCTGGCCAGCATGCTTTGAATGCTGAGGTTCTTTATACAAATATTCATTTTGCTTCTTCTTTGGTTAACTGTTCTCGAACTTTATTGTATATCAAAGTTAGAGACCAGGTCATTTATACAAGACCATGTATACTCTGGTTTAAAGCCAACATAAGGAACTTAGAGGTAATTCTGAATTACCCATGACAATGTTTGCTCTACTCAAAGGTTTTACCTTCTCTCAGATGTTAAAAATTGAAGTCTGATAAACTGTGTAAGATGCAAATCCACTAACTTATAGTAGGCTTTTAGTCTCTCAGATAACTTTGTTCTGCCCTTCCCAGGAAGCATGTCATTCTCCTTGATGTAGATAATAAAAAAACTTAATGAACTGAAAAGGAAATACTTCTGGAATCCCCCTGCTTATCTGTTAACCTGACATCACTTGCCCCGAAAGTGGCGTGTGCTCCAGCACAAGTACTATCTCCTCCGTCATCTGCCCATGGCAGGCATTGCTAATCAATCACAACACTCTTATCCAGAGCCCGAGAGTTATTCTCCAGGCCTTGGAATCCTCCTCAATAGCATCTCAGACAGCCACCCCAAATCGGCAGGAGTATATATGACTGATGAAATATCTGTATTTTACTGATCAGTCAACATGCCCCTTTCTTATTTTTTTCCTACTCCAAATACAGCTTTAAACCCCTGCTTTCACTGTTCTTGGAACAATAAAATTAAGCTTCAGTTAATTGTGAACTGCAGTCTCTACAACCTATGCTATCTTGAGGGCGGCAATCATGGCGGATTGTATTGAGCAGTTTAAACAATCTAAGAGCAGTTGTAACCCAGCACGTAGTACAAAACTGCTCTGAAAATCAAAGAACCAAGAAAATAAAGGTATATAGAACAGATAACAAAAACACTTGCAAGAAGCATCCTGTGAGTATAACTGGGAAACATACGGCAAGAATAGCCCAGGGAGGCTGAAGCATAATACTTAGGCTTATAAGCATGAAGATGTGGCTTGAGTAAATAATTCTGATTTTGCTTTTGGTACTCACTGGTGATTCTTTATTCGGCTAAGGGGGCACCACACTGTTCCTTTAGCAGCATCTCCATTATTCTAATTCCCTATGGAGAGAAGAACGAAACATCAAAATGCCACATTTCATGGACAAGCACTTTTACATTTATCGCAACCTTTCCCTTCAAGGAATCCAAGCAATGGCCGTGTATTCATTTCAGAAAAGTAGGCCTATAGTCATATCTCACATTTTTATAATATTCCATTCAGCAATTTTATATACATTATCGCCACATGAATTTTCTCCACGGAAATACTTGAGGAAACAGAGCAGAGCTGTGAATCTTCCATTTTAAACATAAGAAAGCAATTCAAACAACTTATTGAAAGTGATCCAGCTACTAAGTGGCACTGCCAGAGCTGGAATAATCATGGTGATAGTTAACACAACACTGGTGACGTCAGAGATCACAGATCACCGTAACAGGTATGACGACAATGAGCAAGTCAGAAATTCCTGAAGTGTGACACAGACACACAGGATGAACAGAGGCTGTTGGGAAAATAATGCCAAAAGCCTTGCCTGGGGATTTCCCTGGTGGTCCAGTGATTAAGAATTTGCCTTCCAATGCAGGGGACATGGGTTTGATCCCACAAGCCACAACCAGAGAAGCCTACATGCCACAACAAAGACCCAACACGGCCAAAAAAAAAAAGACTTGCTTGATGGAGGGTGGCCACGAGCCTTCAGTCTGTAAAATGTGCAATATCTGTGAGGTGTGATACAAGGAGCTATGCCTGTGTTCACTCAATACTTGCACAAGTGCTAGACTCGCTGCTAAGGTCTGCATGGGCGTTATCTGGTGCACCGTTATCCGGTGGTGGGTACAAGGTGCGTTACAGAGAGCCTCCCCCTCTGCGAGCACCACAGGCTGCTGCCAGCACACAGCCACCCTCAGCCAAAGGGAGCTGCGGTATCCGAGGTCATGCCCCTCTCCAGGAGTGGCCCACATGGGATGGCTGGCCGGTATAAGGTAGAAAAGACCTAGCCCCCCGTGTAAATTTGGGACAACGCGGAAGGGTATCCCATTGCCACAGTTCCCCACGGGATCGGCTGAGACCTTCATCCCAACTGCACTGCAGGTGATGGCTACCTTCCTTCTGCCTGCTTCCCTCACTCCTTCACAAGCATTGTTCCCAAGAGCCCACTCCAACAACCCTCTGCACAAAAACCCCCATCTAAGCCTGTGTCCGAGAGCCCAACCTTGTTTAATACACACAAAATTCCTGAACAGACACCCTCATTTTATGGATGAAGAAAACAGAAATTCAAAGACGGTTTAGTAATTCCCCCCACATTATACAGCTATTAAATAATAAAGCCAGAGGACGAACACAGACGCTGAATTCTGGTTTCAGGGGTACCCCTTAACATCACAAGGCTCACACCAAGGCTGAACACATCAAGTTACCGGCCCACCCACCTCAGCTGGTCAAGTTCTACCCTGAAGGAAAGAAGAGAGCAGGTATTCCCTCCTTCCTTCTTGGACAAGTTCTATAGATCANTATTCGGCTAAGGGGGCACCACACTGTTCCTTTAGCAGCATCTCCATTATTCTAATTCCCTATGGAGAGAAGAACGAAACATCAAAATGCCACATTTCATGGACAAGCACTTTTACATTTATCGCAACCTTTCCCTTCAAGGAATCCAAGCAATGGCCGTGTATTCATTTCAGAAAAGTAGGCCTATAGTCATATCTCACATTTTTATAATATTCCATTCAGCAATTTTATATACATTATCGCCACATGAATTTTCTCCACGGAAATACTTGAGGAAACAGAGCAGAGCTGTGAATCTTCCATTTTAAACATAAGAAAGCAATTCAAACAACTTATTGAAAGTGATCCAGCTACTAAGTGGCACTGCCAGAGCTGGAATAATCATGGTGATAGTTAACACAACACTGGTGACGTCAGAGATCACAGATCACCGTAACAGGTATGACGACAATGAGCAAGTCAGAAATTCCTGAAGTGTGACACAGACACACAGGATGAACAGAGGCTGTTGGGAAAATAATGCCAAAAGCCTTGCCTGGGGATTTCCCTGGTGGTCCAGTGATTAAGAATTTGCCTTCCAATGCAGGGGACATGGGTTTGATCCCACAAGCCACAACCAGAGAAGCCTACATGCCACAACAAAGACCCAACACGGCCAAAAAAAAAAAGACTTGCTTGATGGAGGGTGGCCACGAGCCTTCAGTCTGTAAAATGTGCAATATCTGTGAGGTGTGATACAAGGAGCTATGCCTGTGTTCACTCAATACTTGCACAAGTGCTAGACTCGCTGCTAAGGTCTGCATGGGCGTTATCTGGTGCACCGTTATCCGGTGGTGGGTACAAGGTGCGTTACAGAGAGCCTCCCCCTCTGCGAGCACCACAGGCTGCTGCCAGCACACAGCCACCCTCAGCCAAAGGGAGCTGCGGTATCCGAGGTCATGCCCCTCTCCAGGAGTGGCCCACATGGGATGGCTGGCCGGTATAAGGTAGAAAAGACCTAGCCCCCCGTGTAAATTTGGGACAACTCGGAAGGGTATCCCATTGCCACAGTTCCCCACGGGATCGGCTGAGACCTTCATCCCAACTGCACTGCAGGTGATGGCTACCTTCCTTCTGCCTGCTTCCCTCACTCCTTCACAAGCATTGTTCCCAAGAGCCCACTCCAACAACCCTCTGCACAAAAACCCCCATCTAAGCCTGTGTCCGAGAGCCCAACCTTGTTTAATACACACAAAATTCCTGAACAGACACCCTCATTTTATGGATGAAGAAAACAGAAATTCAAAGACGGTTTAGTAATTCCCCCCACATTATACAGCTATTAAATAATAAAGCCAGAGGACGAACACAGACGCTGAATTCTGGTTTCAGGGGTACCCCTTAACATCACAAGGCTCACACCAAGGCTGAACACATCAAGTTACCGGCCCACCCACCTCAGCTGGTCAAGTTCTACCCTGAAGGAAAGAAGAGAGCAGGTATTCCCTCCTTCCTTCTTGGACAAGTTCTATAGATCAGAGGCTACACCTTCAGATGGAAAAGGCAGGGTTTGGATGTAATTATGAACTGGAGTGTTAAGGAATTCAAAGCTGGGTCATCAGAAATGGGACACACTGCACACGGGGACAGGCCAGAGGATAACAATGCTCACTTAACTTGCAGGCCCAGGCCCCACGCAGTGAGGCTTTGACTTCGGAGGACTCTAGTGGACCTCCAGTACTGTGGCCACCTCATGAGAAGAGATGACTCATTGGAAAAGACTCTGATGCTGGGAAGGATTGGGGGCAGGAGAAGAAGGGGACGACTGAGGATGAGATGGCTGGATGGCATCACGGACTCGATGGACGTGAGTCTGAGTGAACTCCGGAAGTGGTGATGGACAGGGAGGCCTGGCGTGCTGCGATTCACGGGGTCGCGAAGCGTCGGACACGACTGAGCGACTGAACTGAACTGAACTGAACTAGTGGACCCCACAGTGCTGTATTTTTAACTGGTGCTTCCCACAGTCAAGCAGGGCTAGGAGTGGGCCTACGGGAGACAGTCGGGACTTCCTGCTCAGGGTTGGTTCTGAGCCACAGGAGGCGAATGCATCTCTAGAGAAGCAGCACTATGCACTGAGTACTGAAGCACACTGAGGGATGCCCTGGTGGCTCAACGGTAAAGAACCCACCTGCAGTGAAGGAGACAGGAGTTCAGTCCTTGGGTCGAGAAGACCCCCTGGAGAAGGAAATAGCAACCCACGCCAGTATTCTTGCCTGGAGAATCCCATGGACAGAGGAACCCGGTGGGCTACAGTCCATAGGGTAGCAAAAGAGTAGGACACAACTTCATACCTAAACACCACCACCAGAGTACACCAATCAAAAGTTAACATTCCTTGAGGCTTCTTGAGGTTTCCAAAGGTCCTTCAGATTTCTAGCTGCTGCTGTTGTTATTCAGTCACCCAGTCATGTTGGACTCTTTGCAATCCCATGGACTACAGCATGCCAGGCCTCCCTGTCCCTCACCATCTCCCAGAGTTTGCCCAAGTTCATGTTCATTGCTTCAATGATGCCATCCAGCCATCTCATCCTCTGATGTCCTCTTCTCCTTCTGCCCTCAATCTTTCCCAGCATCAGAGACTTCTCCAATGACTCAGCTGTTTGCATCAGATGACCAAAATACCGGAGTTTTAGCTTCAGCATCAGTCCTTCCAATGAGTATTCAGGGTTGAGTTCTCTTAAGATTGACTGGTTTGATCTCCTTGCTGTCCAAGGGACTCTCAGGAGTCTTCTCCAGCACCACAAATATAGCCACTATCTTGAAAGGAAGAAATATTAACTAAAGGATCTTGTTGATGCCAAGAAGCATGGAGTCTGGAGCGAACCAAAACATCAGACTATAGGGTCAAGAGCCCTGCTGAGTATCCTGCTGAGTACCTCAGTCCTCACTTTTACCAAGGCATCACTTAGACCAGAGTTCAGGGCACCCGGAGGCTGACTAAACAGTGCAACTGCACACCAGAATTAGTAGGGGAACCCACAAAAGCAAATACAGATTCCCAGCCCTACCCGGACCCCTACAATCGGAACTTCTAAGGCTGGAGCATGGAGTCTGCAGATAGCCCTCTTGTGGTTCTGAAGCACGACGTGTGTTCAAGTATGAGAATTTGTTTTAAAAAAAAAAAGCAGCTGGATACCACCTCCGGACACTGATGAAACAACTGTCCTTAATCATTTCGGAAGATACAGCACATACTCAGAGCTATGTACCATTTTAATTAGACAGGAAAGGAGGGGTTGGGGATGAAACAAGTGGAATGACATTTAAACTAATTCTGCTCTCACTCATTCAACAACAGAACCAGTTCACAAATATTTACTGGGCACCTGCCCGTGTGCACTGGAGAGTAAATAGTGAACAAATCTAAATCCCTGCCTGCATGGAACATATGGACTAGTAGATTTCATTCCCCTTGTCTCTCTTTTTTTTTTCTTTTCCCTTTGGTTCAACAAACCCCTGGGCAATAATTAAATGCCTTCCTTCTCTTTTCAGGATGAATAAAAACAGCCATGTTAATTCTGTTGCAAGCTTCTTTTTATAGAGTGGGCCCCGAAGTCTAGTCAGTATGTCTTTAAAACCAGAAAAGCAGACTCCTTCCTTAGAAGTGAGCACCAGTGAACTCTTCCCATCTGTCTAAATTAAGAACGCCACCATTTACTGAGCCGAGAGCTAGCTGACGTAAGTGAAGACTTTGGGGTTTGCCTTGGGAACTGAAAGACATTATTTATTGAATCAATTAAGCTTACAATGTGACAGTTGATTTTCTTTCCCTTATACCCACTCTTTCACATCACTTCAGTCTTTTTAAGTAGGACAGTTAGAAATAGAAGGTGGAGAACAAGGGCAAATAGAGAGACCCATAAAATGAATTAAAAACAAATAAAGGCTTACCAGGGAGGCCCAGTCATTATTTAGTACTCTCTTTGGTAAGGAGGGACCAAATCAAAACCCAATCGATAGAGTCCTTTCAAATAAAATCTCTTAAAATCCAACTCCCAAGAGATCAGGCTTAAAGGGGCTAAATTTACACCACTTATCACACAATGATGCCTGAAATGCAAAACAAACATTACTTGGACCCGCCTTTATAGATAGAGCTTAACTTAAGAGCTTTCTGGACTGAGAAGCCATAAAGCAGCTTGATTTTATTATTTCCTTCCCCTCTGAGCATTTTTTCCCCCTGATTCCATGTCATCTTTCTCTATTTGCCAATGTACAGACATGGGAGCCCTCCCACTCTCATCTCCTTCATTCCAGGGCTAAGCTGGCCAGATGGGTCCCCAATGAGGAGACCCAGAGTCGCATTTTTCAAATTCAAAACACTTCACAAATTCCCCCATTCTCAGAGCATTTGAGAAAGCTAATTATTACAGAAAATGAAAAGCTTGCCTGAAGAGGAGGCAGAGAAAGTTACTAAAGGTGGCTAGATCCAGACAGTATATTTATTTTATTATCAAACAGATGCTTCCTTAAGAAGCTCTGACTTAAATCCAGGAGGTCCTGAGGAGCCTAGCATGAAGGAGGACTGCAGAAGCTGCAGTTTGAGTAAGACCCAAGCCTGGCTGTGAGTGTGACATACAGAGTGAAGGGAAGGTCCAAGCAGAGAAGAGAGGAATATCAGACCTTACAAAAATTACAAAGTCCTTAGGGAAGTCCCTGGTGGTCCAGTGTTTAGGATTCTGCACTTCCACTGACAGAGGCCTGGATGTGATCCCTGGTCAGGGAACTAAGATCACACCAGCTAAAAAAAATTACAAAGTTCCAAAGCAGTTCTAAAAGACACATCTGTAGAGCGCTCTTAACGAAAGAGCTGCTCATCTAATTATCACAATAATACAAGGTTGGTCATAATTAGATGAAGAATTTGTAAACTATTTGTGTACTTAGTGTTTAACCAGAAGCTAGGCATTGCGATAACCAGCTTAAGCACTGGAAGACTTCTCCTCCCACTGTGGAAAAGAAAGTTTTCTTGTGCATCATGGCTTTGGAATAAGTACCAGGGACAATATTAGCACCCGCTGTGTATAAAAGACTGCACTGATGCTGTAAACGAGATTCATGTAAGGCATGATGCTTCTGTTGAAAGGGTCACTGATTTCTTGGGAGGAATTATGAGGAATGCAAAATAACTGAAAAACAAGACAGCCTCTGAGAAGTACTACCATGTTTGAAAAAAAAAAGTTCAATGGAAAAAGGTAAGTACAGACTGATCCTGCATGAAGGGAGGACCTAGAGAAGCTGCTGGAAGATGAATGGTTTGAACAAGACCCAAGCCTGGCTGTGAATGTGACATAAAGAGCGAGGGGAATGTCAAGCAGAGCGGGGACTAACAACAGGCATGGGAGTGGGAACATCGGTGCCTGTGCAGTTATGCATCCGCCTTCCTGAAGGGGGAGGAAGTGGACTGGATGCAGCAGGAATGAGAGTATTACACTTGCCATGTTTCCACGCCCCCCACTGCCACCTGCTCACACACACCCTTCCTCCCACCTCAGCTCTGCTCTTTCCTAGGAGAGACAAAAGCATATACAACATCCCACAAATAGCCCCGTAATTATGCAACAACACTCAGATTTAGGGCCGAGTCCAATTTAACTGTGAAAGTTTGGGCATTTTACTTAGATTCTCTAATCATCAACTGTCTCATCTTTGAAGGGAGATAATGTAGTAACTTAGGCTTTTCGTAAGAATCAGTCCAAATAATGTTTTATCTGGTTACCAGAGTACCCAGCTTCTGGTAAATACTCAGTAAATAAATAGTTGTTCATCTAAATCTCTTTCGTGATCATCTAATCTCACTAGAATGCAAATTCCATCAGGCTGGGAGCCTTGTCTGTCTTGTACAAGTTGTGACCCCTAGAAGAACAATGCCCAGGACACAGAAGACCTGCAGTGAATGTCTACTGAATGAATGAATCTATCATTCAACTAATTAATCATCAGTTTACAAGGCTACCACATTAGATGAGAAGGTGCTCAGAGACAGGGAACAACAGTTACTTACATTCGAATCTTTACTGTCTAGTGCAGAATTTGGCACAAAACACATGCTCAATATTTATGAATCATAAGGCTGATCAACTGATTAGTTCTGAATGCCTGGCTGATGAGTGTTAGTTTTGGAATTATAGTGCGCTCGGCCCAGTAGTTAGCAACCTAGAAAGTGTGGTAAAAGGTCAGGATAATACAAGTTGCCATAGGAAAAGGAAAAAAAAAAAAAAAAAGGAAAGAATAGAAGTATGAACAACAAAAGGGAGGGAATGTTGTGGAAAGAGCTGACAGTAGAGTGGGGGGACTGAAAATGGGACCAAAAGCATCCGGATCAGCCAAGAGGAGCTAGAAAGCGAGGTCATCCCAGGTGCCGAGTGTACATTATAAAACCACTCACCTCCTGATAAGAATGTATGCAGCAAGTTTACTTTCAAAACTTCACTTCTTTTGATTCTCAACTTTTAAAAGTTGGTTTACATAAAACTTTCCCAGAATCTTTTTATTTACTTTATGTAGAATCGTAACAGTACCAATAAAAGGCAGAATAAGAAAATGTTGCTTTCCCTGCTTCAGTGTTCCACCGCTTTTATAATAAAATTCACCTTCTTTACCATGGTTAGAAGGCTCCAGGTGATCTGCCTCTAGCCCACTTCAACTGCAGAAAGGAAGGAAGGAATGAGGAAGGGGGACGGGGAGGGAGGGAGAGACAAAAAGGGAGGAATCCACACTCAGGAAGAGAAACATTGCTCAATGCTTCTCGAGGAAAAGATCTTTTCCACGACAAAGTGTCTTTTATTCCAAGGCTTTTATATTTGGCATTTCTCATTTATTAAACTGGAATAAACCAGACTACAGTAAAAGTTAAAATGTCCTGGCACATACTGTGTGCCAGGCACTGTGCTGAGTGTTTTATCTGCACTGGCTTATTTTACCCTCCTATATGCCTTAGAGATGATTTTTTTGGATGAGCCCCAAGGCTCATCCTGATTTCACCCAAGACAATCAGGATTAACTCTGAATATTCATCAGAAGGACTGACACTGACGCTTCAGCTTCGGTGCAATACTTTGGCCACCTGCTGCAAAGAACCGACTCACTGGAAAGACCCTGATGCTGGGAAAGGTTGAGGGCAGTAGAAGAAGGGGGCGACAGGATGAGATGGTTGGATGGCATCACTGCTTCAACAGACATGAGTTTGAGTAAACTCTGGGAGATAGCGAAGGGCAGGGAAACCTGGTGAGCTGCAGTCCATTGGGATACAAAGAGTCAGACACAACTTAGTGACTAAACTACAACAACAATCAGGATTAAGAGTCCAGGATTCAGGATCCTAGAACAGCGGAGGGCTGTAGGGTTTTAATGAGACTGTACGCATTAAGGCACCTAGTGTGATGTTGGGTACACAGCAAGAGTTTTTCTTCCTTTCCGTACTGATCTGCTCAAAAAGCCTGATATATATATAAATCAAATATTTCAGCCCTGCACCCAAACTAAGTGACAAGATTCTTAATACACAAATCAATATTTAATCACATCTACAAATTATTTTAAATACAACGCTTTTCAAGTAGGAATATCCTAACAGACTGTATGATTTCAGTATCATTTTTCCACAGAGGCTAATAAACTCTTGAGTAAGATTCATTTTTATTTTGATAAGTAACTCAAAATTCTTACGTGTAACTGCAGAACATTAAATTGATTCAATAATTCAGATGTCTCTGCTTTACATTATAAATCTTCCTCTCTTCTTAAGGAGAATATTTAATCTCAGATTTGTAAAGGAAAAGAATATATCCACAAATAACAAAAATCTAAAAATTTGCAAAGGACACTATATTATTTAGTCCAGATAAGAAACTCTCAGGAAAGAAATGAAAGTAGCCCATCCAGTTTAGGGAGTTGTCCTGAGATCAAATATCCCAATGAAAGATGACAGAACCTTTTCCATATTGCCAATTTACAAATGATCCTTGACTTGAAATCAAACTTTTAGTGGCTAAAGGCCTTTAGTTATCGGTCTCCCACAATCCAATGTGACTCAGTAAGTGTATTTTCTTTTTTAATTTTTTTAAATGTGACTTGTATAAAATTTCAGTTTTTCCTTAAACTTCGTGCGAAATATGCCTTGTTCATATGTATCTGTCAGATAGAATTAGCAGTAATTTTTTTACTTAGTTGTGTCCGACTCTTTGAGACCCCATGGACTGTAGCCCACCAGGGTCCTCTGTCCACAGGATTTTTCAGGCAAGAATACTGGAGTGGGTTGCCATTTCCTCCTCTAGGGAATTTTCCAGACCCAGGGATCAAACCTGCATCTCCTGTGTCTCCAGCATTGCAGGTGGACTCTTTACCTGCTGAGACATCAGGGAAGCCCAGTGATTTTTTCAAACATCAGGCTACCCTCCCATCCAGTGCCACATCCACCTATGGCATTTCTGACAACTGATCATCTTGCTTAGAAACCTCCATTGATGGGATGCTCTGTACTCCTTATTCCTTCTGTCTCAGGCCTCATTACAACACAATCTTCCTTACGTTGAAGCAGCACTGGCTTGGTGCCTGNCCCCCGAAGGAATGAGGAAGGGGGACGGGGAGGGAGGGAGAGACAAAAAGGGAGGAATCCACACTCAGGAAGAGAAACATTGCTCAATGCTTCTCGAGGAAAAGATCTTTTCCACGACAAAGTGTCTTTTATTCCAAGGCTTTTATATTTGGCATTTCTCATTTATTAAACTGGAATAAACCAGACTACAGTAAAAGTTAAAATGTCCTGGCACATACTGTGTGCCAGGCACTGTGCTGAGTGTTTTATCTGCACTGGCTTATTTTACCCTCCTATATGCCTTAGAGATGATTTTTTTGGATGAGCCCCAAGGCTCATCCTGATTTCACCCAAGACAATCAGGATTAACTCTGAATATTCATCAGAAGGACTGACACTGACGCTTCAGCTTCGGTGCAATACTTTGGCCACCTGCTGCAAAGAACCGACTCACTGGAAAGACCCTGATGCTGGGAAAGGTTGAGGGCAGTAGAAGAAGGGGGCGACAGGATGAGATGGTTGGATGGCATCACTGCTTCAACAGACATGAGTTTGAGTAAACTCTGGGAGATAGCGAAGGGCAGGGAAACCTGGTGAGCTGCAGTCCATTGGGATACAAAGAGTCAGACACAACTTAGTGACTAAACTACAACAACAATCAGGATTAAGAGTCCAGGATTCAGGATCCTAGAACAGCGGAGGGCTGTAGGGTTTTAATGAGACTGTACGCATTAAGGCACCTAGTGTGATGTTGGGTACACAGCAAGAGTTTTTCTTCCTTTCCGTACTGATCTGCTCAAAAAGCCTGATATATATATAAATCAAATATTTCAGCCCTGCACCCAAACTAAGTGACAAGATTCTTAATACACAAATCAATATTTAATCACATCTACAAATTATTTTAAATACAACGCTTTTCAAGTAGGAATATCCTAACAGACTGTATGATTTCAGTATCATTTTTCCACAGAGGCTAATAAACTCTTGAGTAAGATTCATTTTTATTTTGATAAGTAACTCAAAATTCTTACGTGTAACTGCAGAACATTAAATTGATTCAATAATTCAGATGTCTCTGCTTTACATTATAAATCTTCCTCTCTTCTTAAGGAGAATATTTAATCTCAGATTTGTAAAGGAAAAGAATATATCCACAAATAACAAAAATCTAAAAATTTGCAAAGGACACTATATTATTTAGTCCAGATAAGAAACTCTCAGGAAAGAAATGAAAGTAGCCCATCCAGTTTAGGGAGTTGTCCTGAGATCAAATATCCCAATGAAAGATGACAGAACCTTTTCCATATTGCCAATTTACAAATGATCCTTGACTTGAAATCAAACTTTTAGTGGCTAAAGGCCTTTAGTTATCGGTCTCCCACAATCCAATGTGACTCAGTAAGTGTATTTTCTTTTTTAATTTTTTTAAATGTGACTTGTATAAAATTTCAGTTTTTCCTTAAACTTCGTGCGAAATATGCCTTGTTCATATGTATCTGTCAGATAGAATTAGCAGTAATTTTTTTACTTAGTTGTGTCCGACTCTTTGAGACCCCATGGACTGTAGCCCACCAGGGTCCTCTGTCCACAGGATTTTTCAGGCAAGAATACTGGAGTGGGTTGCCATTTCCTCCTCTAGGGAATTTTCCAGACCCAGGGATCAAACCTGCATCTCCTGTGTCTCCAGCATTGCAGGTGGACTCTTTACCTGCTGAGACATCAGGGAAGCCCAGTGATTTTTTCAAACATCAGGCTACCCTCCCATCCAGTGCCACATCCACCTATGGCATTTCTGACAACTGATCATCTTGCTTAGAAACCTCCATTGATGGGATGCTCTGTACTCCTTATTCCTTCTGTCTCAGGCCTCATTACAACACAATCTTCCTTACGTTGAAGCAGCACTGGCTTGGTGCCTGGCACCAAAGGGTCCCAGTACCAAGTCTTGTGCCAACTCTCATCCTACCAAACTAAAAGACAACAGGGTTCCTATCAATTCCCTTTATTAGCTTTTTTGTTTTTTGGTGGGTTTTTTTTTTTTTTTTTTTTTTTTTGCTATTCATCAGGTTTTTTGCTCAGTCATAATTTCCCCTTGTTTTTCCCCCATTCTGAGAGACAATGGCTAACAGCATGCTTGTACATTTAATCAGTGAACTGTCCCTAAAAGAATAAATAAATCTGTCGCCTAGATAATAGATAAATCCAATGGATGCCCAGACAATTTTCTTTTAATCTTTTATCTCTACTCTTCTCCTGCCCCTAAATTCTCAAATTTCTATAATAGCTTTCTTTACAAGCAGGGCCAGTCTGTTGACTTTGAGTTATGTATTTTCTTTGAATGAAATATAATTTTCCAAAGCCTTATTTTGGTCAAAACCATATCCCACCAAAGCCTGTGACTTCCCTGGTGGTCCAGTGGTTAAGAATCCACCTTGCAATGCAGGGGACATGGGTTCCATCTCTGGTTGGGTAACTAAGATCCCACAAACTATGGAGTGACTAAGCCCACTCACTGCAACTACTGAACCTGTGCACCCCAATGGAAGATCCTCATGACATAATGAAGACCCCTTGTGCTGCAGCTAAGACTTGACACAGCCAAAAAAAAAAAAATAAACCAATCAACCCATCCCACCACCTCAACAATACTGAGGCTAACAATTTATCTGGGGCGTACTCAATGCTGCGGGGCTTTGCCTACATTATCACATTTAATCCTCTCAACAGTCTTACAAGGTAATATTCTTACTCTCACCATTACAGGTAAGGAAACTAGGCCTGAATAGGTTGCTCAAGGTCACATGGCTGGTTAAGTAGCCAACCTGGAATTTAAACCTGGATCTCTCCCACTTTTTCCACAATGGGTACTCACAGTGCATCTGTGTCTGTGAAATGGGAGGAGGGAAGAGAACACACACACACACATCCTTGTAGGATCGTGTGAGGATTCAAAGAGGCAAGACACAAAGCCACATGACGGTGTCATTAACCATTACTTTCCATTCCCCCTATGGCCTGGAAAGTAGCTACCGATTTCTTTATGGACCTAAATCTGACTGGAGGGCCACACAAACAAAGAACTTTTGCATCTCTATGTGCTACCCGGTGTTGTGGGACGCCCACAACAAGGGACCCTCCCTCAGTTGGTGGTCAGTGACCTGGAGGAAACCTAACCAGGGGCTCACCTTGTGCTTGTTCATATTTCATGAACACAGAGCATATTTCACTTGCTTTCAACATCACCTCTAAGAGTTAGTAATACTGCTGCCTGATAACGCTGAGCTCAGCAGGGTAAACCAGCCTTCCTAGGTCACAGAAGTTATCTGCAATAGAGACAGAACTAGGTAGAATCTAAGCCTTTTGACTGAACTTATCTTTGAGAGGCTCTGAGTATTTACAGGCCTTGTCTTATTTAACCCTCAAACCCAACCTATAAAACAGAAACGTGTGTACTTGTGCTCAATTGCTCCATCACAACCGACTCTTTTTGACCCCATGGAATGTAGCCCACCAGACTCCTCTGTCCATGTGATTTTTCAGGTATGAATACTGGAGTGGGTTGCCATTTCCTTTTCAGGGCATCTTCCTGAACCAGGGATCGAACCCACATCACCTGCATTGGCAGGTAGATTCTCACTGCTGAGCCACCTGGGAAGCCCTGAGGAAAGCAAAATTCAGATCGGGGGAAGAAACTTGATCAAAGGCTCTCAGCTAGTAAGTGCAGAGTCCAGATTCACATCCAGGTTTTTTGTGACTCTGAGCCCTAAACACACCACCTCCCTAAAGAGATTTGTTAACTTTCCTGTTTGTCATTTCTTCACCTTGGGCATAGTCCTTCCTGCTGTCACAAAGTTATTTCTATCTGTATCTGGGTGGTTTTAATCTTACAAATTTAGGGGAGGCAGGTGAAACCAAATTACATATAGTTCTTGGAACTGTCCTAAGAATAAAAGCACCTCACCACAGCTCCAAATCCATTTCGTGTTCTGTTGATAGCAAGGGAAGCTCCTTCATGCACCCTGCAGAAATCAGAGGACACACTTGGGCACTGGAAGTGCTTCTGTTTCAGCACAGCATCTGCTGATTAGAACTCCTTGCTTGATCGTCAAATGTCAATCCGGAGGGTCCTTACTTCCCCTTAAAGGCCTTTCAGTGCTAAGCATGATCATTGCTTCTTGGAGACAAAACCGGAGGACGGCAAATGAGGAATCAGATTACAACTTGGCCAGCATCCAAGGGAACATGAGCAACAGAGATATAACAGCTCACCCTCACTGCCCATCCTTCACATGGCCTGGGGAGTGGCAGAACGGTAAGTCCACAACACAGATGCTTTTTTTAAAAGCATTTAATTTCACAAAACAAGAGCAGCCAGGACAAAAGCTACATATACATGCCTAAAAGAGAAACATCTCTATATACAAAAGACAATCTAAAGATAAACCACCTGCTGTTTTTTAAGCATCAATCATTTGCAGGAGGGGGGTGGGAAATACTGGGTAGCACTTACAGATGCAAAAGTTCTTTAAAATTCCCAGGCCCTGTAATGAACTGATGTGGGGAAAAGAGAGACTGAATAAATGGAAGTAATAACATAGCTGATACTTTAAAAGTTGCTATAATATTTCAACTGCTAACTAAACAGGGCTGCTGCTGCTGCTAAGTCACTTCAATCATGTCTGACTCTGTGCGACCCCATAGACGGCAGCCCACCAGGCCCCCAGTCCCTGGGATTCTCCAGGCAAGAACACTGGTGTGGGTTGCCATTTCCTTCTCCAATGCATGAAAGTGAAAAGTGAAAAGTCGCTCAGTCGTATCAGACTCTTTGAGACCCCATGGACCACAGCATACCAGGCTCTTCCGCCCATGGGATTTTCCAGGCAAGAGTACTGGAGTGGGGTGCCATTGCCTTCTCCATTATTGGTTAATCCTTAGGCTCATACCCTTTTTACTGTTCGGTCCCAGATACTCCTGTATGGGTTAATAACCCCCATGTGGATAATGTTCTAACAGCTGTCTTGAATGTTAATAAAATCTAATAAAATTCTTCCCTTCAATTAAAAAATCTGAGGCTTGTAAAAAAATGTATTCAAACACCCTTCACTCGGTGAACTGCAAGGGTAGAATTTCTCTTAAATAAGCAGGGTGGTAATTCTGCTTCTTGCTCTGAGGCTGATGCAAAATGCTCAGGGCTGAGGGGCAACTCTGATTCACACCTTGTTTGAGATTTGGTCAACAAAGTCAGGCTCCTTGGGAAATCATTTGTTAGACTGGTTGGAGTGCAAAACAGTACACTGTGGGAAAAGTAAGATTAGCAGGAATAGGCCTGGAGAATCCCAGGGACGGGAGAGCCTGGTAGGCTGCCATCTATGGGGTTGCACAGAGTCAAACACAACTGAAGCGACTTAGCAGCAGCAGCAGCAGCAACCTAGTCATCAAGTGTTCAGACTCAGGGTCCGACTGCCTGCTTTGAACAAGGATTCTACCACTCACTAGCTGTGTGATCTTCAGCAAGTCAACTCACTTCTCTGAGCCTGCTCATCTATAAAAATCATACTTATCTCAGAGAATTGTTGAGCAACTGGGAGGAGCTAATGCATGTAATGTATTAAGCATGATGCCCAGGGCAAGAACATGTTCAACAAAATATTACTTGCTACTGTTTTCTTTCCTGTTGCCCTAAGAGATAAAAAGCTTCTCTGCTTTTAAGATTTTTTAAAAGATAATACAATGGAAATATTAAGCAGTCTTACTACTTTTGGAAAATAATACAGTAGGATATACCTTTGTTCACTAATTCACTAAATATTTATTGGGCACTAACTGTGTGCTAGATACTGTAGATAATGTGGTAAGATCCACTCAGAAGCCTATAGTTCAGTGAGGGAGACAAAAAATATATTCAAAGAGTCATGAAAATACTCACAAACCAATATGGATAAAGAAAATATGGTACATATATACAATGGGATATTAATTACTCAGCCATAAAAAGGGAATGAAATTGTGCAGAGATGTGGAGGGACCCAGAAACTATTATACAGAATGAATTAAATCAGAAAAACAAATATTAGCATATATATATAGAATGAGAAAAATACTATGGATGAACCTATTTGCAAAAGCAGAAATAGAGATGCAGACACACAGAGAACAAACGTATGGACACGAAGGGGGAAGAGGAGGGCCTGGGATGAACTGAGAGACTTGGACTGACACATATAGACATAAGCTATTGACACTATGTATAAAGTAGATGACTAACGAGAACCTACTGTATGGCACAGAGAACTCAGAGCTTGTGGTGACCTAAACGGGAAAGAAATCCAAAAAGGGGTGATACATGGAAACACCCGTATTCACTGCGCTGTACAGCAGAAACTAACACAACCCCGTAAAGCAGCTGTTTTGTTCGTGTAATCGCTAAGTCACGTCCACCTCTCACGGTCTCTTTTGAGACCCCATGGACTGTAGCCCGCCAGGCTCTTTTGTCCTGGGACTTTCCAAGGAAAGTATAGTGGAGAGGGTTGCCATTTCCTTTTCCCTGGATATGGGAAGGAAATCCAAAAAACAGGTGATAAATGTAAACATATCGGATTCACTTTGCTGTACAACAAACATTAACACAACATTGTAAAGCAACTATATGCCAATAAAAATTAACTTTAAAAAAAGTGAATGCAGGAGATGATACCCTTATCTTTCAACTGTACAATTCAATAATAAACCTTATTCTAGTGGTTTCATAAAAAAGAAAAAAAGAAGAAGAAAATACTTACATACCAGTAACATTTAGGGAATTTTTCTAAGGTAATGATATAAAATAGGAAGGACTCTGTGTATAAAGATGTTTCACATGGCCTTGTTTACAACAGTAGGACTCAAAAAGAACTTTCGTGCTCAATACTAAAGAAATGGTGAAATCAATTGTTATACAACTGCTCAATGAAATATTATGCAGTTACTTTGGGGGGCTCCAAAATCACTGCAGATGGTGACTGTAGCCATGAAATTAGAAAAATCTTGCTCCTTGGCAGAAAAGTTATGACCAACCTAGATAGCATATTAAAAAGCAGCGACATTACTTTGCCAACTAAGGTCCATCTAGTCGAAGCTGTGGTTTTTCCAGTAGTCATGTATGGATGTGAGAGTTGGACTGTGAAGAAGGCTGAGTGCTGCAGAATTGATGCTTTTGAACTGTGGTGTTGGAGAAGACTCTTGAGAGTCCCTTGGACTGCAAGGAGATCCAACCAGTCCATCCTAAAGGGAATAAGTCCTGAATATTCATTGGAAGGACTGATGCTGAAGCTGACACTTCAATACTATCTGAAAAGACCCTGATGCTGGAAAAGATTGAAGGCAGGAGGAGAAGGAGACGACAGAGGATGAAATGGTTGGACGGCATCAACCATCCATTGGTTGGATGACACAATGGATATGAGTTTGAATAAACTCCGGGAGTTGGTGATGGACAGGGAGGCCTGGTGTGCTGCAGTCCATGGGGTTGCAAAGAATCGGACACGACTGAGGAACTGAACTGAACGAATACAGTCGTTAAAATGATGGCTTCTCTGAGAGCTCTAAGCTGTGCACTCCAACTACTGAAGCCCTGGCAACCCAGAGCCTGTGCTTCACAAGAGAAGCCACCTCAGTGAGCAGCCTGCGCACTGCAACTGGAAAAGAGCCATCGCTCGCCGCAACTAGAGAAAGAAAGCCCACGCAAAGTAACAAAGACTCAGTAGCCAAAAATAAAGTAAATAAATCAGCCTATAAGATACAAAGAATGAGTTATATTTTCCAATGAGGCTATGTTACGAGACCATGAAATGTAATACTCTAGAATTCATTGAAGAGAAATGTTTCTGTTAAAGGTCAGAGGATATATTAAAATTGCTATAAGCAAAATATATATAAGAAAATGATGGCTTCAAAGTTTGTGTAGTTACTGTGAAATGCATTTGTGATAAAATAGTACTTGAAAAAAAGCAAGACATAAAATTGCACTTACACTATAATTATGAGTGCTTGAAATCTGCACAAAAAAGACTGGAAGGAAATATGCCAATTTGGGTTATAATGGAAAGATGACAGTTATCATTTATGGAGTGTTTATTGTGTGGGAAGGTATTTTGAGCACCTGTTTATGCTATTTCCCTTAATTCTCCTACTCACAAGGTAGGTACTACTTTGATACTTTACCTAGAGGTTAAATTCATATTTACCCTATAAGGGAGGGCACAGACATTTAAACACAGGTTGAGTTGAGCAAAAACAGGGTCATCGTAACCACTAAATATTTGTCTATCGTGTCATAATGAAAATTTCAGTTTTCCCCTATAAAATCCTTGCATTTTTCTTTTTAAATAGTAGTAACAACTGATCATCTACTGTATACCAAGTCCTCTCCTAAGCATTTTATGTACATAACTCATTCACCTCTCACAAGTAATATGTGAAGTAGGTTCCTACATTATTCTCATTTTACAGATGATAAAAATGAGACTCAGAAAATGAAGTGGTGTGCCTAAGGTCACACAGCTGGTCAATATAAGGTATGCTGCTGCTTTCAAAGAAAGCCAGGGCAAAAGAACATAAATGCCTCTGATGGAAATATGGTTTAAAACATTTATGAGCAGGTAATACTTACTCAAAACGTTTTATATAAGATGTTTTTTAAAATTTTGTTTAAAAACTGGAAGAGTCTTCTGGAGGGAGTGCAGCAATTTTTTAAATTATGAAATATTTCAAACATATCAAGAAGTGCAGAGAGTATAAAAACTAGTGGGCTTTCACAAACATTCATGTATTAAAAGTAATAAAAGCTACATTCTCACCAAAGGCGAGTGATCGAGAGAAATTTTAATTATAGTCTTTTAAATTTCTTAAACCGGGTGTCAACATGAAAGGAGTTAATTAACTCTCAAAAACCCACCATTTTTCTTTACCAAGAAAATTCAGAGAAAAGCTGTTTAGCTAGAATCTAAGAAAGAAAGCTAGACGAAGAATAAGGCAGCAAATCCCAAGCAGCAAATGCAATGCCAAGGCAATTGAAAGAAATATCACCACAACAAACCTGGGTTTCTGAGATACAAGGTTCCTTTTCTCCTTAACAGGCAAGCACCCCAGCCTGTCCCCCAACATCTACCTCAGGTTCTGCCTGATGTCCCCAGGCCCACAGAGGGTGGGCACACTAGAGGGACCCGTCAGCAAGAGATGATGTTCTACTGCAGAGTGAGATAAAATAAGAAATGACCACCGACAGGGGGATAGAGAGTGATCAAGACGAACAGCTGGACACGTTGGAGCACTCAAGGGGCATTTAATTATCACACTCCAGGACTTGAGCACAAAAAAAGTTTCACTATTAGATGTACCTTCAAGAAATTAACTTATCTTTGCAATTCAAGTTGCTCTACAGAGAATTCTGTATTAACTCCTGATCTAAGATGCCTGAGTGACCTTTTCCTGGCCTTGCTGGTCAGAGGCTTAATTTAGCACCAAGAATCTAGCTGAATCCAATCCCAGTTCTACAACAGACTTGATCCACCAAAGGTCTGCGACTAAAATGCACTCAGTCCACATGCTGTGGGGGCAGCCCCTAGTTTTTGGTATTCCAACACAACCCGGTCACAGCTGTTTCTGTTTTCAGTTCTGCGCCTATCTTAGGTGTACACAATGTATGTGGAGATTGACAGTGGCCACCAATTCCTATTTTCTCACTGTCTCTGAACTCACCACAACAGAGTCTGAGAACAGACTCAGAAAAGTAATAGATTGGTTGGAAATTCCAACCAGAAGAGTGAGGAGAGCAAGACTTCAAACTCTCCAAAGATTCTGGTTGGGTGTGAGCATGAAAGAGAAACAGAAAAACAGGTGCCATAGTGCACAGTTTAAGGTGTAAGTTTCTAGTTCAGAGTCAGGTGTGTACCAAGCTCTGGATACTAGCTGATGACTCTGTGCATGTAATTTACTCTCCATGTGCCTCTGTTCCTTCATCTGTAAACTGGATAACTGGCAATAACAACATCTCTCTCTTAGAGGATTATTGGGAGAACTCAGTGTTCATAAGACGGGGTAGGACCTGCCTCCTGATGAACACTCAACTAATTACAGTTACTAGTATTATTNGTTGAGTTGAGCAAAAACAGGGTCATCGTAACCACTAAATATTTGTCTATCGTGTCATAATGAAAATTTCAGTTTTCCCCTATAAAATCCTTGCATTTTTCTTTTTAAATAGTAGTAACAACTGATCATCTACTGTATACCAAGTCCTCTCCTAAGCATTTTATGTACATAACTCATTCACCTCTCACAAGTAATATGTGAAGTAGGTTCCTACATTTTTCTCATTTTACAGATGATAAAAATGAGACTCAGAAAATGAAGTGGTGTGCCTAAGGTCACACAGCTGGTCAATATAAGGTATGCTGCTGCTTTCAAAGAAAGCCAGGGCAAAAGAACATAAATGCCTCTGATGGAAATATGGTTTAAAACATTTATGAGCAGGTAATACTTACTCAAAACGTTTTATATAAGATGTTTTTTAAAATTTTGTTTAAAAACTGGAAGAGTCTTCTGGAGGGAGTGCAGCAATTTTTTAAATTATGAAATATTTCAAACATATCAAGAAGTGCAGAGAGTATAAAAACTAGTGGGCTTTCACAAACATTCATGTATTAAAAGTAATAAAAGCTACATTCTCACCAAAGGCGAGTGATCGAGAGAAATTTTAATTATAGTCTTTTAAATTTCTTAAACCGGGTGTCAACATGAAAGGAGTTAATTAACTCTCAAAAACCCACCATTTTTCTTTACCAAGAAAATTCAGAGAAAAGCTGTTTAGCTAGAATCTAAGAAAGAAAGCTAGACGAAGAATAAGGCAGCAAATCCCAAGCAGCAAATGCAATGCCAAGGCAATTGAAAGAAATATCACCACAACAAACCTGGGTTTCTGAGATACAAGGTTCCTTTTCTCCTTAACAGGCAAGCACCCCAGCCTGTCCCCCAACATCTACCTCAGGTTCTGCCTGATGTCCCCAGGCCCACAGAGGGTGGGCACACTAGAGGGACCCGTCAGCAAGAGATGATGTTC
This sequence comes from Neotragus pygmaeus, assembly GCA_006410875.1. Taxonomy (NCBI): domain Eukaryota; kingdom Metazoa; phylum Chordata; class Mammalia; order Artiodactyla; family Bovidae; genus Neotragus; species Neotragus pygmaeus. Next base: position 60,448 of record SJYV01020906.1, on the reverse strand, counting down.
TACTGCAGAGTGAGATAAAATAAGAAATGACCACCGACAGGGGGATAGAGAGTGATCAAGACGAACAGCTGGACACGTTGGAGCACTCAAGGGGCATTTAATTATCACACTCCAGGACTTGAGCACAAAAAAAGTTTCACTATTAGATGTACCTTCAAGAAATTAACTTATCTTTGCAATTCAAGTTGCTCTACAGAGAATTCTGTATTAACTCCTGATCTAAGATGCCTGAGTGACCTTTTCCTGGCCTTGCTGGTCAGAGGCTTAATTTAGCACCAAGAATCTAGCTGAATCCAATCCCAGTTCTACAACAGACTTGATCCACCAAAGGTCTGCGACTAAAATGCACTCAGTCCACATGCTGTGGGGGCAGCCCCTAGTTTTTGGTATTCCAACACAACCCGGTCACAGCTGTTTCTGTTTTCAGTTCTGCGCCTATCTTAGGTGTACACAATGTATGTGGAGATTGACAGTGGCCACCAATTCCTATTTTCTCACTGTCTCTGAACTCACCACAACAGAGTCTGAGAACAGACTCAGAAAAGTAATAGATTGGTTGGAAATTCCAACCAGAAGAGTGAGGAGAGCAAGACTTCAAACTCTCCAAAGATTCTGGTTGGGTGTGAGCATGAAAGAGAAACAGAAAAACAGGTGCCATAGTGCACAGTTTAAGGTGTAAGTTTCTAGTTCAGAGTCAGGTGTGTACCAAGCTCTGGATACTAGCTGATGACTCTGTGCATGTAATTTACTCTCCATGTGCCTCTGTTCCTTCATCTGTAAACTGGATAACTGGCAATAACAACATCTCTCTCTTAGAGGATTATTGGGAGAACTCAGTGTTCATAAGACGGGGTAGGACCTGCCTCCTGATGAACACTCAACTAATTACAGTTACAGGTATTATTATTATTAGGAGAAGGCAATGGCACCCCACTCCAGTACTCTTGCCTGGAAAATCCCATGGACGGAGGAGCCTGGTGGGCTGCAGTCCATGGGGTTGCTGAGGGTCAGACACGACTGAGTGACTTCACTTTCACTTTTCACTTTCCTGCATTGGAGAAGGAAATGGCAACCCACTCCAGTGTTCTTGCCTGGAGAATCCCAGGGACGGGGGAGCCTGGTGAGCTGCCGTCTATGGGGTCACACAGAGTCGGACATGACTGAAGCAACTTAGCAGCAGCAGCAGCAGTATTATTATTGTATCTGGCTTTCTCCAAATTTTCCAGAAAAGTCTGTGTTTGTAGAGGCATGGACTGAACACAAGCCAGCATATCTCTCCCTGGATACCAATACTCAAAGACAGATACAAGGGGACTTTGCTGGGGGGGCCAGTGGTTTAAGAAACTGCCTTGCAATGCAGGGGACATGAGTTTGATACCTGGATAGGGAACTAAGATCCCACAAGCTGTAAAGCAATTAAACCCAAGCGCTGCAACTACTCAGCGAGTGTGCCACAACTAAAGAGTCCATGCACTGCAACAAAAGATCCCTCATGACAGACACAACAAACATCTTGCATGCTGCAAGACCTGACACAACCAAATAAATAAATATTCTTAAAAGATACCTACAAGACTTACAAATATTTATAATATGCAGTGCATTTAGCTCACATGAATAAGATTATAAAATGATATTGCAACATCCCTACCACAAGCTTACCACCCTCTCTTGCTAATTAGTCTTTCTAAAAAGTGCCTGATTTTTAGGGCTTCCCTGGTGGCTCAGTGGTAAAGAACCTGCCTGTCATGCAGGAGACACAGGTTCGATCCCTGGTCCAAGAAGATCCCACATGCTGCAGAACAACTGAGTCTGTGCACTCCAACAATTAAGCCTGTGCTCTAGAGCTCTGGAGCTGCAACTACTGAGCCCACATGCCACATACTGAAGCCTGTGTACCCTCGAGCCTGTGCTCAGCAACAACAGAAGCCACTTGATGACTGCCCATGCACCAGTAGCCCCTGCTCACAACTACAGAAAAGCCTGTGCAGCAACGAAGACCCAGCACAGCCGAAAATAAAATCAATCGATAAAAATGTTAAAAAAAATTAAAAAGTGTTTTATCTTTAAATATTTTACTGCTGTCACCTCAACCCTTGACTATCTATCTACTCATTGCATGAATCATCTCTGATGTTCTTGGGTCTCTGCTGCTGCTGCTGCTGCTGCTAAGTCACTTCAGTCGTGTCCGACTCTGTACAACCCCATAAATGGCAGCCTGCCAGGCTCCCCCATCTCTGGGATTCTCCAGGCAAGAACACTGGAGTGGGCTGCCATTTCCTTCTCCAATGCAGGAAAGTGAAAAGTCAAAGTGAAGCCGCTCAGTCGTGTCAGACTCTTAGCAACCCCATGGACTGCAGCCCAACAGGCTCCTCCATCCATGGGATTTTCCAGGCAAGAGTGCTGGAGTGGGGTGCCATTACTTTGGCTTCAACTCCTGAATTTTTATGCAGACTTCAGGACTATCTGTCAGACAAATTTTAAATTCTTGGTATTTACACACTGGGGGGAAAAGAAAGTGTGAAAGTGTTAGGCACTCAGTGGTGTCCAACTCTCTGTGACCCCGTGGTCTGTCCATGAAATTCTCCAGGCAAGAATACTGGAGTGGGTTGCCATTCCCTTCTCCAAGGGATGTTCCTGACCCAGGGATCAAACCCAGGTCTCTTGCATTGCAGGTCGATTCTTTACCACCTGAGCTACCAGGGAGACCAGGGAAAAGGAGGTAGGGCTCAAAGCAAACAAACAAAAAAAACATACAATGTCAGAACTGAAAACAACTTCCTAGTCTAATCCCTGATTTTACACACACACACACACACACACACACACACAAAATATATATATATATATAAAATAGCGAAATTCAGAGGAACTAGTCCAAGCACCGTAGCCAAGAAAGAGCAGTCAAGGCAGGGCTGGAGCCCAGGTTCCTGATTCCTGGCCACTGGGCTCCATACTCCACTGTGCGGAAACGTGACTTCAATCACTATGCAGATAATGACACAGTGAAGCATCCTGAACGCAGGAACCCACTTTCTATCATTTCAGGAAACAGCTTAACTTCCCAGGTTTCATTTAGTTTCACAGACAGTAAAACCCCAGAATTTCAGCTGGCTGATTCAAGGGATTCCCAAAAGCTTTACCACTGAGTAGTCTATTACAACCCCAGTGAATTCAAATGAGCCATGGAGGGATTTCTGAATTCCTTAGTCTCACAGTCAAGGTGAGGCATGGATTTAAACTCCAGAGAAAGAACAAAAACTGCATCACTGACAGAATACTCATTCTCACTAAGATGTTTTCACTGAGAAGGTTACATTTCTTGGAACTAAAACACCAAAGGTAAGAGCAGGCTGAGAGGAGTTGGTGGGGAGAAGTTATACAAGGAGAGTGCAGTTACCATTATTTAACTGATCTAGAAATACATTGTTAAAAATCAGAATCCTGGCAATATTCTCGCACCATCTAATGAATAAATATCAAGTAAATCAATCTATCTGAGCACTCAAGAGTGGGATTAAAAAGTATTATCAACAGATTTAAATTGAAAGCTGGGAAATAAGACGGTCAGAATATATTTCATCAGTTCTTCAAGTGATTCCAATAATGCAAAGAATCTTAAAAGAATTCATATAACCAAGTGGGAAATACATGTCTCCCATATAGTCAGCAGAACATTACACCAGTGTTCTTATGTTTTATTTGTTAGTTTATACTTTAGAATGACAGTTTTATTTGCTCTCTTCTATCTTGGAATCATTATTGGGTTTGGAAATAGTCATTCTTTTTTAGGATTGTGACTACCATGCATGTGTGGATAAGAATTGAGCAGTTCAGGGCAACTCGCCCAAAGACACACTTCAAACCTTGGAGGAAATCTGAGGTCACACAACTAGTTAGTGACAGAAGCATTAACTCTCACTGTCATTAGAGTAAGAATTAAAAGACTGGGACTAACAATTTCATTTCTTCTTCACAACAATCCTATGAGGGTGGACCAATTAGCCCTGCTTTCCTACTAACAAATGGAACTTCTAAGAGGCTGTCCTTCATTCAAGTCATACAGAAAGAAAACTGGTAACACCCAGAGCCAGCTCATAGTGGAAGCTAAAAATAGGCAGAGTTCTTCTGGAAGCAAATTGGTGATACACATCAACAGTTTTTAAGTTGTGCACACTTACTAGCTTAGAAAGTGATCAGAAATAAATACAAGCATTTACATTTATGGATTCATTACAATATTGTTAACAATACTGAAAAAAATAGAAACCAACAATAAGGGCTAATATGCCAGTGACATATTATGAAAGCAACAAAAATCATGTTTTCACAGAATATGGCAAATGTGTCATGACATAGAGAAATGTTCACAGTATCTCCAAGGTCAGAATAATCTCAATTTTGTTTTTCAAAGAAACACGTATACATACATATGTAAATATACACAAAGACACATGGAAGGATCCATATCAAAAGTTAAATGTAGATATACTGAGAAATATAATTATGAATTTTAATATCACTGAAATAGGTGCATTACCATATGTAAAACAATGACCAGTGCAAGTCTGATGCATGAACCAGGGAACTCAAAGCTGGTGCTCTGTGACAACCCAGAAGGATAGGGTGGGGAGAAAGGTGG